>JAQISU010000046.1:11635000-12177500 GCA_029339505.1 Unio delphinus | reverse complement strand
ATCAGCATATCACTCATGCATCTTTAAGGTTGATCCTAATGTGAAAATTTCTCGGAAACTTATCCCCGTTCTTTTATTTACAAATGTATCAATTAAGGTTAAAATGTCTGAGGAATGAATCCATTTGTAATTATAAAGGTATTTTAGTATACGATACGTATGGTATGCCTTGTTTGCAGTTACATTACACACATCACTTTACGAATATTGGCTGTAATTGATATTACTACGATATTGCTAAACTGTACGATACATTTTCAGAAGAATGAATCCATTTGTAATTATGAAAGGTCTTTTAAACTACAATAAGTATGGTATGCCTTGTCTGCAGTTGCATTACACAGAACACTTTACGAATATTAGATGTAGTTTATATTACATGCATATTTCGTCCTTCTTTGTCTTGAATGGTATTGACCAGTTCAGATGCAAATCTCTGTCCATGTAGTAAAACTCATTTTTGAAAAGAAAATACTGTCCTGTTATTCCTGTGGTTTACTTTTCTAAAACTTTGTTCCTTTTGTTGAACGTGATAACACGCTTATGATTAGATACATGTTATACTCCTTAATATTGATTTGTCTTATCTCTTTCTCGCGATTTGAACATGGTCGAATACTGTGCAGAGAGATTATGGGTAAATTATTGCTTACAGTCTTTCTCGAAAAAGTGATACAACTGGCTAAAATTAAGTATTCATCGTACATTCCAGAGGCGGGACAATACAACTGCTTTTGGTTACGTTTTTATTTACAGCAAAGAAAATCGCCTGACTGATGGATTGTACAGGAAAATACGTGCTTTTTTTAACTTGAACAGAGGCATCAAATAGAGTACATATCAACTATGGCAAGTATTGTGGTGTTAACATGAGACAGACTTCAATCTGTCCAAATGCATACTTTTTTTTAAAGCTATTGAAAGACTATATTATCATTAATATATATCACCACGTATATTTCTTACTCAATTGAAGATCATCTACTTACCTTAATAGGCGAGGAATGTGACCTATGAATAGGGAATATATTTCCATTTTTGCCTATAATAAGCTAATCATGCTTCAGTGAACAACAATTGAATTCTTCCTTCCACTCATACAGGAGTAATACAGTGCTGGTTAAACCTAAACTCGGCAGGTAAGACATAGTATTAAAAGTTAGATAAACTACGGGGTTCTCCATTCATACAATTGTTCAAGACATTGTCTTTCAGATCAGGTAAACAAGTAATTTTTCTATTTATGTATGAAATATTTTTTTTACTGAATTCTGACGCATCCTCTCTGCTAAGTCAATTAGTACTTTTACTGTTATATGATAACACACTCAGAGTATAGAACTATATCTTAAAAATTACTAATTCATTAAGACAAAAATATAAGTCTGTGCGTGATATGGATTTTTAATATAGCTTTAACTATTTTTCAGTCAAATCGCAGTGTGCCAGTTTATAGTGATTGCTAGCACTGACGCATCATGCCGCAGACTTGTAGCATGATATCCCACCAGTTCACATTATCCTGAAACCAGGCCGACCAGTCCTAACACTTAACCTCTTAATGCAGAGCACTAAGCGAGGCAGCTGTTAAAACCATTTTTGTAAGTCTCTGGTATGAGTCGGCCAAGGATTGAACCACCGACCTACCGCAAATAAGGCGGACGCTCTAACAACTAGGTCCTGTAAAAGTGCATTTCGTTGGAAGCGAGGGAAAAAGGCAAACTTTCCACCTCTGTTCAAACACCTTCCTCGATCATCAATTGCAAGATCGCAGTAGATTGGGTTTAAAGAGGCGTGTGTAATGTTAGTTTATTTAGGTCGATGGTCATTTCCCTTCGTATGTAATCTTTAAATAAAATCAATATTTTACCCTCCTCCAATGATAAACAGAAAATGTGCATTAATAGGGTTTTTTTTCTTCCAGGCGGCTGGACCTATTGTCAAGTGTCATACACCAAAAGATCGGTCTTATTGAGACGCGTTGGTCAGTGGCAATGTCGTTGTATTAGGTCAGTCCGTTTTGTCCGTGCGCGCAAGAAAATCACAACATAGTTAATATTGGCAATCAAAAGTTCTTGAAAGTAGGTCAGTAGAAATATAAGAAAGTAGCATATTCAAAATAATATTATGTTCCAGATATTGTAATTCAATACTCTGTTGAAACAAACTACATGTATATTGAAATAAACTATATGTATATTGAAACAAACTATATGTATATTGAAACAAAACTATATGTATATTGAAACAAACTATATGTATATTGAAATAAACTACATGGATATTGAAGCAAACTACATGAATATCTAGAATATGATACTATGAAGGTGATTATGATGAAGATGGTAATTTTTATACTTAATTTGTATCATCATCATCATCATCATCATCATCATCCTCATCATTAGTTTGTGATCAGGCTTTGTAACGTAGTTTTTATTATTATTATTATTATTATTATTATTATTATTATTATTAGGGTGTGACCAGGCTTTGTAACGTAGTTTTTAATTTAAAAAATTCAGTCACATCGATACAATGTCTGTAGATTAGCTGGTTAAGACACAGATATATAGCATGAAGTCCCACCATATTATATCATATTATACTTACACCATATTATATCATATTATACTTACACCATATTATATCATATTATACTTACACCATATTATATCATATTATACTTACACCATATTATATCATATTATACTTACACCATATTATATCATATTATACTTACACCATATTATATCATATTATACTTACACCATATTATATCATATTATACTTACACCATATTATATCATATTATACTTACACCATATTATATCATATTATACTTACACCATATTATATCATATTATACTTACACCATATTATATCATATTATACTTACACCATATTATATCATATTATACTTACACCATATTATATCATATTATACTTACACCATATTATATCATATTATACTTACACCAGGCATACCAGTGATAACACTAATCTCTTATTCTGAGCGCCAAACCAGGCAGCTTTTAGTGCCAGTTTTGTACTTCTGTTGTATGACTCGGCCTGGGTTTGAACCCACGACCTCACGCTTCCGATGCGTACGTTCTAACACATATTATTATTAAACATATTATTATTATTATTATTATTATTATTATTATTATTATTATTATTATTGTCATCACAATCGAAGATGGTCAAACTGTTGTTTTTTTTTATTGTTTTTTTTTTAATCGCTATTATTTATTCTTTCTTGTGCATTTATTTTCCCCTATCTTCCAATTTGTATTAATTGTAAACTATGGTTGAATCGTTTGATAATGTCTACGAGGCTAATAATAACCTTTCTTTCTCTCATTAGTTGAATTAATTGCATATGTTGCCTATATCGCTTTTGCTGTATTGTGTGGCTCAAAATTAACGGGAAATAAGCAAGATTTCAAAATAATCAAATCATGTTTTTTCTTCACAATTTGTATATTTGAATTGCATATACATTCTTAAATATAAATCTGCATTATTACCACAGAAGGATTAATTAAATAATTGTTATTTTACAGAAGGTCAAGACATGTCTATGTATGTATGTATGTATGTATGTATGTATGTATGTATGTATGTATGTATGTATGTATGTATGTATGTATGTATGTATGTGTGTGTGTGTATGTGTGTGTGTGTGTGTATGCAAGCACGTATGTATGTATGTTTGTACGTACGTACGTACGTACGTACGTACGTATGTATGTATGTATGTATGTATGTATGTATGTATGTATGTATGTATGTATGTATGTATCCCAGAAACTAGTCAAACATGTGGAATCACATCACAATTATTATTTCCAGTTCAGTACTAATGTCGTTCTACTCTATTTTTAGAAATTTTTTTCCTCTCTCATTTTGGTGGTGATAGAAGATTTATATTGATGCATTTATGGTAGGGAATTAAAGGTAAGTGTTTATTCATGAGAATATGAGCTGAGAGAGTAGTTGTGAGTGTGCAATTTGGCGACAGTGTACATTGAATAATAAGGCCTTGGTGATGATCCGGAAGTGAAATCTGTATTCTGTGTACATGCTATTCTGTTTACAGTGCAGCTGCTCAAAAAAAAAAAATGCCGGTTAACCCTGACAAGAACTTTACCGTGAAGTCATCTTTGGATGTATTTTAGATTAACATATGATTTGTATTGATTGTCACACAGTTGAAAGGTCAATACTGAGAAATATATGTAAAGAACATATAGTAAAATTAATTGTGGTGTATGTCCATGTGCCCATGATTTTCGACTGCTTTACTTAAACTGAATCACCGCTATCTAACATCGTCGATTGGAATTGAATACAAATTCCAGGACCAGTCTGCATATTCATCTTGTACCGTATTCAGACGTACGGCGCATCCAACTTAAACAGTGTTGGAATAGTACCGTGATATCAAATAAAAACACGTACAAATGTCTTCTCGCAGGATACTACATTTCAAAATATCTATAAAAAAGTATAGGATAAAGTTGCATGATTATATGTTGGAGATCAATATTCATTTGTCCTTAAATTGTATCATGACCATTATAGCAAGAAAAATCCACTATTTTACGGTTCATAGTCCTTCTTATTGTTGATCAGAATTTACAGCATATCTTCAATATTATAATAAAAAAATTAAAATAAAACTTTCGCTATATATTTGATAACTCAGTTAATTGAAATTGTATCGCATCCATGTAAAATGATCATTATCAATAATCTCTTGATTAAGAATCAATAATCTCTTGATTAAGAATGAAACAATAATGACACTTATAAATACGCCAGTACATGCATGTTGACAGGGGACACACGTGCATCAGCTTTTACCCTTGGTTTCTAATTAGTATGACCATTTTTATCTTACAATTTTAATGTTATAACAATTCGTATATTATAAAATCATTAATTTGTAAGAGATCGGTTTGATTTGAAGTCAGCATGAACAAAAGTTAAATAAAAAGAGGGTCATAGCTCGATGTTGTTCATATTTTCAAGTCTAATAAATACAAATGATTCATTTATTAAAGTTTAATCCATTCATAAAGTTAAATAAGTATAAAAAGGATAAACGTACAAAACAAAGTGTCAGATATTTGATATCGAAATCCTATCTTTAGACTATAGATATGGATAGAATCAAAGCCAATCCATAAGTTAAAGTAAAGGGAGGTGTTTTGTTAACGTGACAAGAGTTACAAGAAAATACTAAATGTTAATAATTTTAATAATGTCAAAATTGATGAAGCATGATGCAGGATTCCAATATTCTAAATATAACTTCCAAAATATCCATTGTAATAGAAAGACAAAACTTACAAGAAACACAAACATATTTTCTGTATTACATGCAATATTAATACTCAAATATGATAGAAAATACGAACATAAGCATATAATTCGTATACTGATGTACTCAACATTTTCGCACGCAGAACAAACAATATCATCATTTCAAAAGCGTTTTGTGCGTATATACGTGAAATATGATTATAAATAATGTATAGCTTTTTATATAGGTGTTTGGTTTCGGAAGATCGTTTTCGAATTTCAGCTTTAATGCATTCTTAATTACAACAGTTTGTACCGCATGTGTCCTAATCACAACGACAAACCATTTTTTAATAAAAATTCAATATTTTTATGCGTAATATTTCAAATTACTTTGCAGTATAATAAATAAAAAAACTAATCAATCGTAGTCTTATGTTTGTGAGCAAATGTGACGGATTGCGACGAGTAACTAAGCATTGAATTCGATGCATATTTTTGACTGATCCCGGTTGATTAAAATGTCGGAACCCTGCATAGCGAGTGGAAGGGAACTTAACTAATGTATGCTCTACAATTTAAATTTCTCTCCAAGATGAGCTGTTGCAATTGTCTTCGTTCTCCTAATGACGTGACTGGCTATAGTGAGAACATATTTCGTCACAAAATAATTCTCCTTTCCATGGAGGAACACATAAAACAAACGTACTTTGGAAACAGTAACACACACAATACGATATCAATGTTGCACAATCATTGCTAGTGCTATCTGAGTTAATAGATGTTTCAAAAGGAAACGATTCTGTCTTACACTAAATGAAGTCTATTGATATGAGAGACGACTAAATGTTTTCGGAGGGCGTTCCTCGACTATAACTTCTGACATATCGCAAGAAGATTAGTCTTCAACATACATTTGCTAGCAAAACAAATACGACATTATTTGTCCATCCCTACTTTTTACATGATACCGTTAATAAAATAGACGGTATCGGGTATTACACGCAATACAAGTGTTCTTGTTTAGCAAGGATGTTTCGATGGAATTGAAAACTACTACAAGAGTGCGTAAACTAATACCGATAAAAAAAAACTTTAAAGAAGATAATTAGAAGTTATGAATTTAAAATAGAATATTTGGAAAGCTTTCCAACATAACAAGACGTGACCATGAAAGACTAATAATTAGACAATATAACCCATGAACCATATATTCATTTCAGTAAGTAAATGGAGACATACCTACCACTCTTCCATAACAGGGGTATATATCCATAGCGGTGTTATATAGTTTTAAAAAAATATCCGGACATAGGTACCATTCTTCAATATTAGGGTTATAATAGTAAATAAATTGTGGGACATAAGTATCACTATTTCATACTAAGTGTATATAGTAATTAAATGATTAGACATAGGTACCACTTATCCATACTACCTTTTGTAAAGTTATTTTCCAATATGTATTGTAATTTGATGCAGTGTAAGACAAATCTCGTTAGTGCAACTAGTTCAAGTTTTTCGTAGATTTCCGATAAATCGGTTAGTATAATACCGGTACTTAGTATTATGGTGACTAACATAAGATTCTCAAATATACATGTTATGCTGCTCTCGCAACGTTCGTTAGTCATTTCATTCATTAATTTATAATTTTAAATTGATTGCCACCAGCATATCCTATTTCTAACACCATCACATGTTTATCGCTTCAAACTGAATGGAATTTAAACATCAACACAGCATCCGTATTTGTGGGGGCGAGAATCTATCCTTCACACAACAAGGGTAATGTAGTTCATATTGTACTGTTGTGCAAGCTCCATGCAATTCGATAATTTTCATTAACTTTAAAAAGTAAGGGCATATTGTTCCCCTCCTCTACCATTTCTCTGGAATTAGCTGAAGCAGACATTGCGTACATTGGATGCAGAAGCTATCTTGTTTATCTTCTAGCATCGAACCATTTAATGAAATATTTTCTTTGAGTATTCGAAACATGACAGTGAGCACGCTGCTGGTTAACAATTTAAATTTTGGTCTAACACGCGTTTAAGATGACAATATAAGGAACTGTATGGAGACAATCGAGTTAGAAATAATAAATTCGATGAATAAAATAAATAAATTTTGAACATGTTTAATATCCCTGAAACACTACTCCGTAGACCAGTGCTCACCATAAAATTTTAATCCCGTTCACATTGGGGATTTTGACGTTGGTTTTGCATATCTTAACGTTTATTTGGCACTACATAACCTGTATTGTATTGACATGTCATATTATTATATCCATATATACATACCTTTACCAACGTTATGTCTTCACTTTCCCACACTCCTATTGTTACATTGCGTTAGCACATCTATGGCATGGTCTTTAGTAATATCTTGTTTAGAGATTGAAACAAATTTTCCAAAGCTTACACGATTCTATACTGGCAGCCTGGTACAGTATTTGGAACCGGAATTGAATCCAGTTATCACGTATGTTTAATTAGATGGCGAAACTTGCATGCGTTAACAATAAACGTCTGTTCGCAGTGAATGACACATGGATTGACAGCCGTAACTAGGGTTGATAACTTTAACGTTAGATGTTTATGACGTTCATCTTGAGCATCGTAACGTAATGTTTATAGTTATTCTTCTCTCTCTCGCTCGCTCGTTCCAGGAAAGACATTCCTCGCATTTTTCTCTTTTATTTGTTTTAATTTCCTTATAATGAGGATTAGTGTTTATTCTATCACTCGTACTTAAGTAACTGAGGATTTTACACCCAATGATTATGGCATAAAGAAAAAGAAATGAAAAGAAATTCAGCGGAAAGGATTTTAATATACCCTAAACCAGGAAGAAGGACAAAACTAAAAATATCTTTACAATACCAGCACCTAAACAAAGAATAAATACACCCACTAATTAATAATAATCATTTTGTTACAACTACTGCAAAAAGGATTATCATCATTGGCAGCTGCACTACCACCACAACTACATAATAATAATAATAATAATAATAATAATAATAATAATAATAATAATAAAATAATAATAATAATTATAATAATAATAATAAAATCAATAGTGATTATTATTATTATTATTATTATTATTATTATTATTATTATTATTATTATTATTGTTTCGATATAACGAAGACTACTTTTTTTCACAGTAATTGCAAAGCGAGAAAGGGCTGTTCCTTTTGTGAACATTCGGCATGGCACAATACACACAGCTGAACTAGAGCATTTATAAAATTCTCTCTCTCTCTCTCTCTCTCTCTCTCTCTCTCTCTCTCTCTCTCTCTCTCTCTCTCTCTCTGTGTAGTTCGATATATCCAGATATTGTTTTGATTTAGCAACATACAGCGTAGTTTCTTGTTCACTGTTAGATTTATGGTCATGCAATTTCATATGTGTATTCACATTTATTATACCACCTGCCCTATGCCAAAAAAATTGTAATTAACCACTTTTCTCGTTGTACTGACCATGTTGAGTTGGAGAATATTTTCTAAATGACAAGCAATCGTGACATATCACTCAACGAAACTTCAGGTTATTCAATTCATACTTTCAAATTTGTATCCAATTAGAACCTTAATAGAAGAAACGAGAAACATGTCACTGTCGTCGCAATTTTTGTTGTTATATCTGGCTGATTCAAACGTGTCTCAGACTTTTGTGGACAAAAACACTTATTTCTTCACTTTAATTTATTAGACGATGTTAGCCGTAAAGACATGTTCCAAATTGGATGTTAAATAAATAAGGTGTTTCTCTTAAAAGAGGGTTTATTCTTGAGATGACATCCTAGCGATGAAATGCGAAATGTATACCTTGAAAACATTTGAGAGAAAATAGGTTGGAACACGAGAACTATTCGATCGACTAACCAATTCCTGAGTAGTACATTGTTTGTTTGTTTGTTTTGGATGTTTAACGTAGCTTTAATAATAATTTGTTCAATCATATCGCTATGATATCTGCAGCAAGGCAGTTTATAGTGATGTCTAGCACTGGGGCTTCATACCGCAGACATGTAGCGTGATGTCCCACCTAGCCAATGAAAGAATGATAAACTATGTATTACACAAGTCGACCAGATATAAACGTTGATGCTACGTTAAACATCAGCCACTGCAGGCAGGTATATAAATCGACTGTACAAGACAAATACTTAAACCGTAGTATTTTAAGGCCTATGTAAACGACACAATATTTCTTATGACTTCCAATAGAAAGTGTTTTCTACAGAGAATCGGATATGAGTTCATCATCTGTATAAAACTGACATACAATGTGTGCTTATCTGTAGAAAATCTGATATACACTGTGCGCTAGCCAAATGCTGGTGAATTGCGTGGCAGAAAATGCAGACAAGAAATACATAAGTGAAGGTGCACTGAAAGTTTGACACACTAAAGTACATCGTATTTTGTAGTCGACAATAGTAGGTGTTTAATGATGCACCATGCTATACGACAAAGGCGCAGTGAAATCAAACAAATATGCACGATAGTACACGATGATGCTGCTGGCAAATCTGATAACTAGACACGATAACGCCGCTACACGACGATGATGCTGGCAAATCTGATAACTAGAGACGGTAACAATACTACACGACGAAGGTGCAGGCTAATCTGATTGCTAGACTCGATAACGATACTACACGACGAAAGTGTAGTCGAATCAGAAAACTAGGCACGATTCAACACCACAAAGGTGCGACCAAAATTAATAAATATACAAATATTCGTACAGTAGTTTAACGTGCACATATTACAAACCTCCGAATGTTCAAGTATTATATAAAAAGTATTCCACATAATTCCGGTTGTTTTCTACCCAACCCCGATCAATTTTAAAACGAAATGCATCCAGAATATAAAAAGCGCACCATACATGGTCATTTAATCCAATGATTGATATTTTATTTAATGTCGCCTTGGAGGCTCAAACAAATCGATTTGCTGGCGGTCTAGTGAGGATATTATGAATGTCCGTTGTGTGCGGATATTATAAATGGGTGATGTGCTATAAAGAAGATGCAGAACGCTTACACTACCAGGTGAATTGTCTCAGGCATTGTGATTTGCGAGACATAAATAAGTAAATAAATAAATACATAAATAAATTAAAAAAATATGTATGTATGTATGCATGCATGCATGCATGTATGTATGTATGTATGTATGTATGTATGTATGTATGTATGTATGTATGTATGTATGTATGTATGTATGTATGTATGTATGTGTGTGTGTGTGTGTGTGTGTGTGTGTGTGTGTGTGCATGCGTGCGTGCTTGCGTGGATGTATGTATGTATGTATGTATGTATGTATGTATGTATGTATGTATGTATGTATGTATGTATGTATGTATCCATGCATGCATGCATGTATGTGTTCTTTGTCCTTCATTAAGAATAAATATCACTTATAACTGTGTTACATGAGAGACAAAAGATAGTCGCTCTAAACATCACCTTCTAGAATAAAATACAACGGTTAGTTATCTCAGATGTGTTCACAAGTACGAGTTATAGCATCAACAGTAAGACTGTGTGTGTGTGTGGATGTGTATGTGTGTGATTTGGATTTTTAACGTAGCTTAAACAAGTCGGCAGTCGTATCACCACGTTATGTGCGGTGTGGTAGTTTATAGTGATGCCTAGCACTCGCACATCATGCGTAGACTTGTAGTGTGATGACCCACCTAGTCGCATTATTCTGACACCAGGTCAACCAGTCCTTGCACCAACTTCGAGCGATCAGCTAGCAAGGCATTTTGATAATTTTTTTGCACGCCTCTGCTGGTGTTCAAACCCGCGACCTGCCGCATCCGAAGCGAACGCTCTAACCATTAAGCCACCAGAGCGGTCAACAGTAACACTGAAAATTACGCTACGATTTGGATAAATAACTTCACAAACATCAAACGTCACGATGTAACTAAAGGTAACGTCTCTGGTTATGCTTGTAACCTCGTAAGTGTCATTCACAGCAGGCATATATTGTAAGCTCTGATGAATTTTGTTGATTTTATTGAACATCACACATGGATACATTTTCTTTTCTGTTACTAAATATTGCACCAGTCTGCCATGAGATAATTAGTTACGTTTTATTAAATTCGGTTAAATATCTACTGAAACTATCGAGAACGAAACACCTTATGGACATATTAACGTATTGTAATAGGGGATGTGTATGGAAGTCAGTCATGCCTTAGCTAAAAGTATATATGCATGTATAGGGTGCATATCTTCATTTATCACAACCTAATAAAATAATTTCATATGTCTTTTTTGAAATGTTTAATATTTGTATATTTTTAAAACTATGTGATTAGACATTCCATTTTATCTTAGTAATAATGGAATGATTATAGTTTTTCCCTTTATGCGCTTACACAAAAATACCATAGACCCAGATATGTCGTCCCATGAATCGTCAGCAAAACAGACCCAATATTCCTAAGAGAACGTATCTGTGCCTAGGTCATTGATTAATAAAGTGTATGTCTGATGTAAGATTTAGATTTAGAGACTGTGTTAATGATATGTTGTGAATTAATAATAATAATAATAATAATAATAATAATAATAATAATAATAATACTGAGGACTTTGTATAGCGCCTAATCGTTAGAAACTCTAAACGCTTTACACCATCATAATGATATGACTACACTTACGAAAACATCAAATGACACAAAAAATGAAATTGGAAAAAAAAAACATGCTGAAAATATATAAGATACAAAACATTATTAGGTCTCTAAGTTTGTTCCCGCACTCGATAAAGGTGAGTTTTAAGAGCACTCTTAAAAGGGACTACTGATTCTTTGTGTATAATTTGAATGGGCAGTTCGTTCCACATCCCTGGGCCCTGGTATGCAAAAGAACGTTGTAGATTAAGATAATGCAGGTCAGAATGGGCTGATTTAATTAATTTAATTTTTTTTCATGATCTTTAGAATTCATAAAATTACAGATACTTTGCACTATTGTGCCTTTAAAACAATGTTTGATTCAAATAGTCCGTTGATTAAGAAAGCGCGTGTTAGAAATATGCTGTAGATAAGAGATTGTGTATCAGATATAGGCTCTAGATTAATAGAATGTGTCAGAGATAGGTAATAGATTAAGACATTCTGTATCAGAGATAGGTCGTAGATAAAAGATTATGTATCAGTGATAGGCTCTAGATTAATGTAATGTATCAGAGATAAGCCGTTGATAAAAGATTGTATATCAGAGATAGGCTCTAGATTAATAAAGACCTAATCATGTTTTGTATCTTATATGTTTTCAGCATATTTTTATATTTTCCAATTTCATTGTTTTTGTCATTTGTTTTTCTGTAGTGTAGTCATATCATTATTGATGGTGTAAAGCGCTTAGAGCTTCGAAAGATTCGGCGCTATACAAAGTCCTCATTATTATTATTATCAGAGAAAGGTTGTAAATTAAGACATTGTGTCTCAGAAATGCGCAGATTAAGAACGGTTTTGTCAGAGATAGGTCGTAGATTAAGAGATTGTATGTCGGAGATACGCAGAAGACTAAGCAAAGGTTGTTGTTGTACTAGTGTTTAAAGCCATTATTTAGCACACGATAGGCTATACATGGCGGCCAGTATTACTGGTGGAGGAAGAACCCGGGAAAAAACCCAGAAAGAACCACTAACCAACGAGAAGCTACATTAAGCAAAGGTATGTCAGAGATAGATCGTGAATTACAACAATGTTTCAGAACTAGGCGTTGGATTAATAGAATGTGTGTTGGAGAAAAGCCTAGATTAGTAGTATGTTGTGAAACACAGGCTAATATTTAGATCATAAGTGTCAGAGACCAAATGGATTATTTTGGAAATAGTAAAACAATTTTCGCACGCACTGTCGAAACACAAAAACACTCTTAACACGACCTTGAACATTCATCACAATTAATTGTAGTATATGTTCTCTATTATTATTTCTCAGTACTGACCTTTCTACTGTTTGATAACCAATTCAAATCATGCGTTAATCTAAAATAAACTTCAAACATGTCTCACGGTTAATTTTTTGTCAAAGGTTCACCGACATTTCTTTGAAAGGCTGCACTGTAAACAGAGCTGCATGTAAACATAACACATATTTCACTTCCGGATCATCACCAAGGCCTTATTACTCACTTTGCATTGTCACCGAAATACACACAGACAACCGATATATGAGCTCATATTCTTAAGATTAAACAATTACCTTTAAATCCATACCACAAATGCATAAATATAGCTCTGATATCAACACCAAAATTAGGAGGAAAAAATGTTTGATAAATAGACTAGAACTACATTCGTAGAACTGAACTGAAAATAATAATTGTGATGTGATTCCACCTTGAAAACCTGGTCGTTTTCTAGCACAGACGCTGATAAACCCTTGTATTCTTCCTGAGGAACAAAACACAAGTGTGCGCCTGGTAGAGAATTTCTACCTTTGACTGGGGTAACATCTATAACACGTGTGCGGGGCTGCCGTTATTTGCAACCAGTAACAACAAAACTACACGTTAATAATGGTGATTAAATCCATGATCAGTTAGAGTATTAGGTCCATGCAAAAACACATTGGTTTAAAAGGTCAAAATTTACAATACACAAAATTGCTTGTCATTAAAATGTGACCAGGAAGAGAGGTAAGGACAGGAATGTTCGAATTGTACCTGAACTGGAACCAAGGCTGGTACCTAGGAGCGTTTTACATCGCTTGGTGTAATAGCATCACGATTTAAAGAGTTCAAACGAGTATGTATGGTCAGTTTACATGCGAATATAGTATTTACTAGCGCATCACACCAAACAACGTTTAGTATATATTATTTATAGGTAGATTTATATTGAACGTAAAACCTGACAATAACCCACTCACCAAGCATCGATATTGTTAGCCTCCTCTTCCGTCACTTGCATTCCCATTGTTTATAATGTCAAAACAGTCATAAGACAATCATATCCAGTTTTTTTTATATTTACAATAAACGCGTGCGCTTATGTTGGCTACGGAAATTGTGTTTTTTATGTAACTATCTTGTTTTTAAGCTTTTGAACAATCGTTATTCTTTTAAGACGACAAGCTATGCAATATTATTATTTTCCTTTCTTACACTGTATAATAAACAAGATAATGAACACACTAACGATACTAAATTGATTATTTGTCACCCACAAGTTTCACTAGATGTTGAGGTTTATCAGATGGTTAAACATTTACAATGAAAATATCCCAGTTGTCGTTATGAACAAGAATTACGCAGCAAATTAACTCATCATAGGTTTAAAATATTAATGAATATATTAGCACTGAAACAGAATCGGAGTGAGTTTATACTAGATAATTTTAGGAGCTTTAAATCATTTTCACCACAAAAAAATGGTAAATTTTCTTGGTCACGTAAATGTTCCTGAGATCGTTTTGTATTCTAAAGCAAAGGAAAAACCTGATAAAACTACAATGTTTGTACTGACAGCTACTCCACTCACTCCATCGTGTGATACGCGCTATGGCGTGAAGTGTGTTATGTCATGAAATCCGTCACTCCGTCTGTCTGTTAACAATTTATTTTTCGGAAAATAAGTCAAACTTATATAGATGCTAAACTTTGTGAATTGCTGGTACTTAATGTAAAGAAAAAGCCTATCAAGTGTTTGGCTTAGACGTGGGGATAAAGACAAAGCGTAATGATTTTAGGGTCAGTCAAAGGTCTAGATCACTGTGTTTTGAAGAAACAAATATGGTTTTTTCACTTCGGTCATCTACATAGAGGAATATTAAACAGGGGGCATGTGTATAATGTTAAAAGTGTGGATAATCGTACCACAAACAAAACAGTAAATAATAACTAATATGTTCCCTTGTGACATATGCAGCCAGCAAAGATATATGTTCATATTTTGTTGTGCTTAAATTCATTTATTATCTGTTAAAATTATTATCAATCAGATTCAAAGGGAGATTTTCAAAGCTGTTTTTTCAAAAGATTATACTTCATTCAGACCTTTGTATATTAGAGAAAGACTTTTTGTAATGAGGCAAACAAAATTGTAATGTAAAGCCATTTGGTGATATGCAGTAGTTACTCACGAGAGTTCTTCATGTTGTGAGCAGTGCTAAATGATGTGTATGTACACAAATTATCATACGATTCTAACCCCATGATTCCAGATACTAAGAGTAAGATAAGACACAGATACATAGACATTTAACATTTTCTTGCCTACTTGCTTGTATATGTTTATGTAAGGATCTGCATGGTGCTGTCGCTGTTGGTGATTTCACTGGTAGCAGTGATAATTATAGTGGTGGTGGTGGTGGCTGTACTAGAAAGATATATTTATCATTAACTGTAAAAATCACATCGTTAATGATATTAAATGCCTTTCTAAATACGAGTTATATAAATATTAGCAACTCTGAACATCACATTACAATGAGCATTATTAAACTGATAAGGACGAGATGTCATGACGTTGATGAGGGCGACGTTCATAGTTACCTTAACAATTTCCTATGTGTTATTTGTATGTAATAAACGTTTGTTTTATATAACTCTAATAGTTCTTGGCACTTGTATTGAATATACTTCAGAAATGAATGCGTATCTATTACCGAATACCGTGCTACCAGGAGAGAAATGTGTAAGTTTTTCAGGTTTTTCTCAATGTATTTTGAAAATATTCAGATTGACAAATAATTGCTAATTATAATAATCAAAATAACTTAGCGTAATGGGGGACAATTATAACCTTGGTAATTATAATAATCAAAATAACTTAGCGTAATGGGGGACAATTATAACCTTGGTAATTATAATAAGCAAAATAACTTAGAGTAATGGGGGACAATTATAACCTTAGTAAAGGTATGTATCTATGAATATGGTTCACAATACGAAAGCACACTACTGGGTGCATATAAAACTGTAGACATGTTAAAATGTACACAAGATAAGAAGCAAATATGTAAGCAAATTTTGTAAAGGCATATCAAATAAAATATTTAAATTCCAAATCCTAATATATTTAAAATCGTGGTTTTAGTAAAGATTCTAAGCCAGGCGCACAAATTTCAAGTTCTCATTTAGAAACAAAGTCTTCCAATGCATTTTCATTTAATAAATGTAATAATCTCACAAATTAAACAGAAGGTCATACATTGCACAACTTCTACATAGTTGGGGACATGTAAGTGATCAAGTGGTGGCTGATCAGCAAAAGTTGTACACAAATTAAACCCATCTTTGTCTTACTGCTCTCAGTCAAATTTGTCATACTATGTCTATAACGTTTTGAGGAAAAGCCTTTAAGTGGTTCTATATTTGAGTAAACTCGGTATTTTTTAATGGCATCTCGTCGCCATTTATAATAACTTGAAAAGGCTCTGTATCAGATATTTTTCTCTCAGTTTTAGTAAACTTCTATTAGGCGATTTTGGACGCAGTTTGAAAGATTGTGCCTTCTATTTTTAGGACAAAGGGCTTTCAAAATTTGTAACGGGTCACTTGTTAAGGTGATTCTCATTTTTTTTTATATGAACTAATTACTCAAATTTAGTTCAACAGAATTTGAAAGCAAGGTTTAAAGGGTTTAACTGTTTTTGGTACAATGTATATATCTGACCGCCGATCGTCACTTTTGCACAAATTTGCTATTTGTGTCAGGATATATACTGTACAAAAGTTTATTACCAAAAGGTTGCGGGTTTTAAGAATGAATAAAATAATAATTGTGACGGCGGTACGGACACATTGTCAAAGTTATGCAAAATTTCTAAAGATCTAACATCTCAGAACAATAACTGGATATTTGTGGACAACTTGATAAATATATTGCTTGAAAGAAAACACGGTCGAGACACTCCATGTGTATCAGTAGAAGACACGGTCGAGACACTCCATGTGTATCAGTATAAATAAAAAGTTCCATATATTGTGACCTTGACATTTATATGCAAACTAAACTAGATTACGGCCAAATAAAAGAGCTAACTATACCCAATCAAAATGTTATGTATTTAAAGTCAATTCAAGTAAGCATGCATTGATTGGTAATATTTTATATAAAATATTAACAGTTTCTTTTATACACATCCAGGTATTCATAGTGTTTAGTACACAATGCAACATACCTCAGTCGGAAAAGCATGCACATTTCAGCCACATGAAGTATTGAACGCCTACGAGGAAAATGCAGAAGAATTTCAGCAGAAATTTTAGACACCTTTCGTTGCGTGACGAACTTTGTGCGACTCATCATTTACTCTTATATCAAGCACTTGCAGTGTTTTTGCTACATTCAACGTACTTTCAGAACATCAATTGTATATAATAATAATAATAATAATAATAATAATAATAATAATAATAATAATAATAATATTAATAATAATGAGGACATTGTATAGCGCATAATCTTTAGAAACTAAGAGCTTTACAACATGTATAATGGTCTGACCTCACTACAGAAAAACAAATAGTAAAATCATGAAATTGGAAAACTTAAACCCATGCTGAAAAAATATAAGATACCAAATATTATTAAGTTTCTTAAGTTTGTTCTTGCAGTCGAAAAAAGGTGTTTTAAGAGCAGTCTTAAACGGGACATCTGTGTCTTTGTGTCTAATTTCAATGGGCAATTCCTTTCACATCGCCAGAACCTCTTATTCAAAAGAACGTTGTCCATATGACTTCGTTTTTATAGCGGTAACAATGAGTATAAGATTGTCAGAAGAGGAGCGCAAGTATCTTACTGGTGTATACACATGGGTGAGGCCGGGTAGATATGTTGGACTGGAGTCCAGTCAGTGAAACAATGCACATAACAAATTTTGTGTTTGATTATGTATCAAATTAATAGCCAGTGTAGGGTACCGAGCAGTGGAGGTGTGCTCTGATGAGGTATTATAAAGACGATTTGAGCAGCTGAGTTTTGAACTTATTGTAGTTTCGGAACTAGATATTGAGATGAACCAGACATAAACGAGTTACAATAGTCTAGTTTTGAAAGCACTAATGAACACACATGTGTTTTAGTGGTATAAACTGAAAGATATTTGCGAATGAAACTGATTCGTCTCAGTTCAAGATATGCAGCATTGCATATGTTCATGACATGTTGGTACAATGTGAGACTACTGTCGGTAATAACACCAAGGTATTTGTCGCAGAATTGAAACCGAGTGATTTTGGATTAAATGAATAACACAAACACAATGTTTGAAATATGGCAATTTATGAACTTACTTAGTAAAGAAAAATATATGATGTAAAAATACAACGACCACACGCTCTCAACATACAATTGATCAAATCACTCTATACAAACAATCACATATTGAAAATTAACCAAAACTATTATATCTCCCTGTAACGATTTTACCCCAACCCCTTGTATGTAGGTATAAGTAACTATGACTTGTGATTCTGACTGGCCTTGTACATGTATAAATTGTATGTCTGCCTGACCCAGCTGTGATGTTCAAATTGTTCTAAAAGTTAGCTAATCCCCTTACGTAAGATGGTCTTTGTTAGCTCTCGAGGGGAGAGGAGACTGTGTCCATCGCGGACGGGTGACGTAACCACATCAAAGGACAGGACAGCGTCAAATAAGAAGACTGTAACAATTGATAGACACACAGACAGACATTCGGATGATTGACAGTCGAACGACTGACCAGAGTCGATCGCCCTCCAATCGAAATGCGCTGAGGGTGGGCACTTGATTGGAATCTGCGATAATAATTCATGTTTAGTAAGAATTCGTCAGTTGCTACAAGAATTGAGAAGAGAGTAGAACTCCGTACGGCCAGACGAAAATTGGTGGCAGACTCAGATTTTAGAAATCAAGGGAATCTTAAGATAGCTTCAAAGGTCAGTATGATTTTGTTTGATTTCTGCTTGACACGTCTGCGGAATTGAAGATTCTCGTATGTATATTCATTTTACTTGTATTGTAGTATGAATAGTTAATTATGATATTAATATTTTGCATCTTTCGTGATGTTCGTTAGTACCTTTGCTTGCAATTGATTATGATGTAAATTCGTTGCATCTTCTTCATGATATTATATTACCCCTTATTTTGTGAGGTAAAATGTTGCTCTTCTTTTGTTAGTAATATGTGTGCATATTATTTCGTATTATTATATTACACCCTTTTGAAAGGACGATTTGTATTCGTGAAGAATTGTATTGTTTGCTAGCCGCTATAAGAATTAATATTATAATTCTTTGTGTAGGTATATTATGGTAGACTAGCACTTTGTTTACGTAATGATATATTTTGCCATTGAGTTAACGGATTTCCGTTATTGCAATTTGAATGTGAATATTGTGGATTCGGTACGCTTGTGTAGGACATATATATAAATATATAGATAGTCATATTACTAATAGTAGTAATATTATAATACACTGATATTTGAAATATTTGTATGTATATTCTGATAGGGCTCAGTATGTAGATGTTTGAATTCTTTGTGAGATTGTGTTGTGGCGCCATTTTGTAAGCGGCGGAAGCGTATGGGAATTTCGATGTGTGCGCATGCGTGACCAAAAATGTCCCGCCTTAAACTGATGGTTCAATTCAGTGACTTAGTGTGAGGTAATATTCATCACCATATGCTAATGCATTATACCTTTCAACAGGAAGCTTCCGGGTTACGTCAAGGAATTCCGGGGAAATTTCGGATGACGTGTTGAGAGATACCAAGTGAATTCGGGTGGCCTCAGGAGATAACGTGGAAGCGTGTTGAGAGATACCGAGTGAATTCGGGTGGCCTCAGGAGATAACGTGGAAGCGTGTTGAGAGATACCGAGTGAATTCGGGTGACCTCAAGAGATACAGTAGAAGAGGAAACGGAAGTAGAGATAGAAGAGGAAACGGAAGTAGAGATAGGAGAGGAAACGGAAGTAGAGGAATCGGAAGGAGAGAAAGACGAAAGGAGACTTATTTAGATGAGTAGCACTCAAGAAGGGAAAATATTCCTCACACTGAAATCAAATGATGATCTAGGGATCATTGGGTCAAGAGTGACATCGATTGCTTAATATCTTTAAAATTTTCATTTATTAAATTGTTGTTTAAATTTCATCTTTGTATTTCTTTTAATTTAACTGTCGGCATTGCTGACTGGGGGCTCGTAGCCATATATAATATATTGTCCAGAAGTAAACATTCTGAAAGCGGACCAGGGGAACTTCCTCATAATTCTTTAACGTCTATGGGAAGAACCCCACCCCTACTAAACGACACTTCACAGTGGGCGCTTCGTCCGGGATATGAATTAGACATATATTATTTTAGGACCTAAAGTTATTTGTAGGAGTATTAGGGAACAGTGTGAGATATTTTCCATTCTTTGTATTTATTTTATGATTTTCTCATCTTGCATTTTATCGTCATATGTGCATGCTTTGTAAACCTTCCATTACTAGCAGTACTGGTGAAGCAGATGTCGAACAAATATCTTACCTGAACGAAATTAGTTGCTATCGACAGGTAAGTATTTAAACTTGTATTACAAGTAGCTGTGTCTTTTAGAATATTGAGACAAGGTATCACTTTACATTAGTTATAATGGCCACCGAAAGGCAAATGATAAAGGAATATCGAGCTATGGGGTCTGAAGAGCTCGGATATGAGGGAGATCGCCTGGCGGCCTTTATAGAAGAAAGGATCAAGGAATGGAAGGCCGAAAAAGCAGCAGACAGAGAAACCCAAAGAGAGCTGGAGTTAGCCAAGATAGCAGCGGGCAGAGAAACCCAAAGAGAGCTGGAGCTAGCCAAGATAGCAGCAGACAAAGAAACACAAAGACAGCTGGAGCTAGCCAAGATAACAGCGGAACAGGAGCTAGCCAAGATAACAGCGGAACAGGAGCTAGCCAAGATAGCTGCAGACCAAGAGCTAGCCAGACTCGCCCACACTCTGGAGATGGAAAAGGTGAGAGTTGAAGCTAGGACCAACGGACGAGACGACGCCAGTACAAGCTCTGGAACGACCGGCCGACCATTCATCGACCACCGGATGGTCCAGATCAACATGCCACGCTTCAATGACAGGGAGGAGGTTATTGACGATTTTCTCGTGCAGTTCGAGAAACTCGCACACGCTCATCAGGTCCCTGAACAGCACTGGGCCATTAATGTCTCAGCCTTTTTGCAAGGTGCAGCTCGGGAAGTCTACCACGGCTTAGCTGCAGAAGAGGCTGATGACTATAATGCCCTCAAGAAGGCCCTTCTCTGCCATTATCGGCTGACCGCCGAGACTTACCGGAAATTTTTTCGGGACTCTGCGAAAAAGGTAACCGAGACCCACTCTCAATTCCACAACCGTGTTCGAGGTTTATTTGAGAAGTGGATGAAAATGGCTGAAGTCGAACGCACGTACGACGGGCTACGCGAGGTAATACTCAAGGAACATGTCCTGGGTACTTACCGTCGCGAATTGACAGTCTTCTTAGCCGAAAGAGAACACCGGACGCTCGAAGAGATCCCTAACATGGCGGAGCGATACGAGCAGGCGCACTCGAAGAGTGGAGGTTCCGGGGGCGCGGATCGACCCCGATTCTCTGAGTCGCGTCGTATGGGGGAGGTTGAGCCTGCTGTCCGCAACCGTCAGGGCGACGGGAAGGTCGGAGGGGCACCTACAGGTAGGGATGCCACCTATCGACCTGGACAGGCCTCACCCACGAAACCAGGACTTGCAAGTCGGCGAGGGCCGCCGACGTGTTTTAACTGCAAGCGCCTGGGGCATTTTGCCAGGGACTGTCCCATGGGCAGGCAGACCCAGGTGAATGTCGTTTCTAGGAAGGAGTGTGTGCCGGAAGCGAGTCGCAACCCAGCCAACCTTGCGGCCGCAACTGTCAATGGTGAAGGTGCCACCATCTTGTATGACACTGGGTGCAGCGTCCCCGCGCTTGTCGACAAGAAGTATGTTAAGCCGGAGGACTATACAGGGGAGGTAATAGAAGTTCAGTACGCGAACTGCGCGCGTGACTCATTACCAGTAGCTGTCATTGACCTCGATTCACCATACGTGAAGGGGAAAATTGCAGCTGCTTGCTTGGAAGGTCTATCACATGACGTCATATTGGGATGCCGTTATGTGTTACCCCAGCCGAACCCGGAACCTGTACACCTATGCCAGTGAGTGCTGTTGAGACCAGGGCCATGAGTCGACAGCCGAAACAGAAGCCGATCCAAGTTACATCGACACCGGTTAGTAATGTTCTTCCAGCTGAGTTGAGGAAGCTGCAACAGGAAGACGCAACTCTGGCGCAGTTGCATAAACACGCAGAAGCAGGAACGGAAAGGGAAACTCCGAACGGCGCGGTGAAGTTCGTCTACAAGAAGGGAATCTTGTATCGCCACGCCAGGAAACACAACGAACACTTTAAGCAAGTCGTCGTGCCAAAGGAAAAGCGTTGTGAAGTGCTGAAGCTTGCACACGAAAGTCTCATGGGTGGACACATGGGAATTGCTAAGACACGTGACCGTCTTGTAAAAGACTTTTACTGGCCAGGGGTCCAGGGAGACGTAAAACGGTTCTGTCTCTCCTGTGACAAATGCCAGAGAATGGCACCGAAAGCGGATCATCGATCCATTCCCTTGGGGAGTACGCCCTTTATCGATGAACCATTTAGACGTGTCGCCATGGATTTAATCGAACCGATAAAACCCGCGTCTGCGCACGGAAATCGGTATATTTTAACGGTCGTCGATTATGCTACACGCTATCCGGAGGCCGTAGCATTGCGTAATATTGACACGGAAACCGTCGCGGAAGCTCTGTTTGCAATCTCGTCAAGAGTCGGAGTGCCCGACGAGATCTTGACCGATCAAGGGACACAATTCATGAGTCGTGTGATGGCGGAGGTGAATCGTCTCATGTCAATTAAGCACCTCACAACCACACCGTATCACCCCCAATGTAACGGATTGGTCGAACGGTTTAATGGGACTCTAAAGCACACGCTCAAGAAATTGTGCGAAGGCCGCCCCAAGGATTGGGACCGGTATATTCCAGCCATGCTTTTCGCATACCGGGAAGTACCACAAGCGAGTTTGGGGTTCTCTCCCTTTGAACTCTTATACCTCCCGACCGTACGCGGCCCAATCGCCGTACTGAGACAGTTGTGGACAGACGACCACGCTGTAGAGGAAGTACGCACTACCTACCAGTACGTCGCGGACTTGCGCAACAAACTGGAAGAGGTTTGTTCTCTCGCGCAAGATAATCTTAAACGAGCTAAGGCTTAGCAGGCGAAAAATTACAATAAGCGCGCAAAACCACGTCAGTTTGAGGTAGGGGATAAGGTGTTGTTGTTGTTGCCCCAGGAACACAACAAGTTGCAAGTTTCCTGGAGGGGTCCATACGTCGTCACCGAGAAAGTCGGAGGTCAAAACTACCGGATACGGCTACCGACGAAAGAGAAATTGTACCATGCCAATTTGCTCAAGAGGTACCGGGAAAGGGAGACTGTAAGCGATTTTGTTGTCGCCACGATAGTCACCGAGGATGTCGAAGGCGATACGGAAGGTGCCAACACTGTTCCGAGCTGTCCATTAACGAGGGTCGAGACTCCGTCGGACGTGGAGTGTGACCCCATGTTAACTGAAGGCCAGCGGGACGAGATAGAGACCTTGCTGGCCGGGTATTCCGACGTGTTAACAGAAATCCCGGGAGGACGGCGCTTGTCGAGTTCGGGTTAAAGATGGTGGACGACCGACCAGTGCAGCGAAAACCCTACCCCTTGCCCCACGCGAAACGACAAGTTGTAAGGGAGGAAATTGAACAAATGATTGCTCTGGGAGTAATCGAACCTGCCGACTCTCCGTAGTCCTAGTGCAGAAGAAGGACGGCACCCATCGGTTCTGCGTCGACTACCGGAAGCTGAATCAGGTGACAGAATTTCAAGTCGAAATGTTACCTGACCCGGAACATATCTTCGCTTCGGTCTCAAAAGCGAAATATTTTTCCAAACTCGATTTGTCCAAGGAGTATTGGCAAATTCCGGTAAGGAAAGAAGACAGACCGAAGCTTGCTTTTGCTACTCCCGACGGGACATACCAATGGCTGGTTATGCCGTTCGGGGTACAAAACGCGCCCAGCATATTTACCAGGATGATGCGGAAGTTGTTGAAGCCCTTGCGCGATAGGGGTGTCCACAACTTTATGGATGACCTCTTGTTAGCTACAGAGACATGGGGTGAACACCTCACTCTGTTAGCTGACGTTTTGGAGCGGCTACGTCAGGAGGGCTTGACAGCCCGACCTTCCAAATGTCACCTTGGTTTCAGGACATTGGACTATTTAGGACATACCCTGAGCCAAGGCACGCTGTCCCCAGAGAATTCGAAATTGGAGCAACTGCGAAACTCCGCACGCCCCACCACGAAAACGGAGGTGAGGTCATTTCTGGGATTGGCGGGATACTATCGGAGGTATGTCGCTAATTTCAGCGCGATTGCGGGGCCGTTGTCCGACCTAACCAAGAAACGGACCCCGAGTAAGATTATTTGGACAGATGCGTGTGAGCACGCTTTCCAAACCCTGAAGGCTAGACTTACATCCGACGCCGTTGTTCGTCTACCGGATTTGGATAAGGAATTCGTTCTTCGCACCGATGCATGCGACACAGGACTGGGAGCAGTACTGCTACAGGAGCATGACAAAACGCTTTTTCCCTGTCGCATACGGCAGTCGGAAGTTGTCGGCTGCCGAGAAGAACTACTCCGTATCGGAGAGGGAATGTCTCGGAATCGTGTTCGGCATATCACGGTTCGAGCGATACCTATATGGACGCAAGTTCATATTGGAGACCGACCACCAACCACTCGCCTATTTGGCGCAGGCAAAGTTGTCCAATGGTCGATTGATGCGATGGTCGCTGTTCTTACAGCAGTACCAGATGCAGATCAGATACGTGAAAGGATCTGAAAACGTAGGCGCAGATTTCATGAGTAGAAGCCCTGGAATGATATAGATCATTCTGGTTAAATTTTCATGTTCATACTTAGTTTAGCATCTAGTTGATTTTGCTGATGTGTTCTTTATATTGTTTTAACACTTTTGCATTTGTAGTATTTTGAGGGAATAAAATCCTGATTTTATTCTCAAGCGTGGGGGGATGTGACAATTTTACCCCAACCCCTTGTATGTAGGTATAAGTAACTATAACTTGTGATTCTGACTGGCCTTGTACATGTATAAATTGTATGTCTGCCTGACCCAGCTGTGATGTTCAAATTGTTCTAAAAGTTAGCTAATCCCCTTACGTAAGATGGTCTTTGTTAGCTCTCGAGGGGAGAGGAGACTGTGTCCATCGCGGACGGGTGACGTAACCACATCAAAGGACAGGACAGCGTCAAATAAGAAGACTGTAACAATTGATAGACACACAGACAGACATTCGGATGATTGACAGTCGAACGACTGACCAGAGTCGATCGCCCTCCAATCGAAAAGCGCTGAGGGTGGGCACTTGATTGGAATCTGCGATAATAATTCATGTTTAGTAAGAATTCGTCAGTTGCTACAAGAATTGAGAAGAGAGTAGAACTCCGTACGGCCAGACGAAAATTGGTGGCAGACTCAGATTTTAGAAATCAAGGGAATCTTAAGATAGCTTCAAAGGTCAGTGTGATTTTGTTTGATTTCTGCTTGACACGTCTGTGGAATTGAAGATTCTCGTATGTATATTCATTTTACTTGTATTGTAGTATGAATAGTTAATTATGATATTAATATTTTGCATCTTTCGTGATGTTCGTTAGTACCTTTGCTTGCAATTGATTATGATGTAAATTCGTTGCATCTTCTTCATGATATTATATTACCCCTTATTTTGTGAGGTAAAATGTTGCTCTTCTTTTGTTAGTAATATGTGTGCATATTATTTCGTATTATTATATTACACCCTTTTGAAAGGACGATTTGTATTCGTGAAGAATTGTATTGTTTGCTAGCCGCTATAAGAATTAATATTATAATTCTTTGTGTAGGTATATTATGGTAGACTAGCACTTTGTTTACGTAATGATATATTTTGCCATTGAGTTAACGGATTTCCGTTATTGCAATTTGAATGTGAATATTGTGGATTCGGTACGCTTGTGTAGGACATATATATAAATATATAGATAGTCATATTACTAATAGTAGTAATATTATAATACACTGATATTTGAAATATTTGTATGTATATTCTGATAGGGCTCAGTATGTAGATGTTTGAATTCTTTGTGAGATTGTGTTGTGGCGCCATTTTGTAAGCGGCGGAAGCGTATGGGAATTTCGATGTGTGCGCATGCGTGACCAAAAATGTCCCGCCTTAAACTGATGGTTCAATTCAGTGACTTAGTGTGAGGTAATATTCATCACCATATGCTAATGCATTATACCTTTCAACAGGAAGCTTCCGGGTTACGTCAAGGAATTCCGGGGAAATTTCGGATGACGTGTTGAGAGATACCGAGTGAATTCGGGTGGCCTCAGGAGATAACGTGGAAGCGTGTTGAGAGATACCGAGTGAATTCGGGTGGCCTCAGGAGATAACGTGGAAGCGTGTTGAGAGATACCGAATGAATTCGGGTGACCTCAAGAGATACAGTAGAAGAGGAAACGGAAGTAGAGATAGAAGAGGAAACGGAAGTAGAGATAGGAGAGGAAACGGAAGTAGAGGAATCGGAAGGAGAGAAAGACGAAAGGAGACTTATTTAGATGAGTAGCACTCAAGAAGGGAAAATATTCCTCACACTGAAATCAAATGATGATCTAGGGATCATTGGGTCAAGAGTGACATCGATTGCTTAATATCTTTAAAATTTTCATTTATTAAATTGTTGTTTAAATTTCATCTTTGTATTTCTTTTAATTTAACTGTCGGCATTGCTGACTGGGGGCTCGTAGCCATATATAATATATTGTCCAGAAGTAAACATTCTGAAAGCGGACCAGGGGAACTTCCTCATAATTCTTTAACGTCTATGGGAAGAACCCCACCCCTACTAAACGACACTTCACAGTGGGCGCTTCGTCCGGGATATGAATTAGACATATATTATTTTAGGACCTAAAGTTATTTGTAGGAGTATTAGGGAACAGTGTGAGATATTTTCCATTCTTTGTATTTATTTTATGATTTTCTCATCTTGCATTTTATCGTCATATGTGCATGCTTTGTAAACCTTCCATTACTAGCAGTACTGGTGAAGCAGATGTCGAACAAATATCTTACCTGAACGAAATTAGTTGCTATCGACAGGTAAGTATTTAAACTTGTATTACAAGTAGCTGTGTCTTTTAGAATATTGAGACAAGGTATCACTTTACATTAGTTATAATGGCCACCGAAAGGCAAATGATAAAGGAATATCGAGCTATGGGGTCTGAAGAGCTCGGATATGAGGGAGATCGCCTGGCGGCCTTTATAGAAGAAAGGATCAAGGAATGGAAGGCCGAAAAAGCAGCAGACAGAGAAACCCAAAGAGAGCTGGAGTTAGCCAAGATAGCAGCGGGCAGAGAAACCCAAAGAGAGCTGGAGCTAGCCAAGATAGCAGCAGACAAAGAAACACAAAGACAGCTGGAGCTAGCCAAGATAACAGCGGAACAGGAGCTAGCCAAGATAACAGCGGAACAGGAGCTAGCCAAGATAGCTGCAGACCAAGAGCTAGCCAGACTCGCCCACACTCTGGAGATGGAAAAGGTGAGAGTTGAAGCTAGGACCAACGGACGAGACGACGCCAGTACAAGCTCTGGAACGACCGGCCGACCATTCATCGACCACCGGATGGTCCAGATCAACATGCCACGCTTCAATGACAGGGAGGAGGTTATTGACGATTTTCTCGTGCAGTTCGAGAAACTCGCACACGCTCATCAGGTCCCTGAACAGCACTGGGCCATTAATGTCTCAGCCTTTTTGCAAGGTGCAGCTCGGGAAGTCTACCACGGCTTAGCTGCAGAAGAGGCTGATGACTATAATGCCCTCAAGAAGGCCCTTCTCTGCCATTATCGGCTGACCGCCGAGACTTACCGGAAATTTTTTCGGGACTCTGCGAAAAAGGTAACCGAGACCCACTCTCAATTCCACAACCGTGTTCGAGGTTTATTTGAGAAGTGGATGAAAATGGCTGAAGTCGAACGCACGTACGACGGGCTACGCGAGGTAATACTCAAGGAACATGTCCTGGGTACTTACCGTCGCGAATTGACAGTCTTCTTAGCCGAAAGAGAACACCGGACGCTCGAAGAGATCCCTAACATGGCGGAGCGATACGAGCAGGCGCACTCGAAGAGTGGAGGTTCCGGGGGCGCGGATCGACCCCGACTCTCTGAGTCGCGTCGTATGGGGGAGGCTGAGCCTGCTGTCCGCAACCGTCAGGGCGACGGGAAGGTCGGAGGGGCACCTACAGGTAGGGATGCCACCTATCGACCTGGACAGGCCTCACCCACGAAACCAGGACTTGCAAGTCGGCGAGGGCCGCCGACGTGTTTTAACTGCAAGCGCCTGGGGCATTTTGCCAGGGACTGTCCCATGGGCAGGCAGACCCAGGTGAATGTCGTTTCTAGGAAGGAGTGTGTGCCGGAAGCGAGTCGCAACCCAGCCAACCTTGCGGCCGCAACTGTCAATGGTGAAGGTGCCACCATCTTGTATGACACTGGGTGCAGCGTCCCCGCGCTTGTCGACAAGAAGTATGTTAAGCCGGAGGACTATACAGGGGAGGTAATAGAAGTTCAGTACGCGAACTGCGCGCGTGACTCATTACCAGTAGCTGTCATTGACCTCGATTCACCATACGTGAAGGGGAAAATTGCAGCTGCTTGCTTGAAAGGTCTATCACATGACGTCATATTGGGATGCCGTTATGTGTTACCCCAGCCGAACCCGGAACCTGTACACCTATGCCAGTGAGTGCTGTTGAGACCAGGGCCATGAGTCGACAGCCGAAACAGAAGCCGATCCAAGTTACATCGACACCGGTTAGTAATGTTCTTCCAGCTGAGTTGAGGAAGCTGCAACAGGAAGACGCAACTCTGGCGCAGTTGCATAAACACGCAGAAGCAGGAACGGAAAGGGAAACTCCGAACGGCGCGGTGAAGTTCGTCTACAAGAAGGGAATCTTGTATCGCCACGCCAGGAAACACAACGAACACTTTAAGCAAGTCGTCGTGCCAAAGGAAAAGCGTTGTGAAGTGCTGAAGCTTGCACACGAAAGTCTCATGGGTGGACACATGGGAATTGCTAAGACACGTGACCGTCTTGTAAAAGACTTTTACTGGCCAGGGGTCCAGGGAGACGTAAAACGGTTCTGTCTCTCCTGTGACAAATGCCAGAGAATGGCACCGAAAGCGGATCATCGATCCATTCCCTTGGGGAGTACGCCCCTTATCGATGAACCATTTAGACGTGTCGCCATGGATTTAATCGAACCGATAAAACCCGCGTCTGCGCACGGAAATCGGTATATTTTAACGGTCGTCGATTATGCTACACGCTATCCGGAGGCCGTAGCATTGCGTAATATTGACACGGAAACCGTCGCGGAAGCTCTGTTTGCAATCTCGTCAAGAGTCGGAGTGCCCGACGAGATCTTGACCGATCAAGGGACACAATTCATGAGTCGTGTGATGGCGGAGGTGAATCGTCTCATGTCAATTAAGCACCTCACAACCACACCGTATCACCCCCAATGTAACGGATTGGTCGAACGGTTTAATGGGACTCTAAAGCACACGCTCAAGAAATTGTGCGAAGGCCGCCCCAAGGATTGGGACCGGTATATTCCAGCCATGCTTTTCGCATACCGGGAAGTACCACAAGCGAGTTTGGGGTTCTCTCCCTTTGAACTCTTATACCTCCCGACCGTACGCGGCCCAATCGCCGTACTGAGACAGTTGTGGACAGACGACCACGCTGTAGAGGAAGTACGCACTACCTACCAGTACGTCGCGGACTTGCGCAACAAACTGGAAGAGGTTTGTTCTCTCGCGCAAGATAATCTTAAACGAGCTAAGGCTTAGCAGGCGAAAAATTACAATAAGCGCGCAAAACCACGTCAGTTTGAGGTAGGGGATAAGGTGTTGTTGTTGTTGCCCCAGGAACACAACAAGTTGCAAGTTTCCTGGAGGGGTCCATACGTCGTCACCGAGAAAGTCGGAGGTCAAAACTACCGGATACGGCTACCGACGAAAGAGAAATTGTACCATGCCAATTTGCTCAAGAGGTACCGGGAAAGGGAGACTGTAAGCGATTTTGTTGTCGCCACGATAGTCACCGAGGATGTCGAAGGCGATACGGAAGGTGCCAACACTGTTCCGAGCTGTCCATTAACGAGGGTCGAGACTCCGTCGGACGTGGAGTGTGACCCCATGTTAACTGAAGGCCAGCGGGACGAGATAGAGACCTTGCTGGCCGGGTATTCCGACGTGTTAACAGAAATCCCGGGAGGACGGCGCTTGTCGAGTTCGGGTTAAAGATGGTGGACGACCGACCAGTGCAGCGAAAACCCTACCCCTTGCCCCACGCGAAACGACAAGTTGTAAGGGAGGAAATTGAACAAATGATTGCTCTGGGAGTAATCGAACCTGCCGACTCTCCGTACAGCTCACCAGTCGTCCTAGTGCAGAAGAAGGACGGCACCCATCGGTTCTGCGTCGACTACCGGAAGCTGAATCAGGTGACAGAATTTCAAGTCGAAATGTTACCTGACCCGGAACATATCTTCGCTTCGGTCTCAAAAGCGAAATATTTTTCCAAACTCGATTTGTCCAAGGAGTATTGGCAAATTCCGGTAAGGAAAGAAGACAGACCGAAGCTTGCTTTTGCTACTCCCGACGGGACATATCAATGGCTGGTTATGCCGTTCGGGGTACAAAACGCGCCCAGCATATTTACCAGGATGATGCGGAAGTTGTTGAAGCCCTTGCGCGATAGGGGTGTCCACAACTTTATGGATGACCTCTTGTTAGCTACAGAGACATGGGGTGAACACCTCACTCTGTTAGCTGACGTTTTGGAGCGGCTACGTCAGGAGGGCTTGACAGCCCGACCTTCCAAATGTCACCTTGGTTTCAGGACATTGGACTATTTAGGACATACCCTGAGCCAAGGCACGCTGTCCCCAGAGAATTCGAAGGTGGAGCAACTGCGAAACTCCGCACGCCCCACCACGAAAACGGAGGTGAGGTCATTTCTGGGATTGGCGGGATACTATCGGAGGTATGTCGCTAATTTCAGCGCGATTGCGGGGCCGTTGTCCGACCTAACCAAGAAACGGACCCCGAGTAAGATTATTTGGACAGATGCGTGTGAGCACGCTTTCCAAACCCTGAAGGCTAGACTTACATCCGACGCCGTTGTTCGTCTACCGGATTTGGATAAGGAATTCGTTCTTCGCACCGATGCATGCGACACAGGACTGGGAGCAGTACTGCTACAGGAGCATGACAAAACGCTTTTTCCCTGTCGCATACGGCAGTCGGAAGTTGTCGGCTGCCGAGAAGAACTACTCCGTATCGGAGAGGGAATGTCTCGGAATCGTGTTCGGCATATCACGGTTCGAGCGATACCTATATGGACGCAAGTTCATATTGGAGACCGACCACCAACCACTCGCCTATTTGGCGCAGGCAAAGTTGTCCAATGGTCGATTGATGCGATGGTCGCTGTTCTTACAGCAGTACCAGATGCAGATCAGATACGTGAAAGGATCTGAAAACGTAGGCGCAGATTTCATGAGTAGAAGCCCTGGAATGATATAGATCATTCTGGTTAAATTTTCATGTTCATACTTAGTTTAGCATCTAGTTGATTTTGCTGATGTGTTCTTTATATTGTTTTAACACTTTTGCATTTGTAGTATTTTGAGGGAATAAAATCCTGATTTTATTCTCAAGCGTGGGGGGATGTGACAATTTTACCCCAACCCCTTGTATGTAGGTATAAGTAACTATAACTTGTGATTCTGACTGGCCTTGTACATGTATAAATTGTATGTCTGCCTGACCCAGCTGTGATGTTCAAATTGTTCTAAAAGTTAGCTAATCCCCTTACGTAAGATGGTCTTTGTTAGCTCTCGAGGGGAGAGGAGACTGTGTCCATCGCGGACGGGTGACGTAACCACATCAAAGGACAGGACAGCGTCAAATAAGAAGACTGTAACAATTGATAGACACACAGACAGACATTCGGATGATTGACAGTCGAACGACTGACCAGAGTCGATCGCCCACCAATCGAAAAGCGCTGAGGGTGGGCACTTGATTGGAATCTGCGATAATAATTCATGTTTAGTAAGAATTCGTCAGTTGCTACAAGAATTGAGAAGAGAGTAGAACTCCGTACGGCCAGACGAAAATTGGTGGCAGACTCAGATTTTAGAAATCAAGGGAATCTTAAGATAGCTTCAAAGGTCAGTGTGATTTTGTTTGATTTCTGCTTGACACGTCTGTGGAATTGAAGATTCTCGTATGTATATTCATTTTACTTGTATTGTAGTATGAATAGTTAATTATGATATTAATATTTTGCATCTTTCGTGATGTTCGTTAGTACCTTTGCTTGCAATTGATTATGATGTAAATTCGTTGCATCTTCTTCATGATATTATATTACCCCTTATTTTGTGAGGTAAAATGTTGCTCTTCTTTTGTTAGTAATATGTGTGCATATTATTTCGTATTATTATATTACACCCTTTTGAAAGGACGATTTGTATTCGTGAAGAATTGTATTGTTTGCTAGCCGCTATAAGAATTAATATTATAATTCTTTGTGTAGGTATATTATGGTAGACTAGCACTTTGTTTACGTAATGATATATTTTGCCATTGAGTTAACGGATTTCCGTTATTGCAATTTGAATGTGAATATTGTGGATTCGGTACGCTTGTGTAGGACATATATATAAATATATAGATAGTCATATTACTAATAGTAGTAATATTATAATACACTGATATTTGAAATATTTGTATGTATATTCTGATAGGGCTCAGTATGTAGATGTTTGAATTCTTTGTGAGATTGTGTTGTGGCGCCATTTTGTAAGCGGCGGATGCGTATGGGAATTTCGATGTGTGCGCATGCGTGACCAAAAATGTCCCGCCTTAAACTGATGGTTCAATTCAGTGACTTAGTGTGAGGTAATATTCATCACCATATGCTAATGCATTATACCTTTCAACAGGAAGCTTCCGGGTTACGTCAAGGAATTCCGGGGAAATTTCGGATGACGTGTTGAGAGATACCGAGTGAATTCGGGTGGCCTCAGGAGATAACGTGGAAGCGTGTTGAGAGATACCGAGTGAATTCGGGTGGCCTCAGGAGATAACGTGGAAGCGTGTTGAGAGATACCGAGTGAATTCGGGTGACCTCAAGAGATACCGTAGAAGAGGAAACGGAAGTAGAGATAGAAGAGGAAACGGAAGTAGAGATAGGAGAGGAAACGGAAGTAGAGGAATCGGAAGGAGAGAAAGACGAAAGGAGACTTATTTAGATGAGTAACACTCAAGAAGGGAAAATATTCCTCACACTGAAATCAAATGATGATCTAGGGATCATTGGGTCAAGAGTGACATCGATTGCTTAATATCTTTAAAATTTTCATTTATTAAATTGTTATTGTTTAAATTTCATCTTTGTATTTCTTTTAATTTAACTGTCGGCATTGCTGACTGGGGGCTCGTAGCCATATATAATATATTGTCCAGAAGTAAACATTCTGAAAGCGGACCAGGGGAACTTCCTCATAATTCTTTAACGTCTATGGGAAGAACCCCACCCCTACTAAACGACACTTCACACTCCCTGATATACAGATTCAAAAAGCCTCGTTTCAAATAATAGTATCCACTGTAAGATATTCACATAATGTCACGTATATACTAGGTCTGAGATTCAATCAATCGACAAGGTATTCAAATACGTTTCGAATGTTCTGCACTGTAAGCGAGATTCACAAATCTCCTGGAATACTACTACAATTCAAACTAATCTCATGTAAATAAAAATGTACAATCGAAAGAACAATTGGAACAAACATATGCTTCTTGACCCTTGTACAGTCGCACGATTCATAGACTAATAAACCGCAGTTTCACCACTTCCCTTGCTTTTGTCCAGACTTGTATCGGCCGCTCGCACCCTTCATTGATCCATCACATTTACAGTCATACGTATACACACGTACACACAGCATACGGCACCTTTTAATTAGCTACGTCTACAGTCGTGGCTCCACCACTGTACACACATACGTACCGAGAAAAAGAAGGCTGAGGATAGCTCTAAATGTCATCTAAATTCGACAGCAGTTAAACTTGTCAGATAAACTCGTCAGTTAAATTATTCCGCTAAACTGATCAGACTAGTTACACTCTTTAAGACTCGCTAGCTACAATAAAACCATAATGGTAATAATAATGAGTTCTTTAAAATGCCAATACATTAAACTCTTCATATCAACTTGAGATTCACAGTTAACAACTTTTCAATTTCGCCTTATAATAAATGAATCATTACACGATATGACAATGCAACCTCAAACAACTTCTCATATCAAATGAAATATAAATTTACCACTCACTCCTATGGCGATATAATACAATTGAGATACGTGCACTCATCTTCAAGATCCAAAGCGATCAGTGTGTCGGTTATACATTGATCTTGCTTAAATTCATAGAACATTGAGTAATATTCAGGGTAAAATACCCGTGCATATCGTACTTATAATGTCCCTCACCGCAATTAATTTCCGGCGAGACATATGTTGGTTCGTCACTTACCGGGATAAACATTTGTTCACCCTAGATAACGTTGTACGCATGCACAACGAAAAATAGTCAAACATTTCTGAGGCATCACAAAAGCTATTTGTTTTTGCCTAATTCGGTGACAGTATTGTATTGACTGTGTGAATTTAATGTTGGTGTTGCTGATATTTATTGTCTGAGGTAAAAGGATGTGAATGAGAATGTTTTTGTGTTGTGATCCTAATGGCCTCAGTTTTATTATCATTCATCTGCCTCATTTACATGTCAGCCATGATTTCACATCAGAAACGCACCTCCCTACTCCATGGATGGTAGCAGCAACTTCATTTGGGTTGCTGGACTTGTATATTTGGGTGTCATCAGCGTACAATTGGTGAGACACTGGGTGATGATCTATGACACTTGAGAGCGGCTGAGTGTATAAAATGAAGCAAAAAGGTCTAAGAATAGACCCCTGTTGAACACCACATTATAGATCAACTGGGATGGAATGTATTCCATTTGCAGATACAATTGTAAGTCCTGTTGAATATGTAGGACTTAAGTCACTGTAAGGCTATATTCTGAATGCCAAATACATGCTGGAGACGGAGAAGTAATATAGCATAATCTATTGTGTCAAATGCGGCAGTCAAATCAAGGAGGGTGAGGACTGTAATCGTTCCACTATCCAAAGCAGAGAGAATGCCATTAAATACTTGAAGTGTAGTTTCAGTACTGTGGCAAGGGAGATATGCAGACTGTACATTGCTAAAAAGACTGTTTGAAATCAGATGAGATACAAGTCAGAACAACTTTTGCTAAGAATTTTTATATGACTGGGAGATTAGAAACTGGGCTGTAATTCTTTAAATGTTTATGGCCAAAGGGATGGTTTAATTAGCAGAGGCTTTACGATGGCAGTTTTCAAAAATGATGGGAATTCCCCCAATGTGATATAGATATTAATAACATCAGTTACTGAAGGAAATATTGGGTCTAAGCACTCAAGCAGCAGTGATGTTGGAATCGGGTCAAGTTCATAAGACTTTGGTGCACTCTTCATCACGATTGTCCGTACTAAATCAATAGAGACAGGTTTAAGTGCTCCTAATGGTTGTCGCTGAAATTCTGTATCATAACTGTATGGTGACGAGTCAATTGAAATTTTGTTTTCAAGCGAATCTCTAATGGTTTGCACTTGGTCTACTGTAGAGAAGGTAGCTGGAAGTGGTGTACATTTATTCCTTGATATTAGTTTGTTAGTTATCTTGAAGAGCATTTTGCAGCTGAAACTATCCGTGATCTTAGTACTAGCGTGGGATAATGTTGCTAAATTGACTATGAAAACAAAACAAAACTATACAAATTAAAACCGTTGTACATACTTTCAAGTCTGGGCACTAATTTTGTCCGTTTTTCATTCCTGTTTTATTTAAATTATTTTTAAAAAATATTTCAAACACTGTAAATAATACCGATCCATAACTTTGACACGAAACACACTTCCATGCAATAACCGAAGGTTGTTCTATTCAATTTTCTGACAATCATTCGATTGCCTTTATTAACGAATAACGTCACAAATGTTCGGCTTGTCGTAGTTGAATGTAAACTCCCGATTCAGCCTGTCACGTTGCCAAGTCAAGGGAACGAACAAATGCTTAGAAGCCATGTAAATATATTAAACACCGCGGCTATAGTTGGTACCTTTCTTAAAGGTGCGAGAACCCAGCTTCGCAGGTGGACGTTGTTCAATACCAAAGGACCTTATAGGAATTGTAAATATTTCCACATTTACAGAAGTCCCGATGGGTATTGTCTGCTAGGTTGAATAGAATAGAGTAGAATCTACATCCAATTGGAATTGTGTGTGGTCACCATTTCCATTAGAATTTATTTTAGTATCTTCGAGAAAGGAACTTGGTAATTGTCCAAACATCGTGGTGGAAAGTTATAAAGCAATAATCCTGGAAAGCCACTCGTACTTTGCCCGGGAAACTTAGGAGGTTCTAAGAAATAGAAACCTTCTTAAAGGAAGCCTTTAGTGGGCATACTTCAGGTATAGTTTAGTTCCGATTCTCTAGAAGGGAGACAGAATAAAAAGTAGTGGAGATATCGATTGTGAATCGATGGCTAGTCGGAAAAGGAGTTGAGGAGAATAAATTGGAGACGAAGCAGTCAAGGAGGAGAAGGAGTTAGGAGTGATTTCGAAAGGAGTGAATGAATTGGTTGAATAGGTTGAATAGGAGGTATAGAGATGAGAAGAAAACAATGACAAGTGGGAAAGCTATCACACACTATAATTCAAATGATGCAATGGGCTATCACTTGGTCGAGAAGATGAAGAGTGATTGGGAATCAGTATCTCTTGACTATTGAATTGTATTAAATTGGTATTTGTCTGACTGTCACCCATTTATGTACTCAGTAATATAACTGTTGGCATAGCTGATTGGGGGCTCAGAGATTTACCTCTCTTTATCAATATTTTCACTTCCTACAAATTCGAGATGGTGTTGGACTTGCATAATTAGTTAGATAATAACATATCGCAGTGGCGGCATAACAACCTGACACCACACATACATGTGTAAAGTACTACGTAACATTACATATTAGCGGCTCCATCATTCTATGAATCGCACGATATCATGAAAAATGAAACAGTTAAAGCTCAAGAAGATCGCGTTGAATATACGCTGAATTCGACCATTAAACAATGAAAAGGTAGGCGATGTAATAAAAATGGTTTCATTTTATGAAAAGTTCACTTTTAAGAAAGGATATCGACCCATACAAACATTTGTTCCGATTGATTCCATGAAACAGCTATACAACCCAAAAACATTTTGATCCTCTCACGATTCGAACATGAACAATTACCATTACTTATGTGTGCCTGATGTGACTTTGCTCCTTACTATGAGAATACTTAGAGATCTACATGAATATATATAAATATACTTTGACTTTGTGGGACATCTGAATGTCTTATTTGCAGATTATTTAGCTTTTAGATATACAATATATACATTTTATATTTACCAGTAAACACTCATGAAGCGGATTTACAACAGGTGTAGAATTTTACTGACGATGGATTATGACACTTGTGACTTCTGAACGTGGACTCCATACCTACACAAACAATATAAACATATAAACTGTTTATCAAAAGATATGTACAAAACCGTGGAGTGAACTACATAGATTTAAGTGTTTAGATGCTTTTTGTTCCGTGATGATATCTGAATATGGCAATGAACAGCATTTTTCTTTACGATTACTCGGAAATTAGCCAGTCGTCGATATATTCCATATTATCAATTCGTCTTCTTCTTTTTCTTCTTTTTCTTCTTTTTCTTTATCTTCTTCTTCTTCTTCTTCTTCTTCTTCTTCTTCTTCTTCTTCTTCTTCTTCTTCTTCTTCTTATTATTATTATTATCAAATTATTATTGCTATTACTATTATTATTATTATTACTATTTTTATTATTATTATCATTATTATCATTATTATTATTATTATTATTATTATTATTATTATTATTATTATTGCATGTTTTTGATAATAGTGTTGATTTCCCTGCTGTTGTTTATTATATATTTTGGTAGCGATGGGAATACAAATAATATTAGTGAGGGTGGTGTTGGTAGTGGCAGAGATATTTTCTTGTTTGCTTTTTCTGATGCTAAAGCCATTCTTACACTTCTTCTTGAAGTATCCATTCTTTATTTATTTTTTCTATATATCATCCTGTGATCCCTGGATAGCCTACTTGGTTAAGAACGCTCGCCGCAACAGATAACGAACACATCAAACCTCTATTAGCGCGAGTTTGAGCTTTTCAGTCACTTTCCGTATGTCGGTAGTTATTTCCTAGATCTTCCAGGGTTCCTTCTCCGCCAGTTTATGTTGGTCGCCATATATGGCTTCTCACTTGCTGAATAACGGTGTTGAACCACACAAACCAGACATTAACCATCCGTATTATCACCTTTAAGAATAACAACCACGATAAATGTTTTAAATGCGAGTAGTAGAAAGAATAGTAAGACTAACTGTCATAATTTAAAATAAAAACCACGGATAATAATGTTAAGTGTGTTGCCAAGTGACAGAGAGAATAGTAACTATATAGATTACGTTTTGATGAACATGACTTACGTCATAAACATCCAACGTCATGCCGTTGCAAGAGGAGACGTCCCAGGTTACCGTTGTCATTTGTTTTTTCATTCACAGCGGGAAGACGAGTCTTTTGCAGCTGTGATAATCTTTACTGATTTGATTAGACATACTTTACAATGGACCCAATTCTGGTCCAGAATGTTCGATCAGATTAATGGGGGATAATTGTGTAAACTTTTATGAAGTTTGTGTTAATTCCTAACGAAAATATTTAGACCAAAAAATGGTTATATATGATCTAATGGACTGCGATGGATGGAGAGAGTCAAGATAACAGCTATCATCGATAACTTTTGATAGACTATGAAAGTGAGTGAGTCAATATATCAGGTATGGATCATATAACTTTGACAGACTAAGACACAGGGACCATATAAAATTGAGTGAAACGAGAATACAAATATCAAGTCTCATTCGGCCGAAAGTGATTTTGTGGAGAGCACATACGAATGGACATACCTAATATAACACCATAGGCACTGACCGAAACGTCTCATAAAGCCCGATCTTTTGGCATATAACACTTGACAATAGGTCCAGCTGTCCGGGAGAAAAACAATAATGCACATTTTCAGTTTAATATTGTAGGGGTGGTCTTAAAATTGGTTTCTTCAGATTACAGACGAACGGACAAAACCAACGATCTAAACAAATAATATTACACTCGCATCTTCAAGCCCAATTTACTGCTATCTTGCAATTGCTGATCGAGCATTGCGTTTGGGCAGGGGGAAATATCGCCTCTCGTCCGTGCTTCCAGCGAAACGCCATTTCAACGGACGGTTTTCATCATCTTACGGACGAAAGAACATTGCGAAATCCATGTTGATTTAACTGCTAGCTGAGTCTTGTTCAGCCTAATATGGCAAATGGTTGCACTTGAAGATAACACTTGTGCACGTTACATTGTATGTATACTATATTGTTGGCATGTAGGCACTATGCTATATTGAATGTATTTATGTATTCAATATTTTTAGAAGGTAGGATTAGCACATGCCACTATGCCATAGTTCTACCATTAAAAAAAGACAATATTATACGCTTACAATAGCTGTCAATTGTTATAAACTTAATGCTTCTAATATATTATATTGAACCTATTACATACATACATACATACATACATACATACATACATACATACATACATACATACATACATACATACATACATACATACATGCATGCATTGTCTTTCTCACTCATGAGAACCATATTTTGTAAGATCTCGGTTTGCTTGGCTAGAAATAGAGCCACTGTTTCTCAAGGCAAGCTTCTGGTGGGTAGTACAATAAGATGATGTTAGTTTCAGTTTGGAACAGGTGTGCTTCGATGACGCTAAGGAATCTTACGCGCAGAATTTATATACATAACTAGTTACGGTTTTATCATTAAACATAATAAGTCGATAGGCAAAACGGTATCGTATTGTGTAATATTCCACAGAGACGGCCGTTTTCAGTTGCATATTGTTGGGAAAAATTATAAAAATATCTTAAAAAGTAATGCAAGTTTGATCGTTGGAATACGATTTAGTATCAACAGTGCGGGTTATATACCGATAATGTCACGTTTATATATGCTTTTTGTTCCTAATTATTATAAATACCTTTTTGCATAATTATATACTTTCTTCAGTAATCGATATAGTCCTTATTAGCCACAATATAAGCTATATAATATGATATTCGGAGCACAAGGTTTGTAAGAAATCACGGCTATAATATTGCCCTTGTGTTTTACAGGTAGGATTATGGCCTGCTAACAGACCATAGACCTACCTACTAAAAACCTGCACTGATTATAAAATGTTTACATTCAACGATCATATTTGTATTCTTTTTTTAAGTTATTAATATAATTTTTCCCAACAATATACAAGTTTTATCTGGCAATAATATTATCTATAGAATATGATATTTGAAGCGCTAGGTTGGTAACAAATCACGGCTATAGGCCCTGTTCAATAAGGGTTGTTACCTCCCTTGCACGAGTTATCGTTAAATGTTAAATCTACTTCCGGTGAGCAAAAAATCCGACGAAATGACAGATAATAAAGGAATCGCTGACCCGTGCTCTTTTGACAAGCTATCAGTTTGTTAATTGTTGGTTTATTTAAGAGATTGAGGTGCACACGTGTCAGGGAGAAAATAATCGAATAAATGGACTTTAAACGGCTTATGGGATAGTGATTTGTTCTGAACAGAAGAATGTACAATTATCTTGTAATGAACAGTTCAAGAACTTTTGATTCTAAAATGACGAATGACAAGAAGCAGTTGAAGACTAAAAGATTTTTTTATGAAGACAGATATGTGCACTCATTTGCATAAAAAACAATTTCGCAGGAGCGTTCGCATTGCTATGCTTCTTTTTGCACCAAGAAATGATGAAGGGAAATTTGTCTCTTTCTTCTTTGGAGAATGTTTCTGAAGTGGGCACATCGCGTTATCATTCATCATGGTCACTGCCCTGTTTGCCACAAGTTTGTTTGGATGATGGTTTACAATGAAGTTTTCAACGTCAGCCCTCTTACTGCAGTGGAATACATGAACCTTGAAAATTGCGCCACTGCTAAGGAAGTTAAACAATAACTGCATATCAATGACAAAGAGAGGCTGTACAAGACTAGTGTAATTACCGCGTGGCTTTGGATCGTGACTCGAAGCACTGTTCGTGAACCCAGATAAAATTTGTTCAAAATCGTTTTTCGTGACCCGAATTGTTCGTACTCCGAGGCGTTCGTAACCCGAGGTTCTGCTGTATGTATGTATATATATATATTTATTTTATATTCCACTGTATATATATATATATATATATATATATATATATATATATATATATATATATATATATATATATATATATATATATATATGCATATATATATATATCTGTATATATATATGCATATATGTATATTAAAATATATGTATGTATGTATGTATGTATATATATATATATATATATATATATATATATATATATATATATATATATATATATATATATATATATATATATGGTCTCTGCTAACCTTTTGTGTGCCATTTTTGCTCCCTTAAAGTTTGGGAACAGGTCAATTTATTTGTATTTGTGAAGAGCATGCAAGGGGAGGTAATAATTCAGGGGAGATAGCAACCCTTATTGAACAGAACTATAGCAAACATATAATACTGTCCGTGGGTTTAAAGGTAGAATTACGGTCTGCTTACAAGTCACAGTCCTACCTACTAAAACCAGCGCTGTTGATACATAGTCTTATTCCAACGGTCATATGCGCATTATATTTTGATATTATAATTTCCCCAGCAATATACAAGTGCAAACAGCCGTCTCAATGAAATATTACACATTACGATACACATGGAATTAAACACTGCTATGGAATTTTCGACATGACCAAAAGCAAACACTTTAACTTACATCGGTCATCAATTATCATAGGAAACATTATGCTACATTGATATAAAAGTCTATTTGCGTTATGTTTAATCAGCAAAGATATCTTCCTTGTCACTTAGATAGGACCCAAATTAAAATAGAAAACTGATGTAAATCCCTCTAGTATCAGAGGAGACATTATATGCATGGATGAATGGATGGATGGATGAATGGATGGATAGTCTTAAACCAAGAAAAAAAAAACACAAAAACATCCTTTTTATTCAAGTTATTCAATTCTCAGTTTTATAGTGGGATTTGTAAGATGAACACACAATATTGTAAATGAAATCCCAATAATCCTAAATGTCCAAAATAAATGAATGTTCAATTTCTAATAAAAAAATGTCTTGAATATATAAATGTACCAATAGTCCTGATGTAGCAGAATGATATGCATGTAATACAAAATGTTTTTGAATGAATTCATAATAATCACAAAATAGTCATTCCATCTAATATGCACTTTAGTCATTGCACAAAATGGTTTAAATTATGACTTCTCTAAAATCATATCACAACTAAAATTGGTTCCACAAAACTGTTAGAGGAGTACAGCATTATATCAAGGCTAAAGGATATGTAAAGACAAGGATGTTCACGTTCAATACTTCCAAAATACCTTAGATGTCAACAAATTTACAATATTATCGTTAAGTCAACATCATATTCTTGTAACGTCAATCTCTGTTTTAACAAGCTATACTAATCGCTATCAATGGTATTAATATAAAGGGGTTGTGGTTATGGCATACAATTATTGGAAAAGAAGCGATACTAATATACACTTGAACATATTGCAAGCTAATATCAGAACCAAATATTCTTTCTCAACTGTGGAATAATTTATTTTGGTTTTCTTTATTTTATATTGTAAACACATGCTGGATTAACTGATCATATTTGTCATCATGTATCCATACTCAACCAAGAGACATTTGAAATGATTGGATGAATTCTAGGGCTGAACGAACTAGTGTAACTGTAACTATGGCCTTTAATTTATCAAACACCCTTCTGTAATAAGATAATGTCAGAACATCTCGTTATGAAACTTCTTTCATTTTGTTATGCTAATATTCAGAAATAATAGTAATAATAATACTAATACTACTACTAATAATAATAATAATAATGAACATCCAGTCCTATCTCATAACAACTGAGACAATGATGATGACATCAATGTACCAAATATAATTTCATCTTCTATCATAATATACCAAGGACTAATAAACTGCCTTAAGTATTTTAATACAAATGATGATGACAGTGTTTTGTATCAATAAACATTACTTACAGAGTGATATTTAAATTCCAACATTGATACCCTTAATCTCAACTCAACTGAAAGCAATCCACTCAAATTGTTAAAGTATGTGATTTAGAACTGATCTTAATGAGAAAAAAAATATATTTCTTCTTACAATTGCATGAACCTCACAATGTTTCGTTTTTTGACTCAAAGCTAAACTGGTTTCTTTCACACCTCAAGTGCAAGTTTTCCAGGGTTAACCATGGATCATGAAAAAGCATTTTATTACACTGAAAAACAAAATGTTTATAATTTAGTCACAATGACATCATTATTCTACCTCCTAGCATCTCAATTAATAGAGAATAGTCTTCTAATTCATATAGTTTCGATATCTAATGTGCAAGACATCATCAACGTTTAGAGGATGCACCAGTCAAACCAAATGGTAAAGATCTGACGGATAAACTGCAATTGACAGAATGAACATACATGGCAAGAAGGATACATAAAATAAGCATTAGTGTCCCAAATTTAAACCACCACTTGATATAGGTCATGTTAACGATAACAATGCAGGATATAGAAATAAGCAATAATGTCCCCAATTTTAATCATCACTCCATATAGGTCATATGTCAACAATTACATGAATAATATATAACATAAGCTGTAGTGTCCACAGGTTAATCATCATATCATCATACCACATTGGAATAATGAGTATCTTACATGTCATTACATTACCAATAGTTCACCAAATTAACAGTTATGATTTTACCATATTTTGTAGCCATTTGTTTGTCTACAATGACATGAAAAAAGCATCATTTCACATAGATATAGTGCATGTCTACAATGACATAAAATAATCATTATTTCACAAAAGGTATACCCCATGTCTACAATGACATTAAACAGACATCATTCCATATAGATAAAATGCATGTCCACAATAATGTGAAATAAGCATCATTCCACATAGTTATAACACAAGTCCACAATTGCAAAAAAAGCATATATTTCCATATAAACGCATAAATACCAGTCAGTGATGTAATAATATATGCATGTACAAGTAACACTGGCTAAATCTCAAACCATTATACTATAAAACTATAACAAAATGACGCTATGACACAAAATCACAAATCATTTTTCCACAGTAGACAGATATAATGGTATCATATTACGAAGCATTACCAAAATCACCTACTTTACAGGCAGATGGCTGAGACGACTCTCAAATATCACATCCTTTACAGGTAGATGGTGGAGATAACTCAAATATCACCTCCTGTACACTCAGATGGCTGAGACAACTCTCAAATATCACCTCCTTTACAGACAAATGTCTGAGATAACTCAAATATCACCTCCTGTACAGGCAGATGGCTGAGACAACTCTCAAATATCACCTACTTTACAGGAAAATGGCTGAGACAACTGAATATAAGTATATGTATGTGCAATGAAAGTCTCTGTTGATTCTTGCACTTGATAAATTATTAACAAATAAAGCTTTTATTGCATGAATACAGCAAAATATTAATTAATAGGTCTGACTGAAGAGAGCAATTGGATCAGGATTGGCATGGTCTCGTGTCTGGGCAGCAACCACATTAACAACTAGATTCAACTATGTCCCTAAAATAAAACGAGGATAAAGTGAACTTGATATGACAACTCACCCATTCCATCACATATTTAATGTTACATTGCGTTTCAAGGCAAACCTAAAACAAATACATTTTACTGCATAAGATGAACACATCAGCAAACATACTTGTTCCTGTGAGAGATCAGAGTATGCTGACTGGATAACTCCTCTTGACCAGGATTATAAGGCTCTGGGGTTGTTCCTGTTTTCCTGCTTGTATTGATAGGAAACCTCTGTGATATCTGGATTCCATGGACTTCGTGTGCTCCAGATACATTTTGTCAGCATGTTCCGGATCCAATATCATTGCCTATCTCGAAGAACTGATCTATGATATGTGTTTTATAATTATTTTATAGTTGCTGGTAGATTAAAACAGATAGAGCCCGTACAACTACAGAACTGCAAGAACACAACTGTATTAGTTTGGAAATATGGATTAGGCATAACATTTGCTTACTCTAGATGCCAAAGCCGAGGCTAGTAGGAAGTGCATCATGTATCATTGTTGCTACAGTAAGACAAAGAGCGAAGGTTACAACATAGCGGAACCATGTCATAACACATGATGGGTTCCATTTTGGGAATAAGACAATAAGTGAGGTCTGTTAATAATACAATTTGTTAGCAAAGTCTGTGATCTGTTTCTTATGACTAAAGTGATGATGTCCGTGGCGCTGGCACATGTCAGAAAGCATGAAGTGATATTCTTTAAAATTATAATTACTAGTTTCAACCTTTGAAGAGATAAGATGTCAACAGATGTGAAATGGAGCTTAAGAGTGGGGTGACATTATTGGTCTCTAAGTAGTCATAAACTCATGACATTTCCCCATCATTACTTTAAAAGTGGAGGGTAACTGGGTCTAGTTGAATAAACTCTTTCCGCAGCTGAACACTTAGGTTTCTTCTGCACAAAGCCTGCTGTAAAAGAGTCTCATGTGACGTAGATCTTCTCAAGACATGGCTGAAAAATTAGCAACTGCAGCTGTTTAAGAAGTTTCAACGCTGCTTAAATTTGTTTGGTTACATTCATCACTAAGTAGAAAATATTGCTGAATCATATACTGGCCAATCTAAGAGGGGCAATCAGGGTTACTAGAAACACAGAAATACATACACAAACCGAAATACACATGTATTTACATGTTCTCTCTGTATATATCGGTTTCCACACACAAATTATTATAATTTGTTTTTTGTTTGAATAACAAGCGCAAAAATGACGTCATTTTGATGCGATATATTTACTTTTCCTAGTTATAGCACGTGTCATATTGTCGCAAAAGTATTTGACAGATTGATCGTTCCAGAATGGAGGTGTTATGATAATGACTAAATTGTTTCAAATCATTTAATTAATGTTCAAATTGACTGCTGCACTGCACACACATTGAAGCCTAATATATTATGTGTGTACTTAAACGTAAATATTAAATTCTGCCAATTGAAGAATAATACATCTTTATATATATATATATATATATATATATATATATATATATATATATATATATATATATATATATATATATATATATATATATATATATGTATATATATATATATATATATATATATATATATATATATATATATATATATATACATATATATATATATAAATGCTTTCATGAGTTGTCTTTGTATATCATCATATATCGTGGCTTGTTACAATCACAATATTAATTATACTCTTGCATATATTAGGTTTGTCGAATTAAGTACGACCGAATGACATCATTACATGTATTATGCTATAAATAGAAAAAGAGTAAATAATGTGCATAAAAATCACAAAAATCATATTTTATTTTGCTTTATAGTAACCGGGACAATCATAATTTCTTCCAATATGTTTCCCAATTTTCTGAGTTAACGCCAGAATCAGAACTGGAGGTGTATAGATACTGTACCAGAGTTGTTACCAGTTGACTGTAAGTGTAAAGGCATGAAAAGCTGAAGAATTTGGATCTGGGAAGAGAGAGTCAAATGTTGGCAGATTGTTGTATTACCCGGTTTCAAACCATGTCCAATATCATCGACCCTGCATACAATTGTTCCTATTAACATCGGAATATTGAAAATAATAACTTCTTATGGTGGAGTTAATATCTTCAAAAATATACCTTTATGATTGGTACCACTTTAATTAAGAACCAGCTAGATATAATATATGTATTATAGTTAACTTAAGACCCCATAATATGCGTCTTTCAATGAAAAACCCATACAACTTTTGCCATCCATTATAAAGCACCTTATTCATTTTGAAACTGGACATCAAAAAAATCTTAGGACAAGTAACAACAACAATCTTGAGCTACCTGACAAGAGACAATGGATGGCGGACACTGGAGTATGGATGTATGGCCATCACATAAGTTTGTCTGGTCTATAATTCTGTACAATAAAGCAAATGTAATGGATCAAACTAATTCAAATTATTTTCTTCTGCATATGTAAAGGATCATAATAAATCTTCATTGTTTAATGCAAAGGTCACTAAATGCATTCTTCATAAAATAAATTTCTAGCTGAAGGCTCCCTGAAAACAATAATTATTATATCTGCATTTTGATTGTCTTACATGCCTGTGTACCATGTAAAACTAAAGGTGATTACTATATGAGTAATAGTGTCTGGAAGAAATGTTATGGATTTTCTTAGAGAAAGCACCACTCTAATTCACAGTTCCAACAAATAACAGGAACAATCTCCATAGACAATGTTATAACTGGTTTAGTGTTTTAGCTCAGCACTTACACATCCAAAAATGACCAGTCACATGACCATGTAATGTATTACTCAATTATTCCAATAGGGCTCACACACCTTGCAATCGTGGATCATAACTGTTGTTAATAAAAGTAGTGTCCCTTGGTATGGGATTTTGCTCAATGTTTGATCTTAATTATGGCAACAGACAGTAGTCTCTTTGTACGGAATTATACACACTGGATGGATCTAAGATCGGTCTCACAGAAGTAGCACTTGTTATTGTATTATGCACAATGGTGTGTTATAATTATGGCCTAAACTGCTACATATGATCAAATACTTTAGCAACTTTCAAAATGGGAGTATGCATTACGCTGGTTCTAATTATCGCAACAGTTATGTTTGACGTATGCATGATGCTGGGACCAAGTTAAGTTCACACACAGTAGTGTCTCTTCGCTTCGGATAATACATGATGCTGGGTCCAAATTGTGATCACATCCAGCAGTCATTCTTGACAATGTGGCAATGGATTATTCATAATGCTAACAATGTATTACACATGGTGCTAGACCCAAACTATGAACACATCCAGTAGTCACCCTTGGCAATATATTACGCATGATGCTGCACCCAAACTATGATCACATCCAGTAGTCATTCTTGGCAATGTGGTAATGGATTATTCATGCTAGACCCAAATTATGATCACATCGAGCGGTCATTTTTAGTCATCGATTGTGCATGATGCTGCACCCAAACTATGATTGCATCAAGTAGTCACTCTGGGCAATATAAATACGAATGATGCTTTATCCAAAGCATAATTATATCCAGTAGTCACTCCTGGCAATGGATTGTGCATGATGATGGATCCAAAATATGATCTTCACATCCAATAGTCGCTATAGGCAATGGATTATTATTGATGCTGAACCCAAACTATGATTACATCCAGTAGTCACTTCTAGCCTTGGATTTTGCATGGTGCTAATCCCAAACTATGATCACATCCAACAGTCACTCTTAGCAATGGATTATTCTTGATGCTGAACCCAAATTACGATCACATCCAGTAGTCCCTTTTGGCCATGGATTGTGCACGATGCTGGGCCCAAACTATTATCGCATCCAGTAGTCATCCTTGGCAACATATTACACATGATGCTGGACCCAAACTATGATCACATCCAGTAGTCCCTCTTGGCAATTCATTATTCCTGATACCTCACCCAAACTATGATCACATCCATTAGTTACTCTTCACAATGGATTATGCATGATGCTGGACCCTAACTATGATCACATCCAGTAATCGCTCTTGGCAATGCATTATTCCTGATGCTGGACCCAAACTATGACCACATCTAGTAGTCGTTCTTGGCAATGGATTATGCATGATGCTGGACCCAAACCGTGATCACATCCAGTAGTCGCTCGTTTCAATAGATTATTCCTGATGCTTGACCCAAACTATGTTCACATCTAGTAGTCAACCTTGACAATGGATTGCGCCTTATGTTGGACCCAAAATATTCTCACATCCAGTAGTCAAACTTGGCAATGGATTACACGTGATGCTGAACACCAACTATGATCACATCCTCTAGTCACTCTTGGTAATAGATTATGCATGATGATTGACTCAAAATATGATCCCATCCAGTAGTCGCCCCTGGCAATGGATTACACATGATGCTGGACCCAAACTGTCATCACATCCAATAGTCTCTCTTGGCAATGGATTACTCCTCATGCCGTACCCAAAATACGCACACATCCGGTAGTTGCTCTTGGCAATGGATTGCACATGATGCTGGGCCCACACAATGATCAAATCCATTAGTCGCTCTTGCCAATGGATTATGCATGATGCTGGACCCAAACTATGATCACATCCAGTAATCGCTCTTGGCAATGCATTATTCCTGATGCTGGACCCAAACTATGACCACATCTAGTAGTCGTTCTTGGCAATGGATTATGCATAATGCTGGACCCAAACCGTGATAACATCCAGTAGTCGCTCGTTTCAATAGATTATTCCTGATGCTTGACCCAAACTATGTTCACATCTAGTAGTCAACCTTGACAATGGATTGCGCATTATGTAGGACCCAAAATATTCTCACATCCAGTAGTCAAACCTGGCAATGGATTACACGTCTTGGTAATAGATTATGCATGATGATTGACTAAAAATATGATCACATCCAGTAGTCGCTCCTGGCAATGGATTACACATGATGCTGGACCCAAACTGACATTACATCCAGTAGTCACTCTTGGCAATGGATTACATCTCATGCCGTACCCAAAATATGCGCACATCCGGTAGTCGCTCTTGGCAATGGATTGCACATGATGCTGGACCCACACAATGATCACATCCATTAGTCGCTCTTGCCAATGGATTATGCATGATGCTGGACCCAAACTATGATTACCCCCAGTAGGCACTTTTGTTCGATGGATTATTAATGATCTTGGACAAGAACTATGATCACATCGAGTAGTCACTCTTGGCAATATATTACGCATGATGCTGGACTCAAGCTGGAATCAAAACTCTGGTCACATCCAGTAGTCACTATTTGCGATGAATTATTGATGATGCTGGACCCAATATATGCTCACATCCAGTAGTCACTCTTGGCAATGGATTAGGCATGATGCTGGACCAAAATGATTCTCATATCCAGTATTTATTCTTCGCAATGGATTATGCATGATGCTGGACCCAAACTATGATTACATCCAGCAGTCTTACTTGGCAATGAATTATGGATAATGTTGGATGCAAACTATCATACAAATCCAGTACACACTCTTGGCAATAAATTGTGCATAATGTTGGAACTAAACTATGATTAAATCCAGTAGTCGCCCTTGGCAATTTAGGACTAGGATGCTTGACCAAAACGATGATCACATCCAGTAGTCATGTTTGGTATATGGATTATGCATAATGATGTATGCAAACTCTGATCACATCCAGTAGTCTATATTGGCAATGGATTTTGGGTAATGCTGTGTCCTAATTAAGACCTCATGGAATTGGGTCTCTTGGCATGTAATTATGCACAATCCTAGATTCTGATTATGTTTATATTCAGCCTTGACATTTGGGATGCGATTATGCATGATGCTGTATTATATTTATAACTACATGTAGTTATGACTGTTGTTATTTGTCAAAATGTTCTGAGGACATTTCTACTGGTTACTGAAATCTATCTTTCCTCTTCCACAAGTGTAGTAACTTTTGATGGGAGAAACCTGAAAAAATGTACAGTTCGTGATATAGTATCCACTTTAAAAAGTCATAGGGACTGCTAGAATTTAGTCAGTATAAGAGTAGGCTACATGTTTAATATCATCTAATCACTAGCAACTGGCTATATTGCAATTTAAAAGTGTGTAAACAAAACATAAAAGCCTTATATTATGAATGGCATATTGACAGGAATGACAGGAATTGTTCCCTATCTAGTTTTTGATGCCAAGAATCTATTAAAAAATTGTAACAAGTAAGTTAAAACATTAAACAATGTCAATAATTTAGTCACTGAAGCATAACATACCTCCATCAATTCAATTCACTAACAGATGTCATAATTTTATTTCTAACAAAGAATGTATCTTTAAGAGAAGTTGATGTCCGCATATATGTTAGGTCTTTATGGTCTTAAACAAAGTAACAGAAAAGAGAAAATGCCAACACGTTTTCCAAAATTCAAAAAATATTTATTTACCTAGAATACAAACTAAAAATATAAAAAGAACTTACGATATTGAAAATTAAATCCCATACAATCTCCGAATTTCCAACACATGTCCCAACGAATAAAGATCTGAATAAACTGGAGTAGTAGTAATATATATCTTGAATACAACCCTATTTGAATGTCACTATAACTGCAATCTCTCTGTCGAATAATATTATAATGGAGCACTTTGTATTTCCAGAGAAGAATATTTTAAATAATTCCAAATCAAATTACTGTGCACAACAGTGATTTTCGCCAGATAAGAGTCAAGAGTCCATTGTTTTCAAAGCAACTAAGTTATAATTAGAAGGTCTGTTACCAAAACCAAACAATGCATATGACAATTATGACGCAGAGGGCTATCTATGTGGGGAAACAAATACTCATGTCCTGACTAAACTTAAAACATGCCTGGTCGGCCTGATGTCAGAATAGTGTGATTGGGTCATGCTACATGTCCCCGCATGATGCCCCAGTACTAGACATCACAATAAACTGCCACACTGCAGACATCATAGCGATATAATTGAAAAATTGTTAAAGCTACATAAAAATCCTGATCACTCTCTCTCTCTCTCTCTCTCTCTCTCTCTCTCACACACACACACACACACACACACACACACACACACACACACATACACACACACACACACACAAAGTTGAAATAATAATCCCAAAACCTATCTTCAGTATGAAAATGGGTAAAGAATCTGTCGTGTCACCTGCTTGATACAATTTCACATTACTCATATCATATAATGAAAACTAACAAACTATACAAATTAAATGAAAGTAGCACATACTAATCATGCCTCCTATTAAATATTTTGTGAAAATGGATACAAAATGAAGCATAAACAATTTACATGAAACACTACTGTAACCAGAATATCACCTGCTTTCACCAAGTTAAAATTGTAATTTTAATTTTTAAATTCACTCTCTAATAATAAATGATATTTGTATCATGCTGGAGAAAAAAATTAGGAAATGAACAGTTTATGACATACTGTATAAAACTAATGTAATATTATGAGCAATATCATTAAACCACATTTTATGACACATGACATATGTAAATTGCACGATATGATGACACATTTTTTACCCTTTAAAGAAATCTGACAACACAATACTGCCACAATATTAACACTATATTGACGTTCCACGGCTAAAAACTCCAATGAATTTTCTTGACAGTTTTCAATTGTATAGAAAAAAATGGGATGGTTGAACAGAAAGCAACCTTCCAACCAAATTCTTCATGATAACTTGTATGCATACTCGGCCATCATATCATACACACTATACTTACACTTTGTACCTTTTGCTCATGATTTACATTATTGGCTAACAGGCCTCATAAATGGTGATGACTTGTCTCCTTTGCTTCTCCAACTGTTGGCTGCACACCTGTCCCCCAAGTATAGCTTCAATGTCACGAATAACAGCTTCAAATTTGTTCCAGTAATCCTCTAAGCCTTGTGCACTAATCCTTCCATCTGCGTTATGGCCAGTAATATGATTCCTATATGAACGAACTCGCTCCACACTAGCTCCTAGTGAGGTGTCCCTTGGTTGATCACATGGGTCCATGTTCCAGCCTGTTATTGGTGCGGGAACTGTGCTGACATTTCTAATTAGAATATATAACAAAGAAATATCAAACTGATCCAATGTTCCTACTTCGTTTCCAAGGGGATCTGGGAAAAGCAACATAATCTGATCCCTGTTAAGCAGTGGTCTTCCCGGTCTCTGGGTCAAATTTAGTCTATTGGCTAGTATTACTTGGTAGATGTCTGCGTACGGCACAGGAAAGTTGCTTTGCAGAATCTTTCTCAGAGCATTTCCACAAACAGTTATCAGCGCAACACCGAGGCGAGCATAATTCATGTGCTCAGGCGTTATGGATGCATCAGGATCATGACCCTAAAGAAACAAGGTCAATATTATTACAGCACTCATGAAGCAAGTACTGAACATACAGTACACACGTTGCAATTATGATGATCATCATACTAATATAAACAGTCTGCACGAAAATTAAGTAATAATGTATTCAGAGAAAAAAGAATTTGGGATCATACCATTTATTAACAGTTTTATATAGAACCAGAATAGAATGCAAAGCTAAAATAGCAACTTGTATTAAAGACTAATGATCTTATGTTGCTAGAAAAAAGAACTTCGGTTGCAGTACCGGTATATATATATATATATATATATATATATATATATATATATATATATATATACACATGTAGATACGTGGGTTATGAACTCTGTATTCTGATATTGTCAAGTGTCTGATGATATATATATGTCCTCTTCCACAGATTTATTTTCATTACTCCTGTGTTTTAAACTAACTGATGACAGTAAAATATAACTTTGCCAAGAGGGTAAGATATGTTTTACTGTGGTATTAGTTTAAAGTCGTTTTGTAACAGTGATATTGGTATGTATGTATGTATGTATGTATGTATGTATGTATGTATGTATGTATGTATGTATGTATGTATGTATGTATGTATGCAGGTGACAAGTGTTTAAATGTGTGTGTGATAGTGAATGTATACATGTGATAGATATGTATGTTAAGCACACTGTATGTAATTGTGTATATGCATCTACAACTAATTACGGAGTCAACAATACACTCTCAAGTCCTACAAAGTATGATTGTGAATTGCAAATTCAGTAATTTGTATTAACTTACATTCATTATATTAATTATACCAAATACCCACATGATGTCATATTGTAAATCCCAAATAAAAACATGAACCCAGAACTGGTTTTGAAGTGTTTCAAATAGATAACACGACATATCCTCATGTTCAGAGATTAATTTTCAGGAATTAATTTTAGTTCAAAACCCATTAAGGAAATCATATGAAAATGTTAAAGATCTCATTGCATCACCACAATAATTTAATTCAAATCAGTCTAAATGAATTTGATAACATGACACATTTCTCTTAATTCAGATTGCAGACTAGAATAATTTAATTTTTATTATGGTAGATGATTTAGATAACAAGATACATTTTCAAGCTGAGATTGCTGACTAGAGGAATTTAATTTATATTAGGGCAGATTAATTAATTTACATGATAGACTTTCAAGACCAGATTGCTAACAAGAGGAATTTATTTTATATAAGTGTAGTTGAATTAAATTACATAATGAATTTAAATTTCAAATTCAGATTGCTGACTAGAGGAATTTATATTTTATCAGTATAGATGAATTAGATTATATGATAAATTTTCAAGTTCAGACAGCCAAAGTACAATATTGTTTTAGGCCAATATGCATCTAGTAAATCACATGATCAGTTGTCATGTTCAGACTGTACAGCAACAAAAATTTATTTCATGACATTACATACTTCCCATGACTCTTCTTGAAGGTAACCAACATGACGTCACATTACGTTAGATGATGTATTAAATCTACAACTACATTCTACAATAAAAAATGGATATCCTACAGTGTTATCTGATGAGGTAATGAGACCTATCCTTTGTCCCTGGACACTTGTATATACAACCAGACAAAACCACCGTACAACAGTACATCATGAGTTAGCAATTAAAGTATCTCCCTTTTATACATTAATAATAGTATTTCCTTTTCTGAAGCTTAAGTTGGACAACAACTCACCTCATCTGCAAACCACATTTCAAATGGCGGTGACAAACCAACCATGTTGTCTTCTGAATCCCCACAAGATGGTGGCCACTGTGTACGTAACTCATATTGTAAATTCTGATCAAGGCAGGAGGTAATCTTGGAAAGGTTCAGTGTAATGAACTTTCTAACTCTGGTGCACAACCTTGCTTCGGGAGTCTTGATTTCATCAATCACCAGCCTCGTTATTCTTGCAAACACAATATGGTTCCTAGAGTACAATATTAACCTATGGAAAAGGTCAAGGTCAAACACACAACAGCCACAGAAAATGAGATGTTCTGATGTCTCCTTCTTCTTGGCAACTGGCCAGCGAGTAATACATGCAGCTATTAGCCTTTGGAAAATGGGAGGTGGCAGATACCTCCCTCTAAAGACACAACACAAAACAGGCGTGCTCACCAGCCGGATATCTTGTTCAAGTGAGTCAAATTCTCTGGGAGATTTTTGACGTAGCATGCAAGGAGTAAGGAAATACTTCTCAACCTGAAAACAATATATATATATATATATATATATATATATATATATATATATATATATGTGTGTGTGTGTGTGTGTGTGTGTGTATGTGTGTAGTTCGAGTGTGACAGTTTATAGTGATGTCTAGCAATGGGACATTGTGCCACAGATATGTATCATAATGTTCCACCCAGTCAACTTATCCTGACATCAGTTAGTCTGACACCAACCTTTAGTACCATTTTTGTAAGTCTTTAGTTTGATCTGGCTGAGTCATAAGTATTTCATGTTGATAAGTAACGGCAGTTATTCAATCAATGTCATGACTCACCTGGCTGACAACTGCCAAACAGCCAAACGAAAGAAAAGTTGGCAAGAAAGTTTGGTCAGGAAAATGCTTGTAGAAATGACATCCAATGCATTTCATTGGCTGTACCAAATCAATTCTTTCAAGGTTTGTACAGTTTTTGTATATTCATCCATATGTAACGGAACAATGCCATCATGAGTCCAATACTGAAATTTCTCTATGCAATGTTTTCTTTTCATTATTGTTGATAAATTCTATTCAGAGATTGTTTTACAATATAATGTTTAGAATACATTAACTTCTAAGTTTGGTAATGACAGCAATATCAGATACTGATCAACATTATTTTTATACATCTGAACAATTTCAAGTATATAGGCTTTTTACCAAGTTAAGTCGAATTAGTTTATGTTTTTTGTGCTGTTGTATGGCAAATCATTTGGATTTGTTAAAACCTGAAAGCTCTCTATTAAGAAATGCCTTGTCAGTTTCGGCAAAATTCTGTTCAGCAATTATTCTGAAGTTGTTTTTTTGGGAAACATTTGTTTGCATTTTTTAAAATGTTTTATCATTTATACTGGATGTCAGCTTCATGCCATGATCATTTAAGAAAATACTTACATCAAATTAAGTCTTCAAGTGCAAACCCATGATATGATAATAATCCATTCAAGGAATTTTTAAGACAGAAGTCATGGCAACCATATGTGTTGTACAACTGGAACTATTTGCATTTAGACCCATGAACCAACTAGGTTTTAAAAAAAGGTCTATTGGAGAAAACCATATTTTCATATAGCCATCCACTGGATTAAGGGTAGAGATAACAATATTTAAAAATCACGAATTTCAAAAGCATATCATTTACTATGAGAATATATTGTTTGCATCTAGCCCAATGTTCACCTGCAAAAACAAATGATTTGACATGGTTCACGATGAGTATTTAAGTCTGCCAAACAGCCAAAGAGATTTGACTGGCAATGAAAAGAAATGTTGGAACGATGGTCAAAGGTGTGCTTGCTAAATCAAGCAATAGAGTCATTGAAATTTGGTATACAATGGTAGATATTTCAAATGAATTGAATAAAATGTTACAATGTTAAAAGTGCAATAGCCGATATTTTTCTCTCTTAAAAAATCATATTTAAACAAAATCTTGAAGGTAAGGCATTTAAAAAATGCAAAGACTTTTGATCATGCAGTGTTAAAAAGCAGGAAATTCAAGCAAGTACCAGAATAGTTACATGGCTCAACAGTGATGTTAAATCTTTGGGATCTATGGCTTCTATGAATGAATGACTCCTATATAAATAAATGCAACAGTCGTGCAAGTAAACGTTGCAACTCATTTGATTATCGATGATTCTATTGGAATTTATAAGTGTGTATTCCAACAAATTGCAAACATTATTATTTGATGGTGATTGGCTACGAAAAATCTGACGATCTACTAAGATTGCAACTGCAGGTTAAATGTCATTCTTTTTTAATATCTACTGTGACCTGTGATTATGACTGACTTGCTTAGATGGAAACGGCATTTTAATTTAAGCCATTTAAATGAATGTAACAGCCAACTGAAAAATCCTTTATTCTGTTATATTTTGTTTTCTTCAAGAATTAGTTTTTTTTAAATTATCAATTTGTCAATCTGCATGGTTGACAAACCTTAAAATTATTTTTGCCTAGATGATTTAAAAAAAAATATTTGTAATTTAATGTAGAACAAGCCATATATTATCAGTATTAGAAAGTTTTGGTTTTAATTTGAGTACATTATGTCCAATTGTATCAAATTATTTATATAGCAACAAATATTTACAGCAGATTACCATCATTTGTACAAACTAGAGTATTCTTCTTGTCAGATTGTAAGAAAACTCTTCATGTCAGGCTCCAATAAAAAACATCATGATAGGTTGTAAAATAAAACCTTTGCGCCAGGCTGTAATAAAAAAAAATATGCCAGGCTGTAAGTAAATTCTTCATGCCAGACTGGGTGCTCAGAATAACAGAGTGGTCTAAAGTGCTCTCCATTATGAATCACTGCCATCTCACCTCTGTCTGCGTGGTTTCGAGTCTCGGATTCGGCCAAAGAGGTTTGTAAGAAAGCTTACCAGTAGCTTCTTGTAGGTCTGTGATTCTTTCTGGGGGCTTCCCGGGTTCTTCCTCCCCCATTAATACTGGCACAAAGAATTTTCTTACAGCCTGGCATGTAGATTTTTATTGGAGCCTGGCATGAATAATTTCCTTTCAGCCCGGCATGAAATATTTCCTTACAGCCAGTTATGAAGAATTTCCTTATTACAGCCTGACATATTGTTATCGGGTTTAATGCAGCCATGGTAGCCATTATTAAAGGTGGAGTAAGAACCAGAGAAAACCACTGGAATAAACCACCGACTCACGATGTATGTAAGACTGGGTTAATGTCACATCAGCAAAATGCACACTACATAATACCATTTAAAGGTAAGGTCTTCAACTGCAAATTCAATGATTTCTGACAACTTAATGAGCATAAACCTATGCAAATAATAGTAAATATGTAGTAATACAAAGTAAAGATAAAATTTGAAATCTGCAACTCGTGCAAAAGGAGAGGAAAACATGAAACCTTCATATTAACTGACCTTCTCTCCCATCTCATTAAATGATCGGGGTTTGGCAAGAATGTTTAGTTGTTCCATTATCATCAAGATGTGTTCTTTGTGTTCATGTAGTTCTGGATGATTCTCCTTTGTCCAAATAGCATCTGTGAATAAAGAAAAAAAACATACTTTTGATTCAATAGGAAATTTTTGATAATTGAATTCTTTTTAAAATATATACTTGAAAACATTAGAGCCAAAGTTATTCCCATAGATTTGGAAGTGTAAATGTTATATCTAATTATTTATATTCAACATTAGAGCCAAAGTTATTCCCATAGATTTGGAAGTGTAAATGTTATATCTAATTATTTATATTCAACAAACCATTAAAACCAACAATGCATAAAGTATCAATATATATATATATATATATATATATATATATATATATGTGTGTGTGTGTGTGTGTGTGTGTGAAATATAATCATTACATTAATATCTGCAGGCAAAATCAGATAACCAGACTTGAACAGATGAAACATTCCAACAAAGTTTCATTTTTAATTTGACTGAAGAAGTAGATTAGGATTGTATTTTATCTTCTTGAGCTGCTGGATATTATATTTTATCGACCATCAATGAAGTCACTAATATTAATTTCACTAAATATGCTTACCTGCATTCAGTAAGTCATGGTGTCTTGGTAAAAATAGACTGGTGACTTCTGTGTAATTCATTATTTAGATTAGATTTTACACCTGTCCAATATATATGTATCTATAAATATGCCACAAGTTATACCTTTTATGATGATTTGTATGCTACACATGTTGCTGTAGTATGACAGTAGGAAAATTCAGGATGGTTCCAGAGTAATTTCCAATCCATTCTACTGACTAATACCCACCATGTTTAGAATTTTAAAGTTGATTACATCCAGAACTAATAAAAATCAAACTATGACTAAACAAATATTTGCATGATAAAATTTGTATAATCATAATACAATATAGGTAAATGTCTACCACTTGCACTCCTGTTTTGCCAAGCTAGAAAGACAAGACATTCTATGAGGTTGTTGTAGAAATAGAAATAAACAAGTATTACTGTAAATCTTGGACCACATTGCATATAGTGACATTATATGTTTTCACTAACAGAAGAATGAAATATCACCTGTACCAGCAGTGTGTGTACACATTATTAAATTCAATAGAATCACAAAAGTTAATGATATTTGAAGTAGAAAGAAAAGTTGTTGTGTCACATAGTGATGGAGCATCTGGCAGCTCACTGCTAGTAACTGTCAATAATGAGGCATGGACAAAAACCATCAGACAAGTCAATAACAGTGTTGTTGTAATTATCCTCCATTTCTATTGCACAGAAGACCTAGCAAAGAACAAACTGCCATTGGATAGCAAAACCTTTTGATTCAAGCTTTTAAATAGATGTTTTCACTATCCACGCCAGCTAATGAACATAACAATAAAATTTGCCCCCACAAATCAACATCCAGAAGTTGGATATCATGCCCTTATTTCTCACAGAAAGAACAGCCACACTTCATTTTAAGAAGAGTCCCAGTCAGAGGTTTTAAAACTGAGGTTGGAAATTGCTAGAAAAGGATTAAAGACTTTCAGCTAAGTAGTTGACTTGATAAAAAAATGTCAAAGCCCATATGAAGATATATTACAGCGCTTAACACGTTATATTAATTTTTGCAGAATCTTGCCTTTCAAATACGCTGGCCAAAATTGTTAGACCCAATGTTTTCTCTCAGTTTAATTACATTAACAATTGGATCTAATCATATGCCCATGCATTTAATTTGTACAGATATATTGAAAGAGAGGTTGGCATTATTTGCAGGTGAAAAAGATGATCAACAGTTGTAATTGTTGGATGTTAAAGTATTTATTTTACAGAGTAATCTCTACCATAACAATAACTAGCATACCTTGTGAAATGTAAATCATTGCTGAATTTTATATCAATGTTTAATTCCAAGTCCTTTTAATTAATTTCCCCTATTTGCATGTGTATATACATATTTGTCTGCAGATTGTCATCAGGAGGACAACGGGTTCTGCATCAACTGGAACATGGGTATTTCATGGGCCTGTAACTGGTCAATAAATGAAGAATAAAGCAGTTTTAGCAGTAGGAATGAATGATACTATTCATTAGAAAATCAGTGCACACTATTGTCAGCTCACCTCTAGTAAAACTCAATGATGAGGCATGGACAAAATACATCAGGTGAGTCAATAACAGTGTTGTTGTAATTATCCTCCAGTTCTATTGCACAGAAGACCTAGCAATGAACAAATTGACATTGGATAGCAAAACCTTTTGATTCAAGCTTTTAATTAGATTTTTTCACTATCCATGCCAGCTAATGAGCATAACAATAACATTTACATGAATGCTCCTCACATATCAATATCCAGAAATTCGATATCATGCCCATATTTGTCACAGAAATAACAACCACACTTCCTTTTAAGAAGATACCCAGTCAGAGGTTTAAAACTGAGGTTGAAAATTGCTAGATAAAGATTAAAGACTTTTCGCAAAGTAGTTGACTTAATAAAAAGTGTTTAAAACCCAAATGACGATATATTACAGTGCTTAACATTTTATGGTAATTTATTTACAGAATCTTGCCTTTCAAATCTAAGCATTTGCCCATACATTTAATTTGTACAGTTATATTGGCATTGCAAAAGGAGAAGTTGGCATTATTTGTATGTCAAAACAGGTGATCAACAATTGTATTGCTTGGATGTTAAATTATTTTTCTACAGAGTAATCTCTGCCATAGCTTTACTTAGCATGCCTTGTGAAATGTAAATTAATTTTATATCAATGTTTAATTGCAAGTCTTTTTTAATTCATTGCTCCTATTTACATATGTATATACATATTTGTCTGCAACTTGTTATCAGGTCAACTGGTTCTGCACCAACTGGAACATGAGTATTTCTTGGGCCTGTATCTGGTCAATGAATGAAAAATAAACGTTTTAGCAGTAGGGATGCCATTCGGAAACATCTGAATTTTGGTCCATTTATATACAATATGGATAGACACGCATACAATTCTATCAACATAATTCAATGTTCATGATGCCAAGATTGTGGATTTTAAGGGAAGACAAATTTCCAATGAAGGATCAATGATTGCTGGGTTTTTAATTTATGGTTAGTATCAGCTGCAACATGCACAAAAATTAGATTACAAGGATTTACTTTTGACATGCAATCACATTCCAGTTTTCAAAAGCGTAGGTGAAACCAGATCAAATATACAAAAAGCTAAAAATACAAAAGTGGTGCAAGCATGAAACATGGGGAAACACTGTTCTAGGTTTGGTTTGATCGAGTTACGTTTCATGAAATACACCCACATCAAATGTGAAGGTATAATTATGCCCAGGAAATAAAAGAAAATAATGACAATAAAATGAAGAAAACAAGCATGAATTCAATCATAAAATATTTGTCACAGTGATGTAATAATTGTGTATCTAATTTGCTTTTATTGGGATGTATTTATGAAATGCATACATATACCCAGTTCATTTACTGATATCAATTAGCGGATGTGGGTGTAATTAGCTCGACCTAAATTTCAACAATCATAGAACATTGCTTTTAGGTCACAATAACACAACTTCTGTGATGAATGAGTTGCTTTCATTGAGAAGTATCCATATATCAAATAGTTTTAATGTGGGTAATGAGGGGTTCAATATAAAAAGGCATGAGAAACAAAAGTAAATACATTAGTCACTTTTGTCATGTCCCGATGTTGTTGACATCTATCTGCATTGTGTTGGTGAAATATGGTTCAAAATATCATAAAATACATGTCAATCATGAATGTGAAGTAGGTAACAATATTCAAATTTAAATATGTTTGAGTTACTTTTGTTAAGATGTTTCCAATTTTCCTTAGTGTATGTATGTCTGAGATATTCAGGGTGTAATAAAGAAAACAATGAAAACAATTAACAAAATGCTTAAAGTATCTCTCAATTACTTCAAAATGATATGTATTTTACAAAATGATAAGAGAAAAAAAGAAATGTACAAACCAACAAGTTCTACAGTAAGGATTCCTTTCTCCTTGAAGTCAGACCATTTTTGTGTGATATCACTGTGAGCAGCACTGGTAGCAGGGCTATTTGATTCAGTGTTATTGTCAGCTGGGTTACCTGATAGATTAGGCTGAGCATGTATGAGGAACTTCAGGGCGTCAATCATCCACTTTGGGTCTAACAGAACATTATCTCTCAATACTTCAATGCTGAAAAAACAATATTTCAAAATGCCATGTATGTAAATTAATGACTCTTGTATTATATGAATTAAGGTTCTTGGTTTAAGTTGACACAAGGTCAACAGAGCTAATTTTATTTATGATTTAGTATTTGTTTTATAAGTCATATATATATTTGATGAGAACCATCATTATTTTGTGCTAATTAGTGAGCAATTAAATTAATCTGTGAAAAAAATGTTCCATATGATAAATAAATCAGAAAAAGCAAAACTTCATGATACTTTTATAACATTATGATTTATTTTCAACTGATAGCTTCTAGATACTAAAGTCCATCAAGTAGTTATACAGATCTGCCTTACAATCTCACAAGAAGTAGATAATAGCATACAAGACTCTTACAATCTCACAAGAGGTAGATAATAGCATACAAGACTCTTACAATCTCACATGAAGTAGATAATAGCATACAAGACTCTTACAATCTCACAAGAAGAAGATAATAGCATACAATACTCTTACAATCTCACATGAAGTAGATAATATCATACAAGACTCTTACAATCTCACAAGAAGTAGATAATAACATACAAGACTCTTACAATCTCACAAGAAGTAGATAATAGCATGCAAGACTCTTACAATCTCACATGAAGTAGATAATAGCATACAAGACTCTTACCCCTGCCCTATTGTATTACCTGAAGTAGATGACTGTTCCAGTTTCATGAAGATATCTAAGAAACAGATCAAGTTCTTTACTTTCCTCTATTCGAACAGTTCCTTCCCTGTTTAAATTTTCCACAATACTGCGGGGAACTATCTGCAATTACAAGTCATTAATCTTTTTACGTTATAAATTAAATATGTTTTAAACTGTCATTTTATAACCACCATTTAGCAAGATATGAGTGTTCAGATTTCACATGGATAATATTTAAGTGTGTGCATGATCTAGATTTTTAACATAGCTTTAACAATTTTCCAGTCATATTGCTACAATGTCTGCTGTGTTAAATAATGTCTAGCACTGGACATCATGCAGCAGACATGTAGCATTAGGTCCACCCAGTCACATTATCTTGACACCGGACTGACCAGTAATAACACTAATCTCTTAATGCTGAGGCAGCTGTTTGAGCGGTCGATATTTAAAGAAGTAATAACACTAATCTCGTAATGCTGAGGCAGCTGTTTGAGAAGTAATAACACTAATCTCTTAATGCTAAGGCTGCTGTTTGAGAAGTAATAACACTAATCTCTTAATGCTAAGGCAGCTGTTTGAGAAGTGATAACACTAATCTCTTAATGCTGAGGCAGCTGTTTGAGAAGTAATAACACTAATCTCTTAATGCTGTGGCAGCTGTTTGAGCAGTCGATATTTAAAGAAGTAATAGCACTAATCTCTTAATGCTGAGGCAGCTGTTTGAGCAGTCGATATTTAAAGAAGTAATAACACTAATCTCTTAATGCTGAGTGCACAGTGAGGCAGCTGTTAATACAGTTTTTTTTAATAGTCTTTGGTATGACTCAGCCATGGTTTGAACCTACAACATCCTGCATCTGGGGTGGACACTCTAATCACAAAGCCACCAGAGCAGTCGATATTTTTAGTAGGTATAGATATTTTAATTTGACGAAAATATTGAAGGCGGTTTAGATACCTTAATTTGACCTTGCTAATATTAAATTAAACTTACCTTTTGGCTTGATTTGGTCACATCAGTCACGTGTCATAAATCCATGCATTCATTGACATTTGCATGTGTATGATGTAATTTACCATAATGACTCTGTCAATATCCAAGTGAGGTTTTGGCTTGGCTTGGTCACTTCAGTCATTTGTCATAAATCCTTCATTCATTAACACTTGGAAGAAAATGATGTAATTTACTCTAATTGCCCTTGCAATATCCAAGAGGCTTGTCTAGATCACCTTAGTCATGCATACTACATCTTGCATTCAAGCGGCTTTCCTTGATCACCTTAATCACGCATAATACATCTTGAATCTAAATGGTTTGCATAGATCACATTAGTTATGCATCATAATCGTACATTAAAAGTGGCTTGTCTGGATCACCTTAGTGATGGGTTTGCTCTGGTTTGGTTACCTTAGTAATGTTTCATGTATCTTACATCCATTCAACATAATATATGCTAAAGGTAAGTAACAGGCATTCAGCAACATGATGTGTATACTACAAACTTGAGTGTCAGGCACTGATCAACAATATGTGTATTCTAAAGACTAATGTCAGGCATCAAGCAACAACAGCATATGTATACTACTGTCAACACTGTCAGGCATAAATCAGAAACAGCATATGTATGCTACATACTAGAGTCAGGTATCCATCAACAAAAGCATTTGTTAAGCCTTACAATACCTTCCCAATATGGATGTGAGCTTATGACTTTGTTCAGACACCTCATTAACATGTAACTGTAGCCTGAATACATGAATAACATAACAGGAAAAATACATGTGAATGACAGAATACAAATATGTGATATTGAAATAATACAGAAAAGTGACAATGTCACGACTGATGACTGACATGCAAATCACGTACTATAAATACATGACATACAAATAGGGTAACACAATACAATTTTTGCTCAATTATTAGGTAACATGTTTATCCCCAACCCCATTTCTCCCATACATAACATGTGTAATACCTGGTTTTACTATTCTAAGGGAGATAATCAATCAGAATGGAATGTTGTTGTTTTAGGTTTTAAGGTCATTTTTCTGCTATACATGGCAGCCAGTATAAATGGTGAAAGAAGTATCCGGTAAACCTTGGAAAGAAATACCGACCCACAAGGAGCTACTGGCAACCTTTCCAAAATACCCACATTGGCTGAACCTGAGACTCAAAACCATGCAGATAGAGGTCCTGCGACTCAAGCCCATGCAAACAAAGGTGAGATGGAATCATATGTTGATACTGACATTGGAACAGGGTCATGTTCGTCTGGACATTTACAATGTGTAGAAATATGAATTTTATAGTATGTCAGGCGACAGTAAATACATGTATACATATACATATCTTTCATTGGTTGATGTTATGGGATTAATGATATATCTCAGTGAAGGATAGGCTATACATGGTGCCCAGCATAACTGACAGCATAACTGGTGGAAGTATACCATGGAAGAAAACGTGGTATGATCCACTGACCCATGGGAAACTTCTGGCAGACGTTTTACACATACATGTACCAACACTGGCCTAGCATGAGATTCAAACCCATATGGACAGTCTCAAGTAAGATGAGAGTGATCAGTAAAAGTTAACATGTTAGACTACACAGTCAATCATGCATCAATATCTTTGAATTAAATGAATGATTAATGGGATTGGAACATTAATAAATGAGATATGTTATCTGAAAATCTCTTAGTATTAAGAAACCTATGAAAAGTAATTTCCTAAAAGGGTCAAATTTGAAAACAACATTTCAACAGTGACAGAGAGCTAAACCTTTAAAGCAGCTTGCCATGTAAAATTCATGGGATACAAATTATCAAAATTCATTTGTCATGAGCATTAATGCAAAAATAAAAAAAGGTCTAATCTGAAGGGCTGTGTAATGCAAAGATTTTATAGAAATGGCAGATATTGATGTTAATCATGCATTTAAATGAATACCTTCACACCAGCATCCCTGAGCCTCATCAGCTGTTGCTCCAGGAGAAACCACCGAGTGGGTATCTGCTCTCCCCAGTATGGCTGCTGCGAAGCCACCTCTACAATTTTCTTCTTCAATTCCTCCAATTTGCTGTCAAGAATTGTGTTGTCAATGGCAAAGTCCTCATCAACCAAGTGAACTGCAGTAGGTTTGTCTCTTAGATAAGATCGGATATCCTTTAAATAACTCTGCCCACGTTCACGGCGATAATCCTAGAAAAGTAAAGACAATTTAAACGAAGTAAGGGGCAACCAATCTCCTTAACAAAAATGAAAGGTATCATTATTTATATACTGTACTTTACAATGAAAATCTCTTGGTTAGTGTAATGCCATTTTGTTAATTTCTGCAAGTATTATATGATGATAAACCCAACCATTACTTTTGGACAATTTGGTTGTTTCCTTTACATACTACCAAATATGTTTCAATGACTCGTTTCTTAAACATGTTAATCACTAATAGATCACCATAATAAACTGTTTTTGTCCTTATACTCTTTAATTATTCATCTGAATTAGATTGATTTAGTCTCAACATTTTTCTGTATAGTTGTATCACATTTAAATGTGTTGAGGATGAGAGCGCTAAGAAAACAGACAACTTCTCAAGCCATGCTGAAGTTTCAGTAATTTGTTATACATGTACTGTCTAGACATATACATAGTGATTTCCCTCCATGGCACCCACAAACAGGAAAGAATTAGGCAATGTTAATTTGGTATATATTCCTGGTATACATGTTGAGTTAATGACATACCCCTTAGATACTACAAGATGTTCAATTGGGTCCACACCAATTACCTGGAATCCAGGACAAGTGCATTTCTTATGTTCATATCTTCCTTTCAACTGCTGAGTATTGAAACAATCTTTGCTTTTTATTAGAAAAACTATATCATACCAAATTTGGTAAAACGTTGTTATTATATGTTGAAATACATACAACATACATACATATATACATACATACAATCATACATACATACATACATACATACAATCATACATACATACATACATACATACATACATATACATGAGTATATAATGTGCAGAACAAAATTCATTTCCATGGTCATTCAGTATGAAGCTGATACGGAATAGAAAATACCTATAAAGCTATACTACATAAATTACTAGAATATAATCTGACAAAACACTCAGTACAATGGTTTTCATCCTATCACACTACAGTAGCCCTCCTCTTGAATGGAACTGCTGACCGCTTATGTACATACACATTTCCTTGGCATTAATGAGTGTGTGTTCAAATGTATCCCTCTAGGATAGTCACCCCTCCTTTGTCAATTTACTAATGCAAGAATTATAAAATTCTTCTCTCATGAGAGTCCACACAAAGGTTCTTGCAGATATAAAACTTATGAATATTTGTTGATTTTTAAATTAACGTTTGTTCCAACATGCTGATAATATGCCTTGAATCAGTTCCCCCAAAAAGATACGTTCTGATTATTGGTACTACTCTGTGTTTCTTTGTTCAGCTCAAATCAGCATGACATCCAGTCATCAGGAATTAAAATTGCCAAATGTATTTGTAAACAGGGTTTCACCTAAAACCCGAATGATGTGGACAGTACATGCCGTCCTCCAAATTTGGAGCTAACAGATTTAAAGGGACATAGGAAACGTTTAGCACATACGGCAAAAGTTGTGACAAACAAAAATCATAAATCTGCTTGTACAGTTTGCTACCTAAATATTTTTAAAAACATTCAAAATTACTACCAAATTGTCAATAAATGAGTTCTTTGTTGACAAGCATGCAATATATTAACATAAATTATGATTTTAAGCAAAATAAATTTTACCAATTAGTACTTCTGAATTTGTTTCATGAAAATTGATATGCTGAGGTAAGAGTTTAGTTTGAAATCCAGTATTTTGTATCACATATTCCGATAATATCGACCAAAACTCGTTCACAGAAGTGTATTTCCAAATCAAATATCAGTTTTCTCTTCCCCTGCACAAACATATATGCATATCTCTCTCTCTCTCTCTCTCTCTCTCTATATATATATATATATATATATATATATATATATATTATTAACTGTTGTTAAGATGGTCTCCAGTGAAAATAGGCCACAATTGCTCATATGGCCAAAGTTGTTAGAGCATCCAATTCAAATGTGGGAGGTCATGGGTTTGAATGCCAAGTTAAACAAAAGAAATAAAAAGATCTAGCAGTTGCCTCTTTTGGTGATCAACATTTACAACATATGCAAGTTTTAGGACTTGTTGAAATAGTGATTCTCTTTCTTCTGAGTATTACTATTAGCAGTCATATGATGAATAAAGCAGACATAAGTTAAGAAATTCCACTGCAGTGTCCCATGGGAGTATGATGAATGTGGTGACATACATCCAGAGTTAACTTCTAAAACACAACATGTATTATTGTGCTTGTCCTAAAACATGCCATGTATCATGTTGCTTGTACCAAAACATGCCATGTATCATGGTGCTTGTATCAAAACATGCCATTCATTTTGGGCTCATATATTATATGGCTAGATGTGTACATTTACAGCTGATTCCTGGTAATATTTGCTGGAGCCAGTATTCTTCATCAGGCTCATTATGTTAGGGGTCAACACATTATAAAGCAGCTTGAGTCATTATGATAGGGAGGCTCAATTGAGGTGTTCAGTGGACTGAAAGGAATACTGTGTCATTGATTGTTAAGATTACTATTGGGTTCTGACAACATTATTGGACAAGGACGTTACAAAAACCTTTTATGTAACCTACATCAATTTCAGATCAAAGGTCAAAGATTAAAGCTACAAGGGAATGAAGTAGGGCAAAGGGGTCCGATTCTGTTTGTGATAATTTTCTCTGGAGGTAATTAAACAAATGACTCAAATTGTGGTAATTTTCTCTGGCGGTAATTGAACACAGTATTCTGTAATAATTTTCTCTGGAGGTAATTAAACAAAGGACTCTGCTTGTAATAATTTTCTCTGGAGGTAATTAAACAAAAGACTCAGCTTCAGATAATTTTCTCTGCAGCTAAGTAAACGTTAGAAAGTTTGCATATTAAGAGCTTATACCTTTCTACCAGGATGTAAAAAGATGGATATAATCTGAGGCATATTAAATTTAGCTCACACTGAACAAACCTTGGTAAACGTTTCTTGCAGAACTAAAATTTGTTTGGCTAGGCAGTTTGGGTCCATAGTTCTTCTAAAAACCACTGTCAACTTAGAAATCAAACTCATTTAGTGTCTTCATAACAAATAGCCAAATGTAATTTTTTTAAAAAATCCTGCAGAATATTAATATTATTACTGGATATAATTCATAACTCTTTCAAACAAAATGTTGAAATTGGAAAATACAATTATTTCAAGGCCTAATCAATATAAAGCAGCAGCAAATTTGGTTAAAATCCCCCCAAACATTTTTAGATAAATTTATTGTCATCTGTCACTTTGGCTAAAGTTGAAAATTATTAGAAATGCTGAGATCATGGTGAAATTCAATTTTGCTTCATTCCTTCTGTTTCAGACTTAAAACTACATGTATTTCTTTTTTCAAAGACAAAACACACAATGACATAATGTGGATATTAAACATAACACAAACTGATTATGAATCAAGCGAAAATGACCAGTTGTGAAATTAAATCCAATCCCCATCACTAAAATCCATTCATTGTTGCTGCTAATACCAATACTAGGTGAATGTGCAATCAGAGTCAATACCTCAATCAAGTTATTAAGCAATGTGAATTCATTCAGTATATCATAAAAATAATATCAATGTTAAAGTCAGCATTAGTCTAACAATTCTTGTTAATTTTGAAAAACTGAAAAGGTACTATAACTTAGATGAATGTTTGTTTGCCAGTTTTCAATTCCTTTCAACACAAAGTTTTAAATAAAATTACAGCAAGTATTTGAAAATAACTTTCATCATATGAAAAAGAAAATATTCAATAATAATTTACTGTCTGCAATCCAACAGGAATAAACAAAAATTTCAAGAAATCGCTTGTATTTAATTACAATTGATCAGCATGTATATGTATAAGGTATTTCATTTCTTCAATGTATGGCGATCGAACATTATAAAGGATATGACATTTAAGAATCCATATGACATGTAACTGCTTAAAGATTTGTACCGCTATATAATCCAATTCACAATCTAGCCGTTCATTCCTAAAAATCTATTTTTGTAACACTTAACTACTACAACCTTGTAACCAGGGTAAAATCGTCTAGGTGGTAGGGTCCAGTTTCATAAATATGTCCCATGGCAAATTTCTTAAAGTTAAGGTTATGGTGTGACTTTTTCACCTATTATTGTTTTCTAATTTATGAACTAGGTGTTTTGGGTTTGTGAAATTGATGTCAGAAGTATTCGCCTTGGCAAATAATACGCGCACAAATGGTTACAAGTTAAATAATTCAATATATATCGAACTTTGAAAAAAAACTTTCTAAATACATAATAATTTTAGTTAATAATAAAAAAATCATATTATAGGCGTTATATACAGTATATGGTACACAAAATGTTTAAGCTTCGCACATGATAATTAAATAAACAGTGCTCTCAGGACTCACATCTACTACTCGGTTCGTGCCCGTATCTGGCAAATAGTACAGCCAAATACTCGGATTCAGTACTTGACGAAAATTATCTACTTACTTAGGCCCTAGGTTGGGACAAGTAGAATATCTCAAACATCGGCTTGGATGACAACTATTTTCCATTGCATTAGCCTTTTTAATTAAAACACACTGTTTTGTAGAACTGTCATTAAGGAAAAGGGCATGTGTTTGCACAATGAAAATCACATGGTGTCAAAACGTACCTTCAGAGATGAAAGTTGCAGGTATAAATTTGAGATTGTGGTACATAAACATATTCTGCTATGAACTACCATTGACTTTTCCTGTCAAGGGGATAATATTCTTATGCTTCGTTTTAATATAGGTATATAAAAATATGGAACTTTTTGACCCCATTGGCATATTATCTTTTATAATTTTGTTATATTACGTTGCTGATTGCCAAATTAAATTTGTACACAAACAATGGCCCTGCCCTCTGAAGGAAAATCCAAATTATTTGTATAGTGCAGTCAGCCACATCTATTATACTTTTCTGCTTCCTTGACTAAAAAGCTACAACTTGTCTGTCAACCAGGAATTCATGAGAGCGATCCCCCTTTGATAACGATTGGCAGCAAATCTGTGAATGCATCAGTTACTAAAGGAACAGAATGATTCATTGTGCTAATTCAGTTCCTATAGTAAACATATGCAAATACCATGATATAAACATTTGAATAACCTAACATATCTGAGTGTTCATAGATCAAACATATATTTATCACTATACGTACATCCTTGATTACAGCTTCTGCGGAGAGAAAACCACATGAGCCATTGCATTTTATGGAACTGCATGTGCTCACAGTAAAGCTCCTTTCAAACTCAAGTCTTAAACAGACTGAAATTCAGTCAATAAAACAATTTAACTTTTGTTTTCAGTTACAACTAGGATGAGCTCTTAAAAGATTTGTTTTTCTAAAATCATGAGCAAACGTATATTTATCAGTATAAACACATCCTTGAGAAAGCTTCAGTATAGAGAAAACCAAACGGGCAACAGCATTTTCTGGATCTACATCTATTTAAAAAATTTGCTTTCAAAGATGCACCAAAGTGAACACTCAAAAGGTTAATTTTATAATAATCGTACTTTCAAACCATATATACTCTATTTTCACCCATTTCTTGACTGGTTCTCCTTCTTCAATATCATTAGTACCCTGAGTGCATAAGGATTGTTTTTTATTCAATAGGTGATTTTTTTTATATGGATCTAACTATAGGGACGCTTGGAGGGTATATTATGATTGGTCAAGTATTAGCAAAGAAACACATTTTTCGATATTTTACCAAACCAAAGTAACTTAGGAAAAAAGGTAAGAAGGGAAGAGTTATGTTCCCTTCCCACAGTGAACCATCTCCAATACTCTAAGGTATGTCAAATGACGTTTAGATAATGCAAATAGAGAATACACTCTATATGTCGGGGAGTGGCTTCAAAATGGAAAGTTTTCTCTTCTGTATATCAATGAAACATCATAAACCAGAATTGTTATGAAGTTGTTAAATGATTCAGGAATGAAACTTGTTGCATTATACCTATAGGTTCAGGTTGATTCGACCCTTATGGATCATGTAGACAACGTAGTGATGAAGTGTCCAACGTAGACAGGGATTTCACTACATCAATCCTATTTCCCATAAATGGGAGTTTATTCAATAAAAGCAGGGACCATTATAAGTGATACTGACCTAAATGTCAGAACTGCAAGTAGTTTGGGTCAACTGATATTACATGTATTTTGCTGCCTGCTATTATTAATGCTATGAGGAAGCACGCTTTACCTGAGAGGTGAACAAATGAGTATCTTGACAGTTGTTCAAATGCTATGATGTTCAACCTGATTAGTAAATCATTATATACTTTGCCTTAGGCCTATGTTTTTGGATGTTTGTTGTCAAGTTTCAATGAGCAGACAGATCTATGTTTTGTAACTATCCTATCTTAATATTAATGTAGCATGTCAGAGCACTTGAAATGGTAGCTTTTGGTTTTGATTGGTATTATTTCTCCTCAAGCAGCTGTAACAGGAAGTTTGCAGTATTTGAGGTATTGAAGCCTGCAGTAATGAAAATTATTCTTATGTGAACAGCAGTGTGAATATCTTCTGCCTTCATGCACATTTCAAGTGGAGGGCCATCTTGTTACAGTTATTCTCTCCACCACTGGGCTAAGAACTTTATGTGAATGGTGATACAAAAGCTGGGGAAGATGGACATTCCAAAAACTCTAGAGACAAAAAAGACCATTATACTTGCTGATTAGCTTGGAATATGACCAGCCTGAATGCGGGTTTATCAATGAAGACAGCAATTTAGACAATCCCAAACAAGAATTGGTTCTACCTTGTCATTGAGATAAATCACCACTGTGGCATTGTCTGACAGAAAAAGAACTTACTTGCAGTGTAGCTCATATAGCCAACAATGAAAGGCATTCAAAATTACTTTCATCTCAATAACGTTTATAGGTAAATGACGATCTTGAGAGTCACAATCCATTGGTGTATGTGCTCACATCCATGACTGTGATTTATTTTATTGTATTTTGCAAAGATATACCCGGCATACGCCATGTGAGGTTGCCCATATGCTGAAATGGAACATTGTACTTGTTAAGATTATGAGAAGTTTGTTCAAGGTGCAAAGTATCAGCTTCCACTGGGACAACATGATCATTTGTAATGGGTTCATACATCAGAGATCTAGAACTAAGAAGTCTGCTGCCACATTCAGCAAACACAGCAGCTGAATAAATTCTTAGCTGGAGAGACTCCTATATATGCAAGGAAACAAACCATTATGTTGAACTCATTCAATAGGTGATCAAAATGTGGTGATGGTATTAGGTGACATGTGTTCATGTTAACAAGAAAGCAATGACTGGGAAAGAGATTAACAAGTGATATAATAACCAGATATAAGTGTGTGTGTGTGTGATTAGGATTTTGTAACATAGTTTTCACAATGTTTCAGTCATATCACTTTGATGTCTGCAGTGTGCCAGTATATAGCGAAGTCTAGCATTGAGGAATCATGCCACATTATGTATCATTGTGTCCCACCCAGCCACATTATACTAACACCAGGCTGACCAGTCCTAGCACTAATCTCTTAATGATGAGTGCCAAGCAAGGCAGCTGTTAGTACCCTTTTTCTTACAATTCTTTGGTATGACAATGCCGAAGATCGAACCCAGATTCAAGTAAATGTTTATGTAGAATGTCATTCAGGTACTCTGATATTGCTGCATTGGAGGTGGCCACAAAAGTCGCCTTTACCTGATCCATTAATGAAAACCAAGGAACTGATGTCGAGTTCAAATGAGAATGACTTGAAGTGGTAAACAGTGTCATTGTAGCAGAATCACTGAAACTTCCTAGAAGATAATGGAATTAGGATATATCTTGTAATTCACACTGTGTAGTCTCCCTCCTGGATGGAATTCAGAACCTGATGTGGTGTTTCCATCCTAAACCAAGGGGTACAAATGTTTTCTTAGGTTGATGATGGGGTGAAGAATGCCAGTTTCCATAGAACCAGGAACAGCATCAAATAAAAGTCTTGTAAATTTAAATTGTAGACAAATTATACCACCCATGGAGAAGGTCTTTGATTTTTTTGCTGAAGAGTGGTGATTCTAAATCTTGGGATTTTTTACCATAGCGAAAGCTAGACAAAAGAGGAAGTGTGCTCAGGTGATACCGCATCACTTGATCAGGATCTAAGTCATTATCACAAATCCTGTTCCACTTCACATAGTAGAAATGGATCTTTCAGCAAACCTGCATCAGTGAAAAAGATGACATGAAGACGATGTAATTATTTAGATCAGAATACATATCGCTGACACAAATGATCGCCATTTTTATGCTTTCTGTTCACTTTTGTTTGGGAGAAAAGAACTTTTCGTCAGTTGTAGATTCAGTAGGACTGCTTCCTTGAGGTTTGTGCTTTGAGGTTCCATGTCAACTTTTGTTAATTTCCCTGACATTCCCTCCACTGTATATGAGATGGGGGAGGGAGAAATGGCTTGGATCATCTTTGTGGCTTGCTTTTATATTTCCTTAACCTGACCATTACAGAGGAGATTAGACGATAAAGGTTTGCATGAGAATGTCAAACAAATGTAAACAACCATTAACCGACAATAAGATTAGTACAAAAATATACATCCATGTATCCAACCATAGTGGAAAATGTTCAGCAATAGTGAATGAGTTTTTCATCTCTCACACCATAACTGGATATATTTAAATACACATACTTCAGTGTGAGGGGATGACAAATGACGTGTTCAAGGATGACTATTTGTATGAATAGGCAAAGCCATGATATTAATAATAGATATCTTTGTCACTGAAGAAAGAAACCAAAGTTAGAAATTAAAAATGAAGTATAATTCCCTTTGAACCAAAATCTCTTCTAACTTGCATTAAAGTAGAAAGCTTACATTATAATGATATTGGCATGTGAGACCTCATATGTCTTAACAGCGCATGTGGCTTCGCAAACGCTTAAGAAGTGACGGAAACATCGACAGGATTTGGCACAAAACCTGAAGCAAGAGGAAGTCACTCTAACTTCTCCTAGGTGGGCAGATAACTTATGGACTTTTAGGTAAAATGTTTGAGCCAGGAAAAAAAATATATTTGTAAGGTAGTAGTAGTTCTTCTATTATGATTGGGCAATATGTTTAAAGCAAGAAATATTGTGTGTGTCTCCTATTTAGCACATGATTGAGAAATATCTTGATTCAGTCATACTGTTTATGGCATCATGAGTGGATGGGGGTGTACCATACAATATCTGATGATCAGGTTTTCATGAACAATCTGCAATGAAATTTGTTGAAAGTCAATGCAGCTATCTCTGTTATAAATACTTGAATATGTTATAAACATTTTCCTATGTAATATTGTTTCGCACCCAGTGATCAGCAATTGTATTCATCACTGTTAATATTCCATCTACTCAAGTGTTTGACTTCATTGCAGTGAATTCAATAGATTCATTCTTTGTTTGATTAGGAGTTTTAACGTAATTTTAACAATTTTTCAGTCATATTGTTCTGATGTCTGCAGTGAGGCAGTTTATAGTGATGTCTAGCACTGGGACATCATGCCACAGACATGTATCATGATGTCCCACCCAGTCACATTATCCTGACACCTGGCCGACCATTCCTAACACTAACCTCCAAATGCATAGCGCCAAGCAAGACAGCTGTTAGTACCATTTTTGTAAGTCTTTGGTACGACTCGGACAGGAATCGAACCCATGACCTCCTGCTTCCGAGGAGGATGCTCTAATCATTTGGCCATCGGAGTGATTCAACGTAATTCACTTACAGGTCATCTGCAGTTTTTAGAAAAATTTGTTTTGTTAATTTCTCAACACTGAAATTGTGTTCTGTTTGAGGCAATTATTATTTCATGAACATTTGTTAAGTTACTCTAAACATAAGGTAGTTCTTCATTGAATATTGTTATTTTCTTGAATGATTTTCAATAGAAGTCTGTAGGAATTCTACAGAAGTCCATTCGCCTTATGGGATTTTATACAGTATATAAACCAGAAGTTTGACTTAATTGGCAAAGATGGTATTAAAATTCATCAGTATTTATACTAAATAAAATCATAAATTAATTCAAATAATGGAGGCAGTTGTTTTTGAAAACAGTTAAATATCATTTTAAAATTCCTGCCTATGTAATTTAATATATAAAATCATTGCATATAAATTATTTCCTTACGTTTATCAACATGCTGCTTATAATTTTCAAATAGTTGGGTTTTGAAATAAAGCAGACTTGCCCATATAGAGGTTTAGTGATCAGAATTTCTCATTTTAATTTCATCATTCAATTTATTTGAACTGGTGTAATTGAGATTTTAAGTATCAACTAATGTTCATTTTGTTTCTTTTACTGTGATCTTAAACAGTGTGCCAGTATAATCAAAAGAGATGAAAGCCAGCACTATTTTAGTTTCATAACAATATTATTTAGTTACATATTTACATCTGTTATTGTTGAGAATGGCTAAATAAGTTCTAAAATAAACTGAGGATCCCAAAATTAGAGTTTGGTTATTCAAGTAATTTTAGTAGATGCAAGAAACAATATTACACCGTGAAGTTGAAAATACGATACATGCCACGTTGCTTGTATAATCAACCAATCAATGTTGATATGAGCTGAGGTGACCCTGCAGATAACATCAGTCGAGACCAGTTACCGTAGTCTGGAAGTCAACAGTATTTTGTGAATCCTATAAGTTTGCCCTTTTGATAATGTAATAGTATAACTAAAATGGCAGATATTTGCTCTTAGATTTTAAACATGAGCACTCAATTTGTTCTTGTACCAACTGTTTCCATCCTTGCCGATACTAGGTACCAGTACTACAGTAGAAATGCTGGTCATTTCTTGTAAAATTTCCAAGAAATGAACATAAAAAGTTGCTCATCATCGAACTGATCGGGTTCACTTATTACATCAGAATGAAATATTTGCCTGCATATTGAGGGTATCGACTTAACTGGGATAGAAATAAGCAGGGACCAAATATCATAACAAAGGATTTTTTACCAAATCAAAATGCTCTACATACACAGATTCTTAAGATATCCGAGGTTAATGTAAGTGGGTCTCACTGTATTAAAATGACACAGATATTTTCAATTTTCAGTTTTATAGTCCTGCACCAAACTACATGAATGTCATTAAAATACCAATTAACACATATCACAATCTGTCAGAAACCATTTGCTAAACATAGCACAGGTTACAAAAGTCAAGACATAGCATTGAACATGATGTCATGTACTGACACTTCCTTATGTATGGACAAAGGGACCATCTCAAGGCCAATCCACAGAATATGGCTAATATACAAAATTAAAGTAACCATCAACTTACTTGTTGAGCCTGTACATCATACTTGAGGGGTTTTCTTGGATCAGGGTTGTTACTACCAGAAGAGACAACCTGGCGAATACGATGTACAAACTTGCTAAACATGCTCGGCTGTTTCTGAAAATAAAAAGAGCTATTGATATGGTAAGCAAATGTTCATATAAAATATACCCATCTTTCTGGCATTCCACTAAACATTATGTCATGAAGATTAGTACAAATGATGATAGGATACCCATCTTCATACCTTTATACAAAACAATTGTAAGAGAACTTGGACTCCAACAATAATACCAACATAACATCCGATATGACAATCTCCACATTTCCTAGCAATCCATTAAATCTATGAGACTTGTATATAGCATGGTGAAGAGAACAGTAACACCAAATATGTCAATGAAGCAAAGTGATTTCTAGAAATATGCACATTCAGAGAATGACCATAAATTATACTATATTTCACAGCAAGCACTTATATCTTGTGAGACAAATTATGTAACTTCCAATAAAACAAATGTCTTCCTTTCATGAATCAAAGCATGGTGTAACTCCATATTGCTACTAATACAACCATCATGTAATTAAATTATGGGAATAAATGTGACAACCAAAGTACCTCATTTGCTTGCACATCAAACTCGATAGGATTTCTTGGATCTGAGCTACAGCGTATTATATTTGTATCAAACTCTTGATTAAATATAGTTGTATGTCATGTTCATACACTGCTGAAAGCAGTCAGTACCAACAAACAAAAGTACCCCTTTCATGCTTCAAAGAAGGTACAACTCAGATCTCTTGCTGCTTACAAGCATCAAATATGCAACTAAATTTTGCATGCAAGCACATTTCAAGTTCTGGACGCAAAAACAAGTTAGTGGAATGGTATGTCATAAAATATACCTCCCCAATCATACCCTAAGATACATAAGATTCCATAGTGTGTGTCACTCGTTTTGAATATAATGATAATACAACAATTGGACAACAGGCTTGTATTCTGAAGATGACTTTATAATGTGCCAGCTTTCACATCCATCCAGACAAACATGAGTCACTGAGTGGTTATCATGAATTCCCAAAATTCTGCTGTATACTATCTATAAACAGTTACAAATCAGATAAAACATACCAAAATCAAGGACGAAAGAGATAATACATCTTTGTTTATATCGTGATCATAAAATACACCTATGCTGCACTGAGAAATTTCATTAAACTCCCAAAACAACAAGAAAACACTCTGGTTATTATTACCACTCATAATTATCAACATGACAAAAGCCAACTGTTAACTAGCACAGTACTATTCAGCTTCAGTCAGCATGACAACTGGATGTCATACAAAAAAATCATGACATTTTCACATTATTTCCATTTGTCTCATTGATTACAAAATGTAATTAAAAGCATATTGTGCAATAACTATAATTTCTCTGTGCAAGACTAAGATGTTGCAAGTAAGTACACAATGCCAGATCTTTTCAGTATTCAGAAATTGATTAAAGTAAAAGAAGGGGAGGCCTTTAATCACATTCTAGTAAAATTTAATATTAAATAAGCATTGTCATTTATGCATTCTAAGGCAATACAAAAATATAATAAATATACACTATTTTATGTCTACTGATAACTACTTTAATTATCAATGTACTACTACCAATAACTACTTAAATTATCAGTTTATTATCACCAATAACTACTTAAATTACCAATTTACTACCACCAATAACTACTTAAATTATCAATCTGTTACCACCAATAACTACTTAAATTACCAATTTACTACCACCAATAACTACTTAAATTGTCAATTTACTACTAGCAATTACTACTTAAATTATCAATTTACTATCACCAATAACTACTTAAATTATCAATTTACTATCACCAATAACTACTTAAATTATCAATTTACTACAACCAATAACTGCTTAAATTATCAGTTTACTATCACCAATAACTACTTAAATTATCAATTTACTACCACCAATAACTACTTAATGTATCAGTTTACTATCACCAATAACTACTTAAATTATCAATTTACTACAACCAATAACTACTTAAATTATCAATTTACTATCACCAATAACTACTTAAATTATCAATTTACTACCACCAATAACTACTTAATTTATCAGTTTACTATCACCAATAACTACTTAAAAAATCAATTTACTACCACCAATAACTACTTAATTTATCAGTTTACTATCACCAATAACTACTTAAATTACCAATTTACTACAACCAATAACTACTTAAATTATCAATCTACTATTACCAATAACTACTTAAATTATCAGTTTACAATCACCAATAACTGCTTAAATTACCAATTTACTACCACCAATAACTACTTAAATTATCAATCTACTATCACCAATAACTACTTAAATTATCAATCTACTATCACCAATAACTACTTAAATTATCAATTTACTACCACCAACAACTACTTGAATTAGCAATCTACTATCAAAAATAACTACACAACGTATCAATCTATCACCAATAACTGCTTAAATTATCAATTTACTACTACGAATAATTACTTAAATTACGAATTTACTACTACTAATAACTACTTAAATTATAAATTTACTACTGCCAATAACTACTTAAATTATCAATTTACTACTATCAATAACAACTTAAATTATCAATTAACTACCACCAATAACTACTTAAATTATCAATTTACTACTACCAATAACTACTTAAATTATCAATTTACTACCACCAATAACTACTTCAATTATCAATTTACTACCACCAAAAACTACTTAAATTATCAATTTACTACCACCAATAACTACATAAATTATCAATTTATTACCATCAATAACTACTTAAATTATCAATTTACTATTACCAATAACTACTTAAATTATCAATTTACTACTACCAATAACTACATAAATTATCAATTCATACCACCAATAACTACTTAAATTATCAATTTACTACTGCCAATAACTACTTAAATTATCAATTTAATACCACCAATAACTACTTAAATTATCAATTTACTACAAACAATAACTACTTAAATTATCAATTTACTGCCACCAATAACTACATAAATTATCAATTTACTACTACCAATAACTACTCAAATTATCAATTTACTATTACCAATATATTCTTAAATTATCAATTTACTACTACCAATAACTACATAAATTATCAATTTACTACCACCAATAACTACTTAAATTATCAATTTACAACTACCAATAACTACATAAATTATCAATTTACTATCACCAATAACTACTTAAATTGTTAATTTACTACTACCAATAACTACTTAAATTATCAATTTACTACAACCAATAACTACATAAATTATCAATTTACTACCATCAATAACTACTTAAATTACGAATTTATTACCACCAATAACTACTTAAATTATCAATTTACTATTACCAATAACTACTTAAATTATCAATTTACTACTACCAATAACTACTTAAATTATCAATTTACTACCACCAATAACTACTTAAATTATAAATTTATTACCACCAATAACTACTTAAATTATCAATCTAATATCACCAAAAACTACTTAAATTATCAATTTACTAACACCAATTACTACTTAAATTATGAATTTACTACTACGAATAATTACTTAAATTATCAATTTACAACCACCAATAACTACTTAAATTATCAATTTACTACTACGAATAATTACTTAAATTATCAATTTACTACTACCAATAACTACTTAAATTATCAATTTACTACCACCAATTACTAATTAAATTATCAATTTACTACCACCAATAACTACTTAAATTATCAATTTACTACCACCAACAACCACATAAATTATCAATTTACTACCACCAATAACTACTTAAATTATCAATTTACTATTACCAATAACTACTTAAATTATCAATTTACTACCACCAATAACTACTTAAATTATCAATTTACTACCACCAATAACTACATAAATTATCAATTTACTACCACCAATAACTACTTAAATTATCAATTTACTATTACCAATAACTACTTAAATTATCAATTTACTACTACCAATAACTACAAAAATTATCAATTTACTACCACCAATAACTACTTAAATTATCAATTTACTACTGCCAATAACTACTTAAATTATCAATTTACTACCACCAATAACTACTTAAATTATCAATTTACTACCACCAATAACTACTTAAATTATCAATTTACTTCCACCAATAACTACATAAATTATCAATTTACTACTACCAATAAGTACTTAAATTATCAATTTACTACTACCAATAACTACTTAAATTATCAATTTACTACTACCAATAACTACTTAAATTATCAATTTACTATTACCAATAACTAATTAAATTATCAATTTACTACTACCAATAACTACTTAAATTATCAATTTACTACCACCAATAACTACTTAAATTAGGAATTTATTACCACCAATAACTACTTAAATTATCAATCTAGTATCACCAATAACTACTTAAATTATAAATTTACTAACACCAATAACTACTTAAATTATGAATTTACTACTACGAATAATTACTTAAATTATCAATTTACTATTACGAATAACTACTTAAATTATCAATTTACTGCTACCAATAACTACTTAAATTATCAATCTAATATCACCAATAACTACTTAAATTATGAATTTACTACCACCAATAACTACTTAAATTATTAGTTTACTATCAGCACCAACTACTTAAATTACCAATTTACAACTACCAATAACTACTTAAATTATCAAATTATTTCTACCAATAACTGCTTAAGTTACCAATTTACTACTGCCAATAATTACATAAATTATCAATTTACTATCACCAATAACTACTTAAATTGTCAATTTACTACTACCAATAACTACTTAAATTATCAATTTACTACTACCAATAACTACATAAATTATCAATTTACTACCATCAATAACTACTTAAATTACGAATTTATTACCACCTATAACTACTTAAATTATCAATTTACTATTACCAATAACTACTTAAATTATCAATTTACTACCACCAATAACTACTTAAATTATCAATTTACTACCACCAATAACTACTTAAATTATCAATTTACTACCACCAATAACTACTTAAATTATCAATTTATTACCACCAATAACTACTTAAATTATCAATCTAATATCACCAATAACTACTTAAATTATCAATTTACTAACACCAATAACTACTTAAATTATGAATTTACTACTACGAATAATTACTTATATTATCAATTTACAACCACCAATAACTACTTAAATTATCAATTTACTACTACCAATAACTACTTAAATTATCAGTTTACTACTACCAATAACTACTTAAATTATCAATTTACTACTACCAATAACTACTTAAATTATCAATTTACTATTACCAATAACTACTTAAATTATCAATTTACTACTACCAATAACTACTTAAATTATCAATTTACTACCACCAATAACTACTTAAATTACGAATTTATTACCACCAATAACTACTTAAATTATCAATCTAGTATCACCAATAACTACTTAAATTATAAATTTACTAACACCAATAACTACTTAAATTATGAATTTACTACTACGAATAATTACTTAAATTATCAATTTACTATTACGAATAACTACTTAAATTATCAATTTACTACTACCAATAACTACTTAAATTATCAATCTAATATCACCAATAACTACTTAAATTATGAATTTACTACCACCAATAACTACTTAAATTATTAGTTTACTATCAGCACCAACTACTTAAATTACCAATTTACAACTACCAATAACTACTTAAATTATCAAATTATTACTACCAATAACTGCTTAAATTACCAATTTACTACTGCCAATAACTACATAAATTATCAATTTACTATCACCAATAACTACTTAAATTGTCAATTTACTACTACCAATAACTACTTAAATTATCAATTTACTACTACCAATAACTACATAAATTATTAATTTATTACCATCAATAACTACTTAAATTACGAATTTATTACCACCAATAACTACTTAAATTATCAATTTACTATTACCAATAACTACTTAAATTATCAATTTACTACCACCAATAATTACTTAAGTTATCAATTTACTACCACCAATAACTACTTAAATTATCAATTTACTACCACCAATAACTACTTAAATTATGAATTTATTACCACCAATAACTACTTAAATTATCAATCTAATATCACCAATAACTACTTAAATTATCAATTTACTAACACCAATAACTACTTAAATTATGAATTTACTACTACGAATAATTACTTAAATTATCAATGTACAACCACCAATAACTACTTAAATTATCAATTTACTACTACGAATAATTACTTAAATTATCAATTTACTACTACCAATAACTACTTAAATTATCAATTTACTACCACCAATTACTACTTAAATTATCAATTTACTACCACCAATAACTACTTAAATTATCAATTTACTACCACCAACAACCACATAAATTATCAATTTACTACCACCAATTACTAATTAAATTATCAATTTACTATTACCAATAACTACTTAAATTATCAATTTACTACCACCAATAACTACTTAAATTATCAATTTACTACCACCGATAACTACATAAATTATCAATTTACTACCACCAATAACTACTTAAATTATCAATTTACTATTACCAATAACTACTTAAATTATCAATTTACTACTACCAATAACTTCAAAAATTATCAATTTACTACCACCAATAACTACTTAAATTATCAATTTACAACTGCCAATAACTACTTAAATTATCAATTTACTATTACCAATAACTACTTAAATTATCAATTTACTACTACCAATAACTTCAAAAATTATCAATTTACTACCACCAATAACTACTTAAATTATCAATTTACTACCACCAATAACTACTTAAATTATCAATTTACTACCACCAATAACTACTTAAATTATCAATTTACTTCCACCAATAACTACATAAATTATCAATTTACTACTACCAATAACTACTTAAATTATCAATTTACTACCACCAATAACTACTTAAATTATCAATTTACTACCACCAATAACTACTTAAATTATCAATTTACTTCCAATATAACTACATAAATTATCAATTTACTACTACCAATAACTACTTAAATTATCAATTTACTACTACCAATAACTACTTAAATTATCAATTTACTACTACCAATAACTACATAAATTATCAATTTACTACTACCAATAACTACTTAAATTATCAATTTACTACTACCAATAACTACTTAAATTATCAATTTACTACTACCAATAACTACTTAAATTATCAATTTACTATTACCAATAACTACTTAAATTATCAATTTACTACTACCGATAACTACTTAAATTATCAATTTACTACCACCAATAACTACTTAAATTACGAATTTATTACCACCAATAACTACTTAAATTATCAATCTAATATCACCAATAACTACTTAAATTATAAATTTACTAACACCAATAACTACTTAAATTATGAATTTACTACTACGAATAATTACTTAAATTATCAATTTACAACCACCAATAACTACTTAAATTATCAATTTACTACTACGAATAATTACTTAAATTATTAGCTTACTACCACCAATAACTACTTAAATTATCAATCTAATATCACCAATAACTACTTAAATTATGAATTTACTATCACCAATAACTACTTAAATTATGAATTTACTATCACCAATAACTACTTAAATTATGAATTTACTACCACCAATAACTACTTAAATTATGAATTTACTACCACCAATAACTACTTAAATTATCAATTTACTACCACCAATAACTACTTAAATTATCAATTTATTACCACCAATAACTACTTAAATTATCAATCTAATATCACCAATAACTACTTAAATTATCAATTTACTAACACCAATAACTACTTAAATTATGAATTTACTACTACGAATAATTACTTATATTATCAATTTACAACCACCAATAACTACTTAAATTATCAATTTACTACTACCAATAACTACTTAAATTATCAGTTTACTACTACCAATAACTACTTAAATTATCAATTTACTACTACCAATAACTACTTAAATTATCAATTTACTATTACCAATAACTACTTAAATTATCAATTTACTACTACCAATAACTACTTAAATTATCAATTTACTACCACCAATAACTACTTAAATTACGAATTTATTACCACCAATAACTACTTAAATTATCAATCTAGTATCACCAATAACTACTTAAATTATAAATTTACTAACACCAATAACTACTTAAATTATGAATTTACTACTACGAATAATTACTTAAATTATCAATTTACTATTACGAATAACTACTTAAATTATCAATTTACTACTACCAATAACTACTTAAATTATCAATCTAATATCACCAATAACTACTTAAATTATGAATTTACTACCACCAATAACTACTTAAATTATTAGTTTACTATCAGCACCAACTACTTAAATTACCAATTTACAACTACCAATAACTACTTAAATTATCAAATTATTACTACCAATAACTGCTTAAATTACCAATTTACTACTGCCAATAACTACATAAATTATCAATTTACTATCACCAATAACTACTTAAATTGTCAATTTACTACTACCAATAACTACTTAAATTATCAATTTACTACTACCAATAACTACATAAATTATTAATTTATTACCATCAATAACTACTTAAATTACGAATTTATTACCACCAATAACTACTTAAATTATCAATTTACTATTACCAATAACTACTTAAATTATCAATTTACTACCACCAATAATTACTTAAATTATCAATTTACTACCACCAATAACTACTTAAATTATCAATTTACTACCACCAATAACTACTTAAATTATGAATTTATTACCACCAATAACTACTTAAATTATCAATCTAATATCACCAATAACTACTTAAATTATCAATTTACTAACACCAATAACTACTTAAATTATGAATTTACTACTACGAATAATTACTTAAATTATCAATGTACAACCACCAATAACTACTTAAATTATCAATTTACTACTACGAATAATTACTTAAATTATCAATTTACTACTACCAATAACTACTTAAATTATCAATTTACTACCACCAATTACTACTTAAATTATCAATTTACTACCACCAATAACTACTTAAATTATCAATTTACTACCACCAACAACCACATAAATTATCAATTTACTACCACCAATTACTAATTAAATTATCAATTTACTATTACCAATAACTACTTAAATTATCAATTTACTACCACCAATAACTACTTAAATTATCAATTTACTACCACCGATAACTACATAAATTATCAATTTACTACCACCAATAACTACTTAAATTATCAATTTACTATTACCAATAACTACTTAAATTATCAATTTACTACTACCAATAACTTCAAAAATTATCAATTTACTACCACCAATAACTACTTAAATTATCAATTTACAACTGCCAATAACTACTTAAATTATCAATTTACTATTACCAATAACTACTTAAATTATCAATTTACTACTACCAATAACTTCAAAAATTATCAATTTACTACCACCAATAACTACTTAAATTATCAATTTACTACCACCAATAACTACTTAAATTATCAATTTACTACCACCAATAACTACTTAATTATCAATTTACTTCCACCAATAACTACATAAATTATCAATTTACTACTACCAATAACTACTTAAATTATCAATTTACTACCACCAATAACTACTTAAATTATCAATTTACTACCACCAATAACTACTTAAATTATCAATTTACTTCCAATATAACTACATAAATTATCAATTTACTACTACCAATAACTACTTAAATTATCAATTTACTACTACCAATAACTACTTAAATTATCAATTTACTACTACCAATAACTACATAAATTATCAATTTACTACTACCAATAACTACTTAAATTATCAATTTACTACTACCAATAACTACTTAAATTATCAATTTACTACTACCAATAACTACTTAAATTATCAATTTACTATTACCAATAACTACTTAAATTATCAATTTACTACTACCGATAACTACTTAAATTATCAATTTACTACCACCAATAACTACTTAAATTACGAATTTATTACCACCAATAACTACTTAAATTATCAATCTAATATCACCAATAACTACTTAAATTATAAATTTACTAACACCAATAACTACTTAAATTATGAATTTACTACTACGAATAATTACTTAAATTATCAATTTACAACCACCAATAACTACTTAAATTATCAATTTACTACTACGAATAATTACTTAAATTATTAGCTTACTACCACCAATAACTACTTAAATTATCAATCTAATATCACCAATAACTACTTAAATTATGAATTTACTATCACCAATAACTACTTAAATTATGAATTTACTATCACCAATAACTACTTAAATTATGAATTTACTACCACCAATAACTACTTAAATTATGAATTTACTACCACCAATAACTACTTAAATTATCAATTTACTACCACCAATAACTACTTAAATTATCAATTTACTACCACCAATAACTACTTAAATTATCAATTTACTATCACCAATAACTACTTAAATTACCAATTTGCTACTGCCAATAACTACTTAAATTATCAATTTACTACTACCAATAACTACTTAAATTATCAATTTACTGCCACCAATAACTGCTTAAATTATCAATTTACTACTACCATTAACTACATAAATTATCAATTTACTACTACCAATAACTACTTAAATTATGAATTTACTACCACCAATAACTACTTAAATTATCAATCTAATATCACCAATAACTACTTAAATTATTAATTTACTATCACCAATAACTACTTAAATTATGAATTTACTACTACGAATAATTACTTAAATTATCAATTTACTACCACCAATAACTACTTAAATTATCAATTTACTACTACGAATAATTTTTTAAATTATCAGTTTACTTCCACCAATAACTACTTAAATTATCAATCTAATATCACCAATAACTACTTAAATTATCAATTTACTACGACCAATAACTACTTAAATTATCAAATTATTACTTCCAATAACTGCTTAAATTACCAATTTACTACTACCAATAACTACTTAAATTATCAATGTACTATTACCAGTAACTACTTAAACTAAAAATTTACTACCACCAATAACTACTTAAATTATCAATTGACTGCTACCAATAACTACATAAATTATCAATGTACTACTACCAATTAATACTAAAATCATCAATTTACTACCTCCAATTACCTAAATCTTCCATTTACAATTTACCACCACCACCATCATCATCATCATCACCTTCATCATCATCAGTCCCTTGACCTAGTGTGGTTGTTGACGCACTGTGCTGCTGAACATCTGACCAGTTCCCTCCACTTGACTCGATTATGTGCCAATGCCTGTGTCTCTGCAAAACGTTTCCTGGTCCATTCTGTGATGTTGTCACTCCACTTTTTTCTCTCTCTACCTCTCCTTCTACTACCTTAGACACTACCCTGCAGTACTGTTGTGGATAGACTGTTGGCTCTAGTGACATGGCCATAGCATTTCAGCTTTCTGTTTTTGACAATGGTGAGGAGGTTTCCATAATGGCCTGCTTTGAGCCTGATGGTGTTGTGCACTTCTTCATATGTGATGTGGTCCATGTAAGAGATGCCAATGATGGTTCTGTAGCATCTCATTTCAAGTGCCTCAATTCTTCGTTGTAATTCTGCTGTCAGACTCCAGGCCTCACGTGAATACAGAAAGATTGAGATCACTAGTGCTCTCAATAGTCTGATTTAGTTTCCAGACAGACATTCTTGTCTCTCCAGATGGTTCTTAGCTTTGACATTGCTGCCGTTGTTCTTGCTGCTCGTGACAAAATTTCTTCTCGTGATCCCTCTTCCGTGATTATGGAACCAAGATATTTGAATTGGCCCACTGATTCCAGTTCCTGTCCTCTGACTTTAATCTTGGTTGAGATTTGTTTGCCACTGTTTGTCATCAGATTTGTCTTCTTGGCACTTATCTACATGTCAAATCTGGAAGATGTTTCATCCAGGTTCTTCACTAAGGTGGCAAGCTCATCTTCACTGCCTGCCAGCCCATCAATGTCATCTGCAAAGCGGATGTAGGTGATGTTATGCCCTCCAATGCTGACTGTCCCACAGTGGTTTTCTAGACCTTCGCTCATTATGCGCTCTAAGTAGATGTTGAAAAGCATGGGTGACAGTAGACAGCCATGTCATACTCCAACTGTAGTCTTGAACCAGTCCCTCACAGAACCTTGAGCAATTAATGTACTGGTAGCCTTGGCGTACAGCTGCTTGATGGAATTGGTCAACTTTTGACCCATGTTGTAATTCTTCATTGTGGTCCACAAATGCCTCATGCCAAACTCTGTCAAAAGCTTTACCACCACCAACAACCACTTAAATTATCAATTTATTACCACCAGTCCACCACTAACTACTTAAATTATCAATCTACTACCACCAAAAACCATGTAAATTATCAATTTACTACTACCACTAACTACTTAAATTATCAATTTACTACTACCACTAACTACTTAAATTATCAATTTACTACTACCAATATGTACTTAAATTTTCAATTTACTACTACCAATAACTACTTAAATTATCAATTTACTACCTCCAACTACCTAAATCATCCATTTACAATTTACCACCACCAACAACCACTTAAAGTATCAATTTATTACCACCAGTCTACCTCTAACTACTTAAATTATCAATCTACTACCACCAAAAACCATTTAAATTATTACCACCTCCAACTACCTAAATCATCCATTTACAATTTACTCCCACCAAATACCACTTAAGCTATCAATTTATTACCACCAGTCTACAACTAACTATTTAAGCCATTTATTTACAACCACGAACTACCTAAATCATCAATTTAAAATTTACCACCACCAATAACTACTTAAATTATCAATTTACTACTACCAATAGCTACTTAAATTATCAGTTTACTACAACCAATTGTTACGTGCTTAGGCTTGAATAAACAGTAACATAGAAAGAGAGAAAAAAACAAGCTTGTAAAAATTTAATAAACAATTTATTGAGCACAAATATTTTCCAGAAAAGAAAAATAAACTTACGGTTTTAAGAATCAATTCCAAAATTAATCCAAAAATAATTTTAAAATATAATCCGCTAGTGAAATTTGAAAAGTCCTGGTAATAAAAGTCCAAATAATTCCAAGTTCGAATCTTAGTTAAGCATCCAAGATGGAAGACAATGTCATGTCATGAAGTCAGTTCTGGTCTTATGAAATTCAATGAGCACAATTATTTTCCAGATTAATAGCAAAATAAATCCTCTTGATCCAAATGAATTAAAATAATTTCCAATACAAAGTAATTTAAAATAACTCAAAACGACACAACTTCATATTCTATCTGCCCAACTTCTACTAAATAGTTCGCTCCAAAGCATAATTTATATACCTGATTTTACGTAAACAAGGAAGGGGTCACATGATCTTCTAGAATCTTTTATAACAAATGTACGTTAAAAAACCTCATACACACCGTATGACCCAACTAACAATAGAAAAATGTTTATAACAAAGCTCCATAATATCATTGGAATCATCATTTTAAAAGCTTGTTTACAACTCTGAAGCCAGCTCTTTTCATTGGTTGTCACATGAGCTCGCATTTGTCCTAAGATGAAAAATTCCCGAAAATCGCACGTTTCGGAAGCCGTAACTTCAGTTTGGTACAACGTAGAAAAGCTAATGATGGCTTGATGAATAGATAAATATCTCAGGAGTAATACAAGACATATAGAATGGTTGTGTGTTTTTAAACAGGGAAATAGCAGAATGAAATTGAGGGTCATGGGTGGAACCAAGTATTTGGAAGTTAGGAACCTTCTCTTTTTATATATAGTTTTATAGAGAGGGTCATGTGTCATAATGGGTTATTGGGGTAATCTAAGGTATTTTTATCACTCTGCATGATTTTTCCCTTTAGATTATTGTTTTTTATTTCACACCAAGTTCGCGTCGAGCACCTGTGGTTTGTACAATCTTTAACCCAACATGTATTAACCATTTTCGACTGCAAATTGTATTCAATGACAGCCAAGCGAAACAGGCATTGACCCATAAAATGGCGGATGACCTTTCGGTGCCCATATGTGATGACGTCATATGATAACTATGTATTAATGGTGGAGGAAGAATCAGGGAAAATCCAGGTAAAAAAAAACACACCCATGAGTAGCTACTGGCAAGCTTTCTCACATACCGACATTGGCCAAATCGAGACTTGAACCCATGCAGACAGAGGTGAGATGGCAGTGATCGGTAACAGAGAGCGCTTTAGACCACTTGAATACTCGGGGGTAAATCGGGTATAAATTCATACATGTTTGCATTGGAAAAAGGAAATGAGAATCTTTGACAGTGGAGAATGTTTCCAGGATAAAGCTGGTTACTCTCCTTTAATCTAACACACAATCAATGCATCATCCGTGCTGCCATCAACTAATAAAAAATCCCCAGAAACAAAAGGAATATTGGGAAGACGAAATCATTGTAGGAGAGAGTAAAGCACCATTGTCTGAATACACCCATCATTAGGAAAGCAAGTGACGTAGACTTCCTTCCCTGGCTCAAACAACTATTCTTTCCTAGGGAAGATGAAAAGAAGGAGTGTATGAAATTAGGTCCTTTCGGAATCTGTTTAGGCTGAGCCTGCTCACAGAACTTGGGAGTATATTGCATCAATTAAACTAGGTGGTTGCATTTATTGCCCACTTTTATTAGGTCTGTAGCTGCAGATAGATACAATACATTTGTGACAAGATCAACGAAGTGCATCTCTGTCTCAGTGGGTATAGCACTCAACTGGTTATTGATGTGATCCAGCAAGATATTGGATATGTCAAAGGCTACATATCTGCAAAGATTTATGGAATGTATCAATGACATAGAGAGTACATATCTGGACTTTTTCGGTACAGCTTCCAGATGTTGTACTTAAGCACCACTAGAGACAATGATTACTCCATTAAGAAACTGAGGAAGGCAGAATTGTACATGGTAGGGAAAAACCAGTGATGCAAGGCAATGCACACAATAACTAGAGGTGAAAACAGTGCCAAAGTATACATAGGGTGACACCTATCACTTTCTGCTGCATGGCAGCCACTAAGCCTCGAAAAACCATTCCTGCCAGCTCCCAAACCATTGCAAAGCATGGGAGCAACAGAAGACCTGAACCTGATAGGACCTCAGAAAACCTCTCCAGAACTTAGCCATACTGCTCTCAAGCTTTGGCCACAAGTGTTTACTGCCCCTACAATTTTCCAGGTTTCCTCCTCCTCCAGAACCTGACATGCACAAAAGAGGACTGGACTCTAAAGGAATGTATTGTTTCGGTTCTTGTTGATTTAACATCATGTTTTTGTATGTGAGTTGATATTCATGGCTTTATTAGTTATCCTCTAAGGTATATGGAATCATGGTCACAGAGATCTCGCTGGATTTTAATATTAGTAGTTCTGGACTCCTGTTTTAGGAAAATCAGGAGTCCCACGAAAGAAAATTGCAGTCACCCACCAGAAGCATATTAAAGATACATGAAGTGGCTAAATTTCCATACAAAAAGAACCAGTGGTTGCCACTGAGTTTAATTTTCTAACTTCTTCACACCACTGACATGTAACTCTAGCAACTTCTATCACTGGTGAATCTCATTACAATCTTTGCCAATTTTGGCGCCAAAATACTTATCCAAATTTGCAAACAGTATGTTGTCTATCAACATGTCTGGATTTTGAGTTCATGTGCAATACGTATTTTGCTACACTTGAAAGCAAACACATAATGAAAGCTAAAGTTGTTCATTTGATGTACTTTGATACAGAAGTATATTTCTAGGTTTTCTGAATTCAGTCAATGTAGATAGCAGTATTTCTCACCACTCTCCAGTTAGTCTAGCACTTTTACCTTGCTGCCAACCTATTGGGTCATGTTTTTCAGATACACTCTTACAATGACAACATGTACATCTGATTTTTTTTTCAGCCACTGACTTTTCTCGTTGTAGATATCAGCACAACTAAATTGATGGATGTATCAATACATTCCACAGACTAACAAGCACAATTCAGTGACTGGTTACTCAATGTGCCTTAAAATGACCAGTGACTAGTGCTTGTACCAAACGCAATTAAGCCATGCCTGTCCACATGTCACCTAGTCAACAACCATTTTTGAGAAAAAGATCTGACATGTGAATCCATCTAATCTATCCAAACAGGATTGCTACTTGTCCATGTAGTCAGGAAGGAATGTATTGCTATGGTCACTGGCACACTACGTTTCTCAGGCTTATAGAAGGGAAGTATATATATCCTTCAGTGCAACTTGTAGCATTGGATCAGGAACCAGGAATCCTGTGTCTTTTAGCAATTTACAAGCCATATAAACCAGTCCTAGCTCTCAGTGATTGTGGGAATCAACTTCTCTAATAAAACGGATGTGATACAGACATCTTTTAGGAAACAAGAGGTCATCCAGCATTTTTAATGATAAAGGGAGGATTTTCTGCAAAGTTCCACAGGTCACTTGACTAACGGTTACAGATCAGACATCAGTCCATGTGTGAATAGCAACACATGATAAACAGGAGAGGTGAGTATCATGATATTTCTTATCTCACCACACTCACCCACACTTGGTGACCTAGTATATAAGTGAATAAGAAAATATAAAACAAATCCAATGGACACTGAAAAGGGTTAATGATATGTAATTTCAATAATAAAAAGGTTAAGTACAAAGCACAGCCTTTCAAAGCATGAACCAAATGACTGAAAATTAAAAGAAAAACACAAGAAGTAAAAACAATAATAATGCAAAGACTGAGGGTAAAAGATAATATAGAAACTATGACTAGCCGTTACAATGTTCATCAACAACAAATGAGGTGAAATTCTCTTACGAGTCATAAACTCACAAGTAGTTTGAAAGTCCATAGAAAAAAAGATATTCCATATGCTAGATAGGACTAGCTAATCAGACTGGAATCTGATTCTGTTTTAGTTTTTTTTTAAATTTTCAGTCAATTTTTAGTTGGATGAGAAACTATTAGCTGGGTTGGCGGACTTTGCATTCCAGAAAAGTACTAAACAGCTTATAATGTATTACTGATACCGGCTTTTTAACTTTATAATGTGCAACGGTAGACCAAAAGTATTGTAGCAGCTAAATGTATCTATGAATTGCATCATCCCAAACAACTAATTTCACACTTGCACATTTTGTTCACTGACCATGAACATAAGATCCTCAATACTGGATCTATCATAAAAACTGACAACATCAAATATTACCCTCCATCTGAAAAAGGGGAGAATTATCTTAACATGAGGAGTGGCTTAAATGAGAAAGAAAACAAAAAATACAGCTTGTAAATATGATGAGGAATTTTTACACATTGAGTCTGTTTTTCTCACAATCATTAATTTTAGACTAAAGCCTCATAGATGGAATAGATCATCTCCTACTCCTTTAAGACACAGATTGTGTTCTTTGTGTGATGTACTCAAAGATAAATATCACTTTATCATAGTGTCCTTTGTGTGATGTACTCAAAGATAAATATCACTTTATCATTGTGTTCTTTGTATCACGTAATCAGAGAATATCACTATATGAATTCTGCTTTCATTAAATCCGTACATTGTTAGGTTAGGGTTTAGCCACGTATGTGCAATTTCACTGAATAACTCAAATTGTTAGCGTAGTCATGCTATCAGAAATCTGGGAAATTTTATATTAAGAGCATCTATCTTAAGGTCTGATTTAAAATCACTGCAAGTGAAATAGTCACTAATATATTGTACATTTAAAAAGGGCAATTAATTAATATATATATATATATATATATATATATATATATATATATATATATATATATATATATATATATATATATATATATATATATTCAATACATTTATTATAATTATATTTTCTAACATTTGTCATCCTAACATCCCAAGTTCTTTTTATGGCAATGATGATTTATAGGACTTTTAACAATATCAGAGAGTAAACCCCATTTTAATATTAAAATTCAAGAGAAACAGCAATAAAATCTTCAAAAATACCAATATGGCTACCATACCGGATGTCAGACCAGCCTCATTAGGCTACAACTTGGCCATAATATGAATAATACACATAAGGTGTCAGAGTAATCTTCCATGTAATGAATAGTACCTATAACAAACTTGAGCAAACTGAGAAACAAATAACAAACACACCATCCAAATAGCTACTTTTTGCCTTTGATGAGTCAAACTGAGAAATCGTGGTTGTATGCATTGGCTTGCACTTGCCATTATTCCTGATACATATGAGCTGTCAAAGAGGTCTTGGAATGGAGATTATTAACACATTAACCCCTGGCAACACATTTACGGCACAAGAAGTAGTAACCTACAGCCAAGCTCTCTCCAAGTCATGTATGATACACTAAAGTGGCTGGTATTTTAGAAAGGTATACAGATTTAGGTCGATAATGACAACAAAAAATCTGGACGTTTTAAATGCATAACAAAATACTGACGTAAAAGCCTAACTTTTTGGATTCATTTTTTTTTTCACCCAAAATTTGAGAATGGTAGGAGTCTCATTTTGTGTCCAGATTTTAGACTTTTTTGCCTCAAATCTAAGTCAGATTAGACTGGTCTGTACTGCATACAGTCTGTGCAAAAAATAGGATAAGATGAACATTTCTAATAAATATTTGTCTCCATAGGAAATATTGATGGGTCTATAAAGCAAACAAATAAATTTTATAAATCCAACTTTTTCCTTTCTGCTCATCCACGAGCAAAATATTCAACGGAAAACAATGTTTTTAACACAACTATGCATTAGGCTAATGGAAACTTGCTTGGAAGTCTATGCATTAGTATATATTCAGAAAAAGACCCCCAAATTGTATTTCCTACTCGCACTTCATGCGAAAACAGCAAAATCATCCAGGTCTTAATGTGTTAGGATATGTAAGCATGATATAATGTATCTTTGAAGGAAACAACTTTGGAGTGCATACCTGATCATATTTGTGATACTGATATTATAAATGGATGATTATTTATTCCACTACTAGGCAACTTTAAAAACTTACATAGTTCAAATCGAGTAAGGCTAGTGTAAATCAGGCATCAAGGCAAAGAAATGGCTGTACTGTTCCTGACACTCATAATACTGTAACTTTATGCACTCAAGGAGAATCCTACTATTGACAGAATAAGGTAATAATCTGTAAAATATTAAAACTTACAGGTGTTACTGACATACCTGTGGAATTTGATCAATGCGTGTCCCCACTAAAATCACTGGTGGTGGGAGGACTTTATAAGACAGCGTATGAGAATTTGCAGAATTCAAGTTTTCCTTGTCAGGGAGTGCACAAGAATGTATGGAATTCATCCAGACCTGAACTATGTCTGAAAAAGTCAAAAATACAAAGACATCACTGATTCTGTAAACAATGTCAGAATGAAGTACATGTACTTATTGGCAAGCCATTTTTATAACCAATACCCACTTTCAGTCTCTGACAATGTTTTTTCATTTACCTAAATTTAAAGTATGTGAAGCTTCAATTCCAAATAAGACCTTGAAACAATAACTAACTTTTATTCTTATCCTTTAAATTCTTAATTGTAAAATTGACCAACTATAACTTGCTTTACCAGCTTCACTGGACATGGATTTTCATTAGGTGTTATAAATTTCTTTAGTAGTAAGTCAACTTGCTGCTAGTTAAATTTTTAAAACAGTTGAGTATAATAAAATACTGTTGCGTGCAATTTTACCTTACAACATTTTGATAAAATTCTTTTTCAAATCATTGGTTTGAGAGAAAATCTGTTACTCTTATAAGAATAATTCCAATGCTAAAGCAACAGCAAATCTAGAACAAAAATGACACACTTTGTTGTGTACTTAGGTAGAAACAGCACAGAACTCACCATGAACTTTGCATTTTAGTATTCCCTCACTGTCAAAGTAGAAATCGTCTTCAACAAGATCAATGACATCTTTACTGGCATCCGAAACCAAGAGGTATATGGCCCGTCTTGTCAGAAACATTTGGTGTGTCGTGTAAAAGGCATAATGCCCTGCAAATTCCAACAAAGTTACATGTGCATGTTTGCTTATATCTTGTTTTGCTTTATTGGGATTTTGTTGCAACAATTTTAACATTTCCCTTAATGGATCCATCTTGTAAATTTCAGTGGGAACATTTTCTTCATCCTCTGATCTTGGTATTTTGTTTTTTTCAGACTGAGTGAGACTAGATGTAGATGAAAGATTTTTGTCAATGCTCTGCTTTTTAGAACTGCGATATAGTACTTCTGTATTCTTGTTATCGTCATCAACATGGCTCAAAGAATTGCCAACAGTTGTCTCCCTTTGATTAGAGATTGCATCAGGTTCTGAATCAACTTCCCTTCCCCCTGTTTGGTAATTCTCATTTAGGATCTTGACAAGGCGCTGCATTTTATAATCCTGTTCTGAATCTGAAAACATTAGGAACACTGAATACAGTTAATTCTGCTTTACATCCAGGGTATAAAGTTGTAATGAAATTAGAAAGTATAATACAGTACATATGAATTGTTTCCCCACTAAATGTTATGATGCAACTATGCTCCTCCAGAGTCACTACAAGATCAAGTGCTGCAGTTGAGGAGTAAATACCAGGCTACTCACCACCAAATGTCTTGTCAATACCTCCATGGCAGAGGCATCAATTAAATGCATTACTATTTACTTAATATAATTAGCATGTAATATTTGTTATATCTGGCAATTAATTTGTACATGTACTATCAAATCATGAAATATGTATATATTGATTAGGTACTGGTAACTTCCAGTCTTCTGCCCACTGAGCACATACAAATGCATAATGTGTTTGAATGGTCATTGATACAAAGATTTTGACTACTTTTTGGCATCCTTTTGTAGATTCATTTAACTCACAAAACAAAAATCTGCCTGAATTATTCTAACGTACACTATTATCAGTTATCTGCTCTATTCATATAATTTACCAGTGAAGTCCAGGAAGTGAAAATGACCAGGTAGAGCTTAGTCTTTTTCAAAGGTGCACATCTGAAGTAATGCCAAGTTGTATACAAGCCAGTACAACCAATGAGGAAAACTGTGCATATATTTTTCATTAAAATTCCAACCCAATATAAATTACAACACAGAAGAGTGCCACCTTAGAATCATTTTCAAGATATGCTCTGTGGTTGCCATGTTGTACAACAGATCAGGGCACTGTCTACATAAAGATCAAACTACCAAACCCCCATCAACCACTGTCACTTCAAACTAACGTAACTGATTGCTACAATATCCTGGCAGTCTAAATTAAGGTTCAAAAAAAGGATTGTTAACTATAGCACTGGTTTTAAACTTAGAGTAGGCAGGTAGGTGTTTTATTTATTCATAGCACAAGTCAAGTGCATGTGACCATTGTATGTTTTTGAATTTCTTAAGCAATAAATATATAAAAGCATTTGCAACTCCTTTCATTCTAAATCCCCTCCCCTCTGACCTAATACATGAAACTTAGTGATGGGTATAACATAAAATATAATAATGATCATGGCATGAACGATCATGAAGGAAATAACATGAATTATAATGAACATAATATTAAACACAGTGATGAAAATAACTTTAAGTATCATGATGTAAATAACATGAAATGTAAGTCAAGGTAAGTAAGTAATTAGTGATGGAAGAAAATATTAACTAAACTTCTTAAAAGTGTATTTCCAAATGCAGTGATCACAGGAAACACGGTGCATGAATCCAGAAGGACGTGCAACATGATTGAAATCGGGCCACGAATTTGCTAAGGCCATTCCAGATAGTGTGTGGAACAACCTAAACTGGATGTGGACTTAGTCAAATATATCAAAGCAATGTAAAAGATGGTACTATCCAAAATTAGAAAACACCTATGGGCATTGCAGATAAGCTGCAAGCAGCTTTTAGAAAATTAATGTTATCGGAATGAAAGTTCAGAGACATCAAAAGACTATGTCACATAACTGTTGAGAATGTTAGAAAAGGTGATGATAATAATCTCTCAAGAGAGACAAGTCAATCCTCATAGACAAGGACTAACATGTCTGGACATGTCCAAAGAAATATTCAGATGGGATGTCAGAAAGTTAATTGGTATATATATCTTATGATCTAATATGCAAGTTATCAAAGCAGAAAGCCCCAAGTTACCAACCTTTATTGTAACAGAGAGCTGGAAGATATGGTTCAATTGATTTAGAGAAGTTACCAATGGGTAGAGGTGGACATCGGATGAGAAATTAGATGAATTACTTCCAAGGTTACAAGGTGCTGCCAGTGAATTTATGTATGAACAATTGTGTGTGTGTGTGTGTGTGTTTGTGTGTTACTACCGAGTAAGGAGCGAATAATGGTGTGATACCTATGCTACATGGCTAACGTATCTCCCCATAGGGAAGGCCATTTTATAAAGAATATTTTGAAAACATCAACATGGGAGTACAATCATACATTACTAAATATATGAGCTAGTAAATTATGCAGTACATACACACCTGCAACATAATTCTCCTTAGTGTTTTTAATTTCTACTTGTTTTGTGTTGTTTTTTTTTTATTTTCCTTTTACACTTATTACAAGCACTATAGCATAATTAGACAATGAAAAACAGCATGGTATGATTTGACCGTCTAACCGGTCCAAACAGAAATACATGGATAGCATGCAATTTAACATAAACACCTGGCAAGGCTAACTATTCATATAATAGCTCAGCTTGGGTTGTAGAGCTAATGTTACACTAGAACAAGAAAAGTACTAAACCCTATTTCAAAAATTCCTTTCGAATTTATACAAACACAAACAACATATATGTACTATGAGTGACCAAACCAATAAAAACAAGATTATAAAATGTAAAATATATTTAGAATTTATTTTTTAATGAATTTTCAAATAAAACTTTTAAATATTGCTATGCCATGGCACAAACGAAACAATCTTGCTTTAAAGGGATTAGCATATTTTTATTGTAAATAGAAGGATATTTAGTAGTTTGTGTGTATAATCTATTATATTATCTTATTTGCATCTAGTATTGTATTTGATAAAATAAAAATACTGTCGTGTATTCCGAGATCAAACGGAAAGACATTGCATTGAATGTGTTAGCTCCCTTCCATACAAATGGGATGTGACATCATTTGAGACGATTAACGTATACAAGTCGTATTTAGTTTGCGCAGTGAAGTGTCACGTAGAAACAAGATGGTTCAATATGCAGCTATAAATTGTGTGAATAAAATATACAAGTTAAGTGTCTCTCAATATTCCCTGCCAATTAATCTTTTAGGACAAAAACAAAAGGAACATATATAATACATTGTTCCTCTTCTATACCACCTCTGGGTAGCTCCCGTACTGAACATAACACATAAAGGTACCTTAAACAATTTAGGAAAATCTTTGAAAAAAAATAAAATAAAATAAATAAATAAATAAATAAATAAATAAATAAATAAATAAATAAATAAATAAATAAATAATAAATAAATAAATAAATAAATAAATAAATAAATAAATAAATAAATAAATAAGAGAAGACACAACTAAAGTTGGGGAAAGTACTATTTAAATATAAAAAATGTATGAAGCCCAACTCGAGCAGTCAAACTGAATATGAAATAAATAGACAAACGCGAAAAATACCACAGAAAAAATACAAGGATTAAAACAATAAGTTTTTTTTTTCTCTAAACAAAGATAGTATACCGTACTTTGCGCAAAATATAAAATCAAATAAATGAATATAAAAAAGTTCTGGGAAAAAAAATCTAAGAGGATGATCCAATTTTCAGGATCAAATCACCATATAGGACAACTGAGACAAATAGGAAGGTAGCAGGCTATTCCTACAAAGAAACAATGTGTGTGTGTATCTATGTATGTATGTATGTATGTATGTATGTATGTATGTATGTATGTATGTATGTATGTATGTATGTATGTATGTATATATATATATATATATATATATATATATATATATATATATATATATATATATATATATATATATATATATATATATATAGCACACATACATATAGCACCAACATAAATATCATACATGGTATACAGGTGATCTCTAGCCAAGGTTGACAAAATTAACTAGGGAAGGAATTTCGAAATTAGGTAAATAAAACCTTGGATGATAAACCGTATAGAAATTTTAAGGATAAAAAAAACATCAAAGTTAACTAAAAAAATGAAAATTTTAAAAAAGGGATTAAAAAACCCACAAAACTACATGGGGGGGGGGTCATCAACAGATGGAAATTTTGTTTCTATTTTTGAAAAAGCAAATTGGGCATCTGTCTGGTCCCCCACCTCAAATATTTTGTGAATAATAGAAATTCCTTACAGAAGATTAGTTTTGTTTTTCACGTTTACAAAGGTCCCTAAAAGGACATCACATATCCATATAGCACCAACATGAAATAAAATTAAAAAAGGATAAAAAATATATAAAAAAACCCACGAAATTACATAACAGGGAGGAGAAGGGGGTCACATGAAAACTTTGTTCCTTTTTTAAAAAACAGAGGGGGCATATGTCTGGTACCCCACCCCCTTCAAAATATTTTGTGAATAATAGAAGTTCCTGACAGAAGTTTAGTTATGTTGTTCATGTTTCCAAAGCTCCTTAATAGGAAATCTGTATGGGCGATCAAATTAAAGAGAGAAGGCTTTATGCTAAATCAACACACCAGGTTGTGCCAGAGAGATTTCGAGATTGAATATTTCTCAGAAGACTAAAGAGCAGTGCCATTGTCATTAATTTGATGAGTCATGTTCATCTTTGTCCGACGAATCTATCATGTAAGGTTGGATGTTAATATAATATTTTGCTTCGGGAATGTAATCCACATCACTGCCATCACTGACAGTAGACATAATTTAAACATTCAAACACAGCCATCTCATAGAATGCTTGACTGTATTATCATCTGTATATGGAGAACTCGCCCCCTTGTAAACTCACCCTGGGGAAACTAGTCAGAACGTATCTGGACACGTCGCACCCTGAGTGGTTCAGTAAGTCGCCCCAAATAGTTTTAAAACTCACCCCAAAACTTGTTATCCAGAAAACCTATTTAATATTTATCTTTGAATTAAATAAATTATTTATAAGATAGAAATGTGTGCCTTAGAACTATACTGTTATCAACAAAGATGTTGCCACGTGGTGGTTATCGCATTATTTCAATACACAAATGATGTATCGTATTATCAGGTATTTTTTCGCCAGTATAAGGAAGTAAACCCCATACCTATCTAACTCTGGAATGTTTTGGAGGGGAAACTGAAACGAAGGTCAGACAGGAAAAATCAAAAGAAAAGCGAAGAATAATATTTCATTTGTGAGATATGTTAAAAAACGAAGAACTATGTGTCTGTGCATTGTTGAATACATTTTCTAGATTTTATGCTGCATTCATCATATTTGTGTAATGTCGATAATAAAAAAGTAACTCACTTATAATTGAAAGAATGTGTTCATATAATCTCATTACATTTCTTAAAATACTTACAAGAACAATACAATAACAAAAGCTAAACAAATGTTGCTGTTTACTTTCTTGACTGATACAAATATTATACTAACATTATTATTAATGTGGTAACTATTTTCAAACACGATATAAATTGCTGACTGATTCGGCCAAGATATCTGGCTGATTCTTTAAACTTGCTGATTCGAACCATGTAAAATATTATTCAGTTTAGCAGCAGAAAGGGTGAACATACCAACTTTTTACAGGCGTCTTTTTGGTAATCCAAGGCTTCTTCGTAAATGCTTAATATAAGCGTACATTTGGCAAAATCAGAATTAAAAAAAACGATGCCACAGTCGTTGTCACCACCCCCTCTGCTGCTATGGGGTTAACCGAATTAGCCATAAGCAGAGAGGGTGAACAAACCAACTTTATAGAAGCGTCCATTTGGCTAACCAAGACTTCCTCGTAAATGCTAACACAAGCCTCCATTCAGCAAAACAAAATTTAAAACAAGACGCCGGGTTATTGTCACCATGTGTGGCTGCACGATTTTCAATCAGCGAAAAAAAAACGACGCCGACATCTTCGTTGTTGTCGTTGTCACTCACTCTCGTTGCTGTTATGATTTATCATTATTAATTGAATATTTTTTACGATAAAAATCCTTTCAGGATTTCACAAACTGTGATGATGAAAATCATTTAAACATACTGATTTGTAAAACCTCACCTTGTAGATCAATCAGATTATTAGATTGTTCAGTTAGTTTGAAATTAATTCTCGTTAAAGAATCATTATGACACCGCATAAAGACTGGATTAGTTGGGTCCTTAATTATTAAAAATCCTGGAGGAGTTGTTGGTGCAAATGAATATAAAATATATCCATGCTGAGCCTGATTTGATTGTTCAAGATTTGTTTGATAGCTTCCTTCGATTACATCACATACTAAATTCAATGCAATCACCGAGGATGTATTCACATTTTGAGGGGCGATATGCCTACCACAGCCATCTGGGTCATTATTATGTCTGAGGATTGTTGTTTGTGGTTGTATTGTAGTAAAATTTTTATAAATAACATCATTAACAGATTTTTTTAGTTCGTCTGCGTTATATCCAAGAAACTTGAAATCGTCCGACCGGCTTCTGTTATATTATGTAGTGTTAAAAAATTTTGTTTAGAAATATTGTTTTTAGTATCGGTATTAATAATTATTTGAATTATTTTCATCTGAATATATTCCATGTCGTGTACAAGTTGATTTAATATTTCAATTCGTTTAATAATTTCGCGCTGATTAGACTCATTAAAGGCTTTTTGTAGTTGTCGTAGTTGTCGACTGTGTTCTTGATTGATCTCTCTAAAGTATTCAATAAATGTATTTTGTTCAATGTCTGCATAATCCGTTTCTGGATTTGGACCAATAAGAAATCTCAAAACATCGTGATCGTTATCAGGATAAAAAATAGTACTACCTTGCCGTTTTGATCTTTTTATATTTAGGAGGTCTTCTCGATATGATGGAGTAAATTCATGGTATGATTGTTCGTCTGTGGTAAAATCGGATCCTTTTGGTTTTCGTCCAGGTGGATTTTCAGGCCAACCCAGTATTGTTCTAATAGAACTCTGATAGATGTCTACGACATAACTAGGTGAACTAATCTCGATCGCAGATGATAACGTTGGCTCGTGAACCGTTATAGCGATTTTCGATTCTTTTTCAGTAATAGATTTAATTCTTCGTTGTAATTCGTTATTGATTTGTTCAATTTGGTATGACCCTGTTGGTAACGAGACAACTTTCCAGTCTGGAGTTCCGTCTGGTTTATTTTTCCACGCAAATATCAAACAATTATTTGGTTGTTGACCACCGAATGGTTTCTATCTGATATTAGGCCAACTGTGATACACTCGTAGTTTTGCTAGCGCTATCTCTTTTCACGGGAATAGGAGTCGGGAAATTTACGCTGAATTCAGGACGCGTTGAACTTATTGATATCATACTTGTTTTTATCGGTTTGGTATTTTCTATTATTTGTTGAAGCAGTTCTTGAGACATTATTATTATTATTATTATTATTATTATTATTATTATTATTATTATTATTATTATTATTGTTATTATTATTATCCTGCTCTAATTTTAACATCGTTGACTTGTACAACTGAGCCATCGTTGAAAACTCGATATCTGATATTGTTGTATCATCCAAGTATGCGGCAGATGCAAAAGGAAATTTAATTACATAATTATGCATTTTACGCTGACTACACGATGATAATTTTTTTGTTATTACGGTTAATATACCCGCGATTGTAGCCACCGCAAAAAATGCATATTGGAACTACGACCGGAGCAATCATTGTAACAGATGCAAGTATTATTCCGGTTCCGGTGATTACCCCGGACACCGAGTATACAGTAACATCAACCGCGGTGATTCTTCATCGGTATTTGTTTAATTTTTGTTTGATATTGTTCAGTGAGCGCGCTGAGTTTAGTTTGAAATTCTTTCACCTGATCATAGCGATACTGTTGTGATGTTGCCATTTTATTTTAAAAACGCTAGTGTTTTCAATTACGATTTCAATTTAATTGTTTACTTAAATCCTCTACGAATTCCACGTACCACGTTATTGAAACCCTGGCTAAATTGTTATCAGTGGATGTTATCGTGAACTGTTCAGATATATCCTTGTCGATGATCGTTGATATTACATTGTTGACTCCAGATGAACTACTCGATGATATACTAAACTGAATCGGCGATACTATTGTTAATCGATAATTACCCTTGACGGCTGCAGTGACATGTAAAATGTTGCTTGTAGGAGTCCACGCAAATGATCCGTGTTGAATTGTGTATACGATATTGTTGTTTTTTTTCATGAGGATTTTTTGTTTTTTCAACGACGCTTATCATCCTCGTTGCATCAACTTTCATTGCTTCGATGGATTTCTTAGTATCAGGTAGTTTTATGTCTATTTTATCGAATGTGGTTCCAAGAAATTTATCTATGATGTTTTTTTACGAAGAATTGAAAACTGTTTTATATGCTCTTCATATCGGGATTGAAATGTTGCAAATTTCAACATAGAATCTTTTATCGTGCTTAGTTTCTGTGTGGTCACTGGTGGATTTCCAAAAAATTCTATTACGGGTTTATCAATTTTGTCAATTATATTTTTTTGTAATTCAGTAAACTGATCGAATTTAGTTTTATAATCGTTGTATTCATCGCGTAGTGTTTTTAATGGTTCTAAATCGTAAATTCGTTTCACAATAGTTGAAATAATTACACCCGGTTTGAGTTTACCCTGATCGGAAAATAACGCCTTAGTATCCTCTGTTGCGTCTCGTCGTTTAACTAAAATATCATCAAGAGAGACATTACTAGCTTTCAATTTACCCTGACGATCTTGAAATACAACTATTTCACTGGGATCAACACTTGCTAAGTTCAACGTTTCAGCTATTTCATCTTCGATGATATTTTTTACAGCTTTGATTTCAACGCCATCAGGTTCAGGTTCCTTCAGCGTTGATAAAGGTCGTCCACAAATATCAATCATGTTATTGTACAAATCCTCTCTCTCTGTCGTAATCCGAGGGGATTTCCAGCGACCGCTAGTATATTCATTCACGACTACATGGGGTGGTTTCCCCTGATTAGATGAAATAGCATCAAGAGCATTTAATACTTCATTGCCACATATGGGTGGGTCAATCATCGTTTGTGTTGGTAACTTAGATACCCAACGAGGAGCTTTTAATTAGTTTATATAACCCATAAATTCCTTCGGAGGCGCTAATCCATATGAGTCAAAATAAATAATCCCACGTGGATCAATCGCGTATGCAACCCAGTGGGTTCCAGGTCCGGTACTGTTATCTAGATTAATAATACCGGTTTCAACGTCATTGGGTTGTGCCGGTAACTGATCTTTCATAAAAACAGCTATGAAGTTTTTTATTGCTAGTTTGCTAGCAGCATCGAGTAAATCAAAATTAGAAATGGGAACTAGTAAACCGTTCCTGGGATTGTCAGGCCCGATCCGTGAACGGATCCTCCCTTGTATCACGTGTGTGGAGTTCCTGGTAGTCTTAGACACTTTCCCTTTTTATATCCCTTCCCGGTTGCTTTCTTTAGTGCCATTCCTGCCGCGGTACCAACGGCCCCTAACGCTGCCGCTTTAGCTACCGCTGGGGCCGCTGATATAATCAGCGCTGGAATCGCAGCCAACAGCGGGAATATACCACCGGTTTTTATCATGTTTTTAATCGCAGCTGCAGAAAGAGTAATCTGGACACCTTTTTTGGCTACAAGTGTGTCATTGCAATGTTTCACTTGACGAGTTGTCAGCGATAATTTATTCGCCACGCCATTCATTTGATTAGGTTACAGCGTTATTGTGGTTCCACATTTTTTAGCTGCTTCGTATTGTAATTTCTTTAACTGACCAGGTGTCAGCGTGACATTGATATTACTATACGACATTATACAAACACAGATTGATCTAATTCCTATAGAGTTTTCACTCAAAGAGTTTTCACTCAAAGATTTTCCACTGATGCATCAATGACTCTCATTCGTCCACCAACACCTTCGAGTAGCATTGATTTATCGCTGAGAATGACAGCAACCGCTCTATAATTCGAGATAAGGACAACAGGTACCCCACCAACTGATGGACCAGTCGGACGGGTTACACGATCTCGGAAGTGTATATCAACGACGGACTGTCTTGTTAAATCAAGATGTTCCAGTGAAAAGTAATAAATCGGGTATAGGTTTTTAAAATCTAATTGTGATATTTGTAGACCGGTATCAACATTTTGATCGCGTCCCATATACGGCAACAACCGGTGATACGCGCGTGCAATATGATTGTTGTTATAATCAAGTTGTATATCCTCGGATGGTTCTTGCTGTCCATTTATTCTCAGCGAGAATTCATTAACACCTAATCGATAAAATATCATATGGGAACGTTCTTGATTATTTAATCGTGCAGTATCTTGTAGCGCAACAAATATGTGCTGTGGAGCTGATATACCCTGTCGTGATTCCAGGTGCCATGTAAATATACCATCAATATTAGAATCCATGGTATCTGTGGACACTGATAACCAACTCAACATTGAATTTCCTCATTGATACATGAATGATAGTAATCGTTGTTCTGTTGACAACGACAGAGTCAACACTGGCATCCACAGTGATAGTTTTTATAAAATAACTTTACCGGCAGCGCCGCCAGTGCGCCAGATGGCATTATCGTCAGTACCCTTTCGCACGAGTGATACTGTATGCTTCGCTCCATAGATACATTTTCTGACGTTTCTGCAAAATCCAAATATATGAGGCAGTGGAATAGCACATGAAAACCGTCGACGCTGTCCTTGCAACATTGCTACGCGTGTTGTAAATCCTAAATTGTAATTGGGATTAGCGCTTCTTAAAACATCAATATTAGCTGGTGCTCCTGCTCCTACTGCTTTAACTCTGTATTCAGGGGTATTGGGTTGTGCATTAGTTGCAGTATCTATTGGTGTTAGTAGTTTAATATGTTGGATGTGATCAGCGTTATTAGTGATATCCTTAGCGAACATCATAGATGGATACGCCGATCTTGTATAGTCGTCGAAATATCTCGCTAACCCGATTATTCCCATAGCAATATCAACATCACGCCCAATATATTCAATTTCTTTTCCATCAATGATATATCTTGCACTTTCAAATAACGCCATAATCCCATTATTAACTAAACCAACTCGTACAGTTTGATTATCTGTGTATGGTGTATCATCTGCTTGTATAAGTTCACCTTCGACTTCGATAAAAGCTTCACATGGTAGAAAGTATTTACTTGTATCATGAATTTGAAGTTCAATTCGTGATCAAAGATTTGGTTGTACTGCATGATAGGCGAAAAATTGATAATCGAGAATCATCTATAAGTACTGGGGCATCCATGTCAAATGCACTATCAGGTACCCGTTCGAACATTTTATTATTCTCGTTCGGTTATCTACGTCTAAATCATCATCAATGACAGCGTCATCAACGACGTCGTCGTAGTTTTAAGCCACTTCCCGCTATCATATTTGCCTTTATATTATCCTGATCCCCTTGATTTGACTCTATCAACGAAGTTGCCAATGATGTTAGTTTTTCATCTACTGCGTTATTTATTATTTTCCTAACACTTTCCGGTATCACTGCCGTAGACGGTAACGGTGATGGCTTTATTTTTGGTTTTGAAAATCCAAGGGATTTTCTCCGTCGAACTAACGATGTTATTTTATCTTTCGCGGCTGAAAACGCCTTCCCGGCAAGATCACCAACAGCGCTAATACCCCTATCTTTGATAACATCAATGGCTTTCATTGATAGTTGTTTTGTTATTGGAGCCACTTTTGGAGCCATTCTTCTAAATAATCCTATAATGGTATCACCGAGACCATTTCCATAGTATGCTTGGCATTCTGGTAATCGTGAGTTTACCATGTAGACGTTAGTTGGTTTAGTTGGTTGGTCATGGTTGTAGTGTATGATCATCTTATAAAAAAAAAAAAAACTAGCGTTGAATTTCTCTGTTGGGAAATTCTATGAATTTTCACCGAAGATTTTCAATTCCAATGAAATTGCAAAGCAAATTCCAATTATTGACGTCCATGTTATATACCACAAAGGCATAACCCCCCGCCAGGAGTATCTAACTCGTCAAACAACGGGTTAGAAATCTCAGGAGTTATGTTTCGGAATGGGCGTCATAGGATGATATGGGTATATACAATGATAATGGATGAATAGGACGGTACAAACAATAGATTATAAGATGATATGGGTATATACAATGACAATGGATGACGGAGGGGGGGGGGGTCTACATTCAACCTAACCAAAACGCAACCGATAGAATCGAATCCCTGGTTGCATAGTTGGAATAAAAAACCCAACCATACCGTGGAAGATAGTATGATTGATTTTTTGTTCGTAACTTGAATTTCGACACAGAGGGGTCTTCACTTCATCCCAATTAATATAAAAAAAACTTCACATCGTTATCACCAGGCATTTGCCCGCTATGAGGCGCGAACTGCAAATGTCAGCTTGTGGAGTTTCCAAAGCTAACCACTTTTGCATTAGACTACGATTCACAATTATCATTTGGGAAACTCGACAATTAATCACTATGATAGCCACCATGATGGTGTTCCACGAACTCGTCAATTAAAATCTCGATATGTTGCAGTACCCATGATTCCACCTTGAAATAACCGCATACAGATATCAGCTGCTTCATTAATTATTTCGGGTGAGTTATTTCCAGCCCGTTTTCCTCCAAAGAGAACTTCTAACTGTGATATATCACCAAGAACATTACCAGGACAACTAACTAAACCACTATCTTTTTTTTTATTGATACCGGATGCACCTTCAGCTTGGGTGGGTTGGGGTATAAAGGGTGTAATTGGTGTCGGTGGGTTTTCTATTTGAGATATCAACTTTTCAAGTTTCTTAAATTCTGTATCATTATGTGGTAGTGTAGACTTTTTTTTAATTCTTGCCAAATATATTTCTTTTCCATTCATCCTTATCAGTTATAGTGTCTTCATATCCTTCGTTCATATATTGTTCTCGCTGACCCTTTTGGAAAAGAATTGATGATAAATTGAGCAAATTGTCTATCAGTCATAGATTCTTTCTTAATACTATTTATCATATCACTTTTAAATATTTTTTTCGGATTAAGATCTCTTCGTGCTGTTTTATTTTTTTGTTGTTGTTGTTCAAATGGTTCAGGTTGAGGTGAAAATGGAAAATCAAAAGGATTTTCAACTACGGATTTTCCACTCGCAAGTTCTTCTTGTTCTTTTTCTTCTTCTCGTTGTTTTTGTTGTCGTTGTTGTTCTTCTTGTTGCTTTACAGCAGTTATTATATCAGCAGGAAGTGTTTGTACAGATTTTTTTGTTTGTTTAGATCTTTATGCTATCTTTGTTATCACTGGGATAGAAGTCTCTTCTTGTTTTTTTACTTGTTCAGAGATTGCTGACACTACCTGTTTCGTTGTCGTAGTTATAGGTTAAACAAGTTGTTCAGATTTTTCTGTAAAATAAATCTGAAAACTCTGTCGTTGCTGTAATTTGCCACGTAGCGAGTCACGAATTGGAATAAACTTTTTAATAGCATCCAATCATTCTCTTGCCGATCTCGTGGTTAATGCTTCATTGGTCATTATTGAAACAACAGCGCTATTGTTAAATTGAAAAATCCTTCGGATTTTCTACCGAGCAATTTCAAATGGGAAATCTTTGACAAAAAAAATTTACTATATTTTACAACTCCTTGGTATGTGCCATTCATCACCATACCTGTATTCGCGCGCAGCCAGTGGCTATAGTTTAACTAAAACTACCTAGGCATACCAGTATTCCGCGCAGCCAGTATAGAATTTCACCGTTAACTGTATGAATGACATACCACCGCATACATGTTGAGCACTGAAATATTTTACACGAGTTATACAACAGTGGCTCTCTTAAGGAATATTCTCATTTTGGTAAATTAAATTTTGTTATTTCTTTGACCCTAGAATTTATTAATTTTTAAAGTTCATATTCTAGCCCTAAATCCTTTCTTACACGTTCTACGATAGTACATAATGGTAAAAACACACCAACATCTTCACAATAAACTAAACTATTACGGACAGTATTCTGTATACGCTTTAATTAATGAATATTTTTTCGAAAGTGTGTATTTGTTATTAATAGTCGCAAATTTAATATCTTCAGAGTCAATGTGATCAATAACATTACCATCCTTGATCAATCCATTAAACACCTCGAAGACGAAACTATGATTAAGATAATTTTTTCTTTCCAAACAGTAAACATCAAATATCCTCGTTTAGTTTCAAAACCAACAGATTTCTTCAGTCTACGGTGTCTGACAATACCATCACGGGATGCCTCATAGTTTACAATCACTGGGTGCGGTTAGACTTCTTGGCTCATTTGTATACATAATACTTTCTTTGTCTAATTCATTAATTGGCTGAATTATAAAACCACTTGAGAATCTTTCAATATAGTCTTGAGGGTTTTTTTATGATCTTGTCGTTGACGTTGTTGTTGACAGAGTCAGAGGTAGGGTTATTGATTCTCTTCTTGTCATAATAACTCTTCAACTCTCTATGCCGCTTACCACCACAACCCAGACATAACTGCGATTTTCCTCTAACCCCTACCCCACATCGAATATTCAGAATCGGCCCCAGGCTTCCTCTACGAAAGCTTTGCATATGATACCCACAGAATTCATTTATGCAGGATTTGTTACACGGAGTCTTTGATCCAATCATAAGCCATTTGCAATGATTCATTATATGATAAATTTATTATTTAAATACTTGTTTTAATTATAGCATGAAGGAATACGAGAGATTATCAAAAATTACGCCTTGGAAAAATGCTAAATTCAATCTAGAGAGAGTCTATGATATACCAAAAAGTCTAATAGATGATAGAACCATATTGGGTAAAATTCGTAATTGTTTAATTGAATTTCACAGAGATAGAGCATCTCATACTTACTCGATATTTCGAATTATTGATGATGATGTCAATGTTCCCAACATCGATGCTACCATGAACGACGAAAGAGCAGCTGAGAAAATTTCACATCTTGTCGGAAAGAGGTATTTTTTTTAGAATGAAAATCATTATCCAAGAGGAAGGAGAATGGATTATCAGAGATAAATTTGAACCAATTCTCAAGGATAAAAAACTGTCGAGTGAGTCGAGATTCCAAATCAGGAATTCTGACTGGAATTGATAGACCGTATCACGAGAGATCTTATCCTGTAACAACAGTTGTTTATGGGATATATCCGTTAAATGATAAACCCGATATTGCAAAACTAGCTCCTATGAAATTATCGTAGGATTCAACGTTGAATTGTGTAGCAGAACGAATAATAGAACACTTCACAAATGCATCCCGAGGAAACAAATTGACTGATCTAAGACTTAAAAAAATAACCGAATGGGGATTAAGCGTCAAGGAGCACGGGGCAACAATTCAAAATGTGGCAGCGTTGGAACGATTACTAAAATTCCCAATATCTGTAGCGACGATAACCGTAGAATTATTACACGAATCAAAATATAAATCGAGAGGAGCTCCAATTGAAATTATCGACCAAAATGAACACGCGTGGACGTCTGCAGTAACAATATTTCCACGAGATAGAACCGTACGATATATCCCTGAGGAGTTCTGTAGGGAGGTTTTCTATGAAGAGAAATGATTTGATGCTATTCACGCGTTGTGTAAAGATGATCCTGTGTCAGTGTGGCTACTTAATAGTGCTGATTCCGAATCAGGATTTGATCAATTTGTAAGACCAAATGGTGAATTATATCACACTGAAGATTTACACTCACGAATGAGAAAAATCGCTAATGAATTTTCACCTGACAAATCGAAGAGTTTCCATGAAAAACTATTAACGGATAGTTTTACAATTCCATCAGTGGTAGCTCACTTCGCAAGAGAAAAATACTCATGGCGTCCAACACGAAGTGATTTTCTCGAAGATGTTAAATTGAGTTGAATCGAATACGGTCATGGAGGACTGTGGAATACAAAATACTCCCGCGAGGGTATGATTTCAATTAATATATCTGCATGTTATCCTGGGAGTTTTCTCGGGAATGGAGAATGTGCTAAATACTTTAAACGATTTGGACACCCCACACATGAAATGACTCGTGTTGCGATTAATGGTCCGTTGCCTGATTTTGATTTAACTGGATTCGCTCGTGTGGTATCATTTGAACTCGCTACAGGGCTACATCCGTGTAGTTATGTTTGGCTTGGTAGACATATATCTGAAAAGCATTGGATGTCAATTGTGTTACTACGATACATGAATGATTGTGGTATGCTGATATCGCTGATTGTTTCCGAAGCTATTATATGCTATCGAGGACAAACTGAAGTTTGGTTACCACAACCCGATCTAGATAGTATAATTAACAAACAGCGAAAACAGTTTCCCGTTTTCAATGAGGAAGAAATCATGGATTGGTCTAAGGAGTTATTTGAAATTAAAAATGGACAAGCAAAAGATTTTGGGCGAAGAATAATCGGTAAATTTATCCAGGGTGGAAGATACGACAATGCAAAATACTCTTCGCGGTTGATCATAGACAACGCTGATTATGATTTTATTGTAGCGGATTTAACGAAACAGGGAAAACTTGTAAATCGCAAAGACGCCTTCCTATCCAATGGAACACGAGTATGTACAATTGTTACCTACTATGATGGATTTAGTTCACAATATACACATTTAAGATCATCTATGCTGAGTTATTCTGCTATTAATCTATTTTCGATCATAAATAGATTTCCTAATACCGCTGTTAGAGTAGCCACTGATTCTATGTATATAAACGAGAAATACAGATCAGCTGTGGCTGTATTCACAGATCCGGAGGAAAATTGGGGATGTTGGAGATTTAAAAAGGAGACGTTACACGAATATTGTAAATCCGCTGATGTTACCATGGATGATAAATTCTTGAAGTATGACCGGAATCTCTTTGAGATTCAATCAGAATTTTCTAATGCACCGCCGATATCCGATCCAATATGTAGATACAAGACAGGTTATTTAAACGGTTGTGGTGGGTCAGGAAAGACAACTCGTGCGATTGAATTATTCCGTGGGAAATCAAACATAATTGTGTTAACACCAACCCACAGACTTGCCAGAGAGATGATAGTGCGAGGAGTAAATGCGTGTACATAAAAGAGCTTCTTTCGATGGAAAGGTGACTTATGGATTCCTGATCGAATGGGTGAGAAATTTATTCCTGAAGTCATTATTTGGGATGAAATATGCACGATATCGTTGAAAGTTTTACAAACATTTCTTGAGTGGTTGTTATTGAAAAATACAAAAGTCGTCATGTGTGGTGATCACGCTCAACCACCACCATTTGTTGGTTCATCTCCACATGAATTGCTAAAGGGTTTTTTAGACTATTATGAAGAAATTAATACCGATCACAGATCACTTGATGAACAATTACACGAATTCAAACAACTAATCAGATTACAACCGGATAAAATCCAATGTGAAATAGCGCGTGGAATAATTTTAGAAACTCCCATTAATGATTTTTGGGAAACATGGAAACCGAATGATTTGATAGTAGCAAGTAGACAAATAGTCAGTGACACACTTCAGATGAAGTTGTTTGAAACGCATAAAGAAAAATTTGCAACTTTTCCAGTGACGCTCTGTTATAGACCTTCGGATACACGAAAGCAGAATATCTAAGTTTATATTCCAGGACAGCGTGAGAAGCAAATTCTCGTACTAAATGATATTGTGTTGGTTGATATCAGCGTCGTCGAGGATGCATTATGCGCTGATAAATCACCATGGACGCTAGGTTATGTAGCGACAATACACTATTCACAGGAATTGACTATCACAGATACAATTATATGGATAATAGATAATCTCATCGAGTGGTCAAATTTAGTTTATCTTGCAGTGTCCAGAGTGAGGAGAATACATCAACTTCGAAGAGTTGTCCTGACTGATAATGCCAATGCAATAAGTGATATTATCAACGATGATATAATTAGAAAAAAACTCTCTGGTTATAAACAACATGATAAAAAAATAAACGAGAATTTGATATTGATGCTGAAATTATAATGACACTGAAACAGCAACAGAATAAACACTGCGCGAGTTGCAATTGTATAATGAGTTGGAGTTGGTCGGATAAAGATCCTCGCCAATTTACCGTAGACAGAAAAAATAGCAGCATTGGTCATACTAACGATAACGTGATGCTGACTTGTCTTGAGTGTAATAGACGCAGAGGTGCTATTTAAGAGCACGCGGTGGTAATTGAATATCTTCGGGTATCACTTGTAGTTGTTGTCGAGTAAATCCTCGCAGTTGAATCCAATCTATAGATTGCTGGTCTACCCGTGGATCGTGTTATGCCGGATATTTTATGTGCAGTAACACTCCAAATAGGATCAGTAGCTCTTTTTTTTACCACCTTCGGGCTCTCCTGGTTCGTATAAATACCTAACAGTGACAATACCAAGAATTGGTTCTTTTGAAAACTCTTTTTGTGGGATTTTAGGTATAGACGCTTTTTTTAATTGCGTTGTTAGGTTTCATATTGATTGTTCGAGTAATCTCATTATTTAGAGCGGTAATCACACATGGTAATCTTTTAGCCCATTCACGAGATCGTTTATGTTGAATAAATTCCTTCGCGTATTGATATTGAAATAACCGCTCAGCAAGTGTACGATTAAATCGTTCAACAATTGCCTGATCGTGGTGTAGTGCAGTATGTCCTCGTCGTAACGCGGTATTATGATGTTTCATTGTTGGTAGAACCACACCTTGAAATTCCTTACCAGGATCAACTTGTAATAGATTTGGCCAGCGCAGAGGACCCCTTCGATAAATTCTCTCAAACGCATCGGCGACTTCAGTCGATGTTTTTGTTTTTAGCGGTTCTGCTTGTTTGTATCGACTCGCAATATCAACTACAGTTAGCGCGTATTTGTAACCACCATCATGCGGTTGAAAGAGTATATCAGCCTGATGAACTTCATTAGGAACGGTCACATCAAAATGTGAGTAGTTAATTTGTTTAGGCGGTTAAGATAAATTTGCCATATCGCCTGTTTAGATAACCAATCCGCTGCTGTTGTATTTCTTACTTTTGCAGCGCTATCGAGTTTACTGATTGCCGCTTTACCCTTCCAGTATCCTTTTGGAGAATAATAAATAGATTCCATGTTATTATTAATTACCCGCACCTAACATCAATTTACCTTCATAGCCGATTTTATCAACTATGAAGCCAATTTTTCTTTGAAGGATTTATCAGCGATAGAATTCAACGCGTGAATTAATTTCACATCTGCGAGATGTCTGTGTTGAAGATTACTGCTTTTTATCATGAGCGTGATATGCCTTATTAATAGTGTTTATTGGTTCTTCATCGGGGTTTAGGTTGGTTTTGATTATCTAGTCTGATATCAAGTCTTGTTCCCGGTCCACAATAACTATACCCTGGAAGATGTTTTTCACCTGGATATTTTGCCCATGGTGTTCCTGGGAGTTTCACTAAATTGGCTGCAATATCACCGAGTTTTTTTTTAAGGGTTTCCTAGAAATAAATTTAAATTTATTTGTACTACAATATACGCATTTACCAGAAAGTGCTGATCGGTTATTTTTAGTTGTAATCGTCGTCAAGTCATCTGTGCCAGTACGCGCCTTACATTTCACACAATATAGATCCATAATATATCTATATCAATATGAATGTAATTGATTAGTCTACTACGAGACGACGGCAACCTATTAAACACCATGCAATGTTACCAAACTCTATTCGCGCGATTATAATCGGACCATCTGGAAGTCGTAAAACACAATTACTACTTAATTTAATAACGAGATGGATGAAATGGAATAAGTTATATTTGATTGCTCTGAGCGTAGATGATCAGCGATGCTACGAAGTGTTAAGTATTTTAACGAGAAAGCAAAATTAGAAATCGATGATGACATTATTGAATTTATTACTGATATCAACGATGCACAGGGCATTGATGATATCGATGTAAGTATTAACAATTTAGTCGTATATGATGATATCATGTTAGATAATCAAAAAAATGCCGCGTTGATATTTTCCAGTGGCAGACATAAAAACACTGACGTGATATATGTCACTCAACGTTACACACAGATCCCGAAGGTGATCAGAGATAACTGCAATATGCTATGTATATTTAATGGAGTTGATAATCATACTCTTAGAAATACTTGGCAAACATGGTGCGGTGGCGATATGGATCATAATCGATTTAGAAATTTCTTTAGTCATGCTCAGTCAATCATACACGGATTTGTGACGACAAATTTATCAGACCCTCAGACACGAGATCGTGTAGGACTTGATAAAATATTCAATTAATAATGATAAATCACAACAGCAACGAGGGTGAGTGACAACAACATCGAAGATGTCGGCGTCGTTTTTTTTCCGCTGATTGAATATCGTGCAGCCACACATGGTAGCAATAACCCGGCGTCTTTTTGTTAATTTTGTTTTGCTGAATGGAGGCTTCTATTAGCATTTACGAGGAAGTCTTGGTTAGCCAATAGACCCTTCTATAAAGTTGGTCTGTTCACCCTTTCTGCTTATGGCTAATTCGAATAACCCCATAGCAGCAGAGGGGGTGGTGACAACGACAACATCGAAGATGTCAGCTTCGTTTTTTTAAATTCTGATTTTGCCAAATGGACGCTTCTATTAAGCGTTTGTGAAGAAGCCTTGGATTACCAAAAAGACGCCTGTAAAAAGTTGGTCTGTTCACCCTCTCTGCTGCTAGTGTTCTCCGGGATTTAAATATGACATTTAAATTTGTTGTTAAAGATGATTTTCTCATTATGTCCCAAGTATGTCTAGCAGTTCAAATATGTATTTAATGTAACACAATCTCGCTTGTTGTTATATACAATAAAATAAACTAAACCTGATAATTTTGCACTGACAATTTAGAAGTTAAATATTTTTAAAACTTCTCGTTCACCTTTAAATAGTTATGTTTTTGAGAAATAATCAAATTATGAACACTAACAAATAAGAAGAAATAAACTAAGCAATGTTGAACTCAGTAGTGACCGCATTTCCTGAGTAGGTGTCAATTATGCTTTTAATCGAGTTCAAGTATCATTCGTTATTAGGTTGGAGCCCTTTCATATGTAAAACTGCAAACTTCACATGATGCTTACACGCACTCTATTTTTTTCAATTTAAAATGTATCTAATGATTTGAATAGCAGAGCAAAAGAGAAAGATATCAGTTCATTTTAGTTAAGTAAAGAAGCCGAGTTGATCCAATAGAAAAGTTTAAGTGTTAAAAATTTTATAGATTTAATACGTTATTAAGTTGAGGAAAGACAACAATAAGTAAAGCCTTAACAACCATGTTAAGCATCTCAGAATTAATACTTAGGATGCTTCTCCCTGGGTGAGTTCTCCATAATTCATTTTCAACGTAATGCCAGTGTGTACAAAGTGTCTCAAATGACGTTGCAAACGCTATTTGTAAGGTGAGAGTGCGTTGTTTTATTTAAGATAGATAGGGAGAAATGATTGTTTTTTTATTAAAAAAATTCATCGTAAGAATAAAAGGTACAATTTTTCAGAAAAAGAACCATATACATATAGCAATTAATATTAAAAAAAGTTTGCAGGAATTTCAGTTTTGCATATTTGTCCTTTTGAAGGTCAAAAATGTAAAGGAATAAAAAGATTGAAAGCTGTAAAGAAATCGGTGCAAATATGCAATGCCAGAAAAGAACGATAATACCTATATAATATTGAAATATTGCTTTGGACAAAGAGAAAATTATGATAAACGTGCTGAATGTACAGAAGGATAATGATGTGAAATAGGCAATTGTCAGAGCTGGAAATGTACTTTGACACTAAAAGAATAGAGACAAGTGAGGACCAGTTTTACAATGTTGTTATAAAAAAGGGACATGTGAGAGTGATCTGTTTGTCTGCAATGTTAATTAAAATATGAACTACAATGTTATTGGTAATGGTTGCATTAGATGAAAGAAACAGAACCTTCACCAAAGTAGCAGAAATGTTAAATATGAAAGGAGACAGTATGTATATTGAAACCTGTAAAAAATGAAACTATAATATAACATTGGAAATATATCAATAGGAAGAGAAATAGCCATAGTTAAAGAACCAGCAACCATCATGAGAAAAATCAAGAAGAAAACAGAATAACTACATATATCAGATTTACCCTTGGAAATCCTACTAGAAAGCACACTTGGACACTTTGAAAAATTTCACATCAAAGTTAAAAAGGCTGGAATGGATGCCCACCCAGGGTACCATATAGAATATGGAATCAGAAAACTTCAGATAAAAACAAATGGTCAAAAGTAATGAAACAAGTTCTTTTAACATGGTTTCATGGTTAAGACCTGGTATAGATGATGTATACATCATAACATGATGCATCCTACCCCACCCACCCCCCAAAAAACTTTATGTCGTAATCCAAGTGGTCAAAAAGCGGAATCCATGCAGAAAAAGCGTAATCCACATATAACATGCTAAAATTTCAATAAACAACGATTATTTCACTTTCTCGTCTTTTAACTTCCATTATTGTTTCAAGTTTTCATATGTAGCATTTTTAAATTTACACACATCGAGTCATCGACTTGAAACCATCTTAAGACTGTTAGCGCTAAATTTTTAAATTCTTTTCTCATGGTCAGAAATAGATGTCACGTATTGCTGTACTCTTCTCTTAATATTTCGAGAATTATGTTATATTTTGTTTCTGTTAACTTTTCTAATTTATCTGGGAAATTTTTGAAAGGGATTTTTTTTTGCTCACATAATTGCAGATACTAAAGTAAAATATACTTTTTAAGCGCTAAAATATATTTAGACTGGTTCTGCAAGAAATATGAATTATTAAAGATTACATTTGGAAAACCAGTCTTCTCTCTCCTCACTTAGCATACAGATTATATAAATAGAATTCATCATCAACAGTAGTATCAGGTTAGCTATAAATAGATCATTATACCATTACAACAGTCCAAGGTCAAGCGTACACTTAAATTGTAGTTACGTAAAAGCCATCTTTTCTAAAATACTTTCTGTGGGATTAATGGAATGTTAATAATAACGAGAAAACATATAATTGATTATTTGGGAGGTAGATATACCGAAAAAGCGTAATCCATTTACGTTTAAGCGTAACACGTAATTTAGTAAAAAAAAAAAGCGTAATGATTACGCCAAAAGTATTATGCTTGGCTTGTATGGCTATGGTGTGACAAGAGAGTGAATCCAATATTTCCTGAAGCAGACGTTCCATCTCCAAGAAATGTGTGCTGCCATCTGAATACTTAATTGATTTGCTAGTTAGGGAAAGAGCACACCCCCTACTAAACATATTTCTTTCGTGGTGTATTTTCGATTTCAAATGAATGCTCCCATCCAATTTTTCTTTCCTCAAATGAGATGTCCATTTTTAATTTATTGGTGTACAACAGTTCTATGAAAGTTGACACAGAAACCTGGTTGAGGAAGGATAGTCTAGATTTGATGGCAGATATAATCGCTGAGCTCTTTTAACAATAATAATAATAATAATAATAATATAATCTTAAAATAATATTTAGTCTTTAGTTTAGCCACAGGTTGAGGATTTAACAAATTTCTTTGCAGACAACATTACTAATAGATACATAATTTTTTTCGTTCTGCTTATTCTTACTAAATCCTTGCAACAAAGCAATTTAACACATATAAAGATTAACCAGCCATCAGGCTTCTGAAATTATGAAAACTAACAGAAAATTTACCAGCCTTTGACTAGTCGACTACCAACTGTATTTTTTGTACAGACCGTATCCATGTGACGCCATCAGTTTTGGTGTGCGCCATATTGGATTATAACGCCATTTGTGTCTTTGCATCGCAACACTACTAGTACGTTTTATTTTTCTTCTACGTTGTGCGTTTGGATCAGTTGCAATGGTAAACGTTTGTGCCGCGTTCGGGTGCAGAACTCGTGCTGATCGTGAGAAGGATCTTTCATACTTCAGACTTCCCACAGAACGGTAGAAACATTGAGAACAGTCTCTACATTTGTCGGAGGAAAGACAGCGCAATTGTCTGTCAAATACTGGACGTTCTGACATAAAGATCAGCAATTTTCCTATACACGTGTATGCTCAGGCCATTTTGTGAGTGGCAAGTTGACATGAACTTTGGAGACGTGTGTTATTCATATAGTATTATGCCAAGATAGCGGTCCCAACCCACGATTTTCTTTGTTCCCTTAGTCAAGTGGATAGGAAATTGAAACTAGCACGACTAGAGTTTGGCTACTAATAATTTAAACTTATCTTAGTTTTAGGCTATTGAATAGCCGTTTAAAAATGTATATCTATTCTTTGTTAGACTATGTATATCTGACTGTAGGTATACTGCCTTGCATTTGATTAATTTGTATGTGCCTTTGAATATTTTGTACATTGTATTGTTTGTAAATTACAAGCTTTGTTTCTTAATATGTTATTGCAAACCGTCACAAAATAAAATATGTCAATGTCTGCCAGCAGCACCTTGATACATTTTAATGATGTTAACCTTTTGTGTTATCTTAAAATTGGATGTGATGGTAAAGTCCATGACATTGAAATATGTTTTTATATATAGGTGATAAATATATTTGTAGATGCACAAGCTGAAACAAAGAACTGATTGGTTCACTAATTGTGTCACCAAATGAAAGACTGTTAACATAGTATTATTTTCATTTTCAAACGTTATTATAAATTCCTTTGCAGGTAAACCTGCTGACTTGTACGACAAGTTGAATGTTGACTGGGCACGAACGTTGGAGCTAGGTCATGTCAAAGTCTTGCCATCTCCATCAGCTGCCACTGACAGATACAGCAGAGTATTGGGTCGCATAAAGAAACGGAAGACACATGATGCTGCTGAAACCTTTGTGTCACTCCAAGACGTATTGGTTGATGACCAAACATTTTTAACAGAAGAATCTGTGGATCACAACACAAGGGAGATCCAAACCGATTTAACTAGTCATAATCTGGAGGCGATTCAACAAGATTTAAGAAGATTGACTATTGAAAACATGGAGTTGAAGTCGGAAATAGCTAGCCGTAAGATGACAGCAGAGAGTTTGGAGGGAGATGATGACAAAGTCAACTTCCTGACTGGTTTACCCACACACCTAATATTAATGCAAGTCTTTTCACTTGTTTCATCAGACTTGACAGAGACTCATTTATCATCCTTGACAAAGTTTCAACAACTAATGCTAACATTAATGAAACTACGACTAAATGTTCAAAATGAATTTCTTGGAATAATATTCCAGTGTGCACAGCCAACAGTGTCGAAAACGTTTTTGAATACACTTCATGCACTAACACGTTTACAGCCACTTATCAGATGGCCTGAGAGAGAGGAGATCAAGAAGACTATGCCCATGGAATTCAGGCGTTACCTGAATGGTAAAGTAGTTGTAATCATCGACTGTTTTGAAGTCTTCATTGAAACTCCTTCAAATGCAGAAGCCAAAGCTATGACTTGGTCTTCATACAAACATCATAATACCGTTAAATATTTAATTGGTATAACTCCACAAGGGACCATTTCTTTCCTTTCACAAGCATGGTGCGGCAGAGCAAAAAGTGAAAAAGTTTGTCACAGAAAACAGCCGTATCTTAAATAAACTGCTACCTTTAGATGTTATTATGGCAGATCGAGGTTTTGATGTGAAAGACAGCATAGAAGTTATGATGGCTTCTGTCAAAATGCCAGCTTTAGAACAAGAGGAGTCTAAAAAATTAGCTCACCTTCGCATTCATGTTGAACGCGTAATAGGACTAATGCGACAGAAGTATACATTTTTGTCTGGCATTGTGCCTATTGACCATTTGCGCACTACTGATGACAAAGGATTGACAACTATTGATAAAGTTGCAATAGTGTGTGCTGCATTAACAAACTTGTCACCAAATATAGTGTCATTTGATTAAAAGTTTGTATGCTATTGTCTTGGAATGTGGGATGTTGATGTATATAGAAATAGAAAGTGAGGTTTATTCATTTATAACAAAATATAATAAGGTGCCTTGTTTCAAGCGCCGTAATATTTCTGTAAATATTTTTCATCGTATCAGTTAGAGTTTTATCGATTACGTGACAGAAAGAGAAAGTGAGTATTAAAGATATCAAAACTGTTTATTGTGTTTTTGTCTACATACATTTTCAATTGAAATAATGAATCAATAAACACATTGTATTGTAAGTTATGTATTGATATTTACTTTTGTCCTTGAAACTAAAAATTGTATAAACTTTCTACATCACTGTCATAATCATAATACAATACTAACAGGTCAAACACACAAGCATGTATCATTATAAAAACTAACCATCTCTCTCTCTCTCTCTCTCTGTCTCTCTCTGTCTCTCTCTCTTCCCTCTCTCTCTCTCTCTCTCTCTCTCTCTCTCTCTCTCTCTCTTCTCTCTCTCTCTCTTTCTCTATCTCTCTCTCTCTATATATATATATGTATGTATATATATATATATATATATATATATATATATATATATATATATAAATGCAATAATCATAATTATTGTACTTATTATAAAAATGAAGCACACAAGACTTGTTTGCTTGTAAGCTCTTGCGTAGATACAACACTTTCGTGTCATTTGAGTTTGCTAACCCTACTCTTGCTACAGGATTTTATGCATTCAGGACAATACCATTTTCCTTTGGATGTTGATGTAATGCCTACACAGTCAAAATGAAACCACTGAAATTGACAATTTTGATCATCACAAGCAACCATCTGTCCATATTCCTCATCCTGGCAGAAGCACCATACAGGCTCAGATGGCTGGTGTGCTACATTGCTTGGTTCTAGTGTTACTTTACTATTATGTTGTGGCAAACATGTAGACTCGGACAGCTGGTCTATTGCACTGCTTGGTCCAGGTGTTGCCCCTTTACTATTCTGAAGGGGCAAGCGTGTATAACATCTGGCCAACAATTCTGGCAAAATTCCAACCCTGAAAACATGGAGTGCTTTTGGAAGCATATCTTCCCAAAATGCATGGGATTTCTCAATCTTCTCAATGTGAATTGACTGTCTTGTCCACATTACAAAGTCTGCATAGTTTGTATCACATACAAATAATTGGCATTGAACTTGATAATAATGCTCATGTCTTCTATCAAGAGTTAGCCCACCGTTGCAATCTCTCACAACAAATGATTTTTCAGTTTCAGCTTTACTCAGGTCCATGTCTCTCATTGTATACGGACAATTAATCTCTAAAGATCCAATTCTAGAACAGCCACATGATATGATACCATCAGGTGATACTCCAATCTCTGGGTGAGTAATATGAATTACAAGAACAGATGAACGAACCATGAAATTTGTATGATTTTTCTTCATAACTTCTATGTATTGATGCTTGGCGTTTGGCTCATATGTCAATCCCCAACTGGTCTGAATTGACTTGAATTTTCTCAGGTCAGGATAACATATGTTTCTAATCAGGTGAGGTGCAGGCTGTGTAGAATTTGTATGACAAACTGCTTTGAATTTTGAAGCAGTTATTCTGCCTGTTCTGTGTTTTTGCCAGAGTTTATTCATAAACTGTCCTCGTGTTGCCTGCTCCAATGCTTCTATCTGGGATACAGTAACCTCAGTTTTTAATTCATTGCACTGTTTTCTAACTTCACATAAAGGAAGCTGATGTATCTCTTCATACAAACAAATCTGAAAGCAGTTTGGGATACATGCGTTTTGCCTCTTTTGGTATGAAATTATCACTAAAGGGCTGAACCTCACTCACAATGGCTGGCTTCACCTGACCCTTGTTTATCTCATGCAAAAGGTTGATAAACTCTGTCTCACTCATGGGTGGTACTTCCTTATGTTGTCTTACTCTGGAAGGAGTTGTTTGTGTTCCTGTGGCTATTGCCTCATCCATATTTTTCTTCTTCATCTGCGCTGATGTGAAGCCAGTCTCAGCAACAGGTCTGTGATTGATTTGAGATGAGATGCCACATGAGTGCAGACTTCACCCAAACCTGCCATACAATCACAGTGTGCAGTGCAGATGGTTCCAGTCTTCTCTGCAATAATCCATGGTTGGGTGGGCTTTTCTCTCAGTTTTTGTGAATGGAGTACCTATAAAAAAAAATTAAAAAAAGACAAAATTACAAGAAGTTGATTTTTTTCCTCATATAACATGAACCCAAAATTAAAGTGGATCTGATATTTGCTTGCATGGAATACACTAAGGATACATTTCATCCAGTTGATGAAAAAAATATGTGTTCTCTCAAATGGCAAAGCCAAAAGTGAGATTACTATTTGTCTGTTTTTTTTAAATCCAAAATAAAAGAAATCTGAAACTCTAGAATATATTTCAAATATGCATGCAAATGCTTGCATATAAACTGTTTCTGACAGCTCATTAATTACAATGGCATATAGATTAAATATTTAACTAATTTATTTTTGTAGTTGGTGAAATATATGTGTACATGCACTTGTGAGCTATTAATCTGCATAAACTGAATTGCCAACATGCCAGGACGATTTTGGGCCGTGGGGAAGGGGGGGGGGTAATGGGTGGTAAATAGATTAGAGAAAATGGAGAGAAGGGGTGGTGGAAAGAGTTAGAAAGATGATGATTATATTACCTTTCCCCGAACAATGTGGTATCCATTTTTCACGCACACAGCAACTTCTCTAACCCATCCAGAAGTAAATAGATTGTATGCGTCAACGCTTTTCCAGGCTTTCATTTCCTCCAAGGTATAACTGCTCTTTGCATAAATCAGATAATTTACTATATCTGGTTACTGAATACATGGGAATAGTACCTCCGTAGTACTCCACTCTGACTTGGTATTTGATAGGGATCTAAATCATCTATCAGCCCGCATTTACTTAAATATCTTTGCTTCGATGTAATGTCTAACGTGTCGATATATATCTTATTTTCTCTGATTTTCACCGGCTTCGACATTTGTATATACTCCACGTTCGATTAGCAGCCACAAGTGTCAGCCTCCGCTTGTTAACTAATATGGAGGCGTGCTATGTGTCCACATAAAATTATGACGTCACTGAACACGGTCTATAGCCATGGTTAAGAATGATAACCTAAACACATACACACATATATGGGCACAAACATGAGCACATACAATCCTTCTAACCTGAACCCCCAGGTAACTTTACCAAGGCTGCCTGGTTAATGGCTTATATGGTGTTACTACAAATACCACTCACCACGGAGCTATGTTACAAAGCAGGTTAGCATACAACAGAGGGTGACTAAAAGCCAAAAAGTGCATACAGGATGCAAGCAGCATATAGATTTGTCGTACAAGGACATGAAGGAGGAAAAAGCAAATATTAAAAATACAATAATTAAATACAACAACATACGCAATGTGCTAACATACTAAATGCTTGTAGTAAAAGTTAAATATCAAGACTTAAAACTCCACCTTGTTGTGTATATGTGAAAGTAGTGAATGAGGAGGAACAGTTACTTCTTAAAGTACAGCCTCTTGAAAATATATCATTGCTGTGTGTAAAGTGTCATTCTGTTAGCCCTGTGACCTTGATCCTGATTTTAAACCTTCTAAACCAGAAATTGATATTTTTGGTCTGGTCTTTGGCCAAAATGCAAACTACTTACACAATTTGGTAACATTAGATAGTGGAAAACTTTGTTATTGTAAAGAAGGGAAATAGAGATGGATGGACAGAAAACAGTTCAACGTGATACATTTACCTTCTGGCATTTGCATAAATACAGAGTGCTAGATCATTAATGAGTATGTATGCCCACATACCTTTTGTTCGCCTTATCCATTCATGGGTCGATAAAGAAACATCGCAGCAATTGACATAGACATCTATGCCCTCTGTACTATGTCTCTCGGAAATGTTAACCTCCTCTCCCAGAAGACGCTTGACTAGGGTCGTCTTGCCTACACCCGTGTGTCCGACAACCATAATACGTATGCTGTGCACAGTTTCCTTTCCGTCTTTTAGAGCCTCTTCAAAAAGTTGGATGGATCTGTCATCCATTTTCAAAATTTCTATTGGAACACCTGTTCATATAATGGATTAGTTATGTAGATGCATATATTTTATCAACATTGATGCAAATTTTAAAAGAAAATATGGACCTGAAACTTTACATAGCTAAAATGGAGTGTTCAAGCTATATAATTGTTATCCGTGTCTGCAACATTAACAAATCTTTTGCCAATAAAACTCATCATACACATTGTATTCGTGTCCAATTGCGCAAATGAAAATGAAAACCACAACTTTTAAATATCAAATACGATTAAAACATAGATATACTGTTATATAGCAGACTCAACAAGTACTAATAAGATTCCGCTCTACACTTATTATGTGTTTCGGAAAGATGGGCAGGTTTTATGGTGAAGTTCTTTACATTTGCAACATGTGCAATGCTGAGATATGTTGGCATACCTTAATACATGTTCTACTTTCCTGTACTACAATTAATTTACATCTGGTAATTATGAAAATCCAGCACCATCTAAGACAATAGTTAATAAAACAAATATACAGAATTTTCTCTGTGATGGGTTATACAGTATATACTATTTATGATGTCTAGAAGTGAAAATGATAAAACGAGCAAGCAAGCCAATCTGCATCTTTTACATCACAAATTACATCTATGACCCAGGCCAAAATAAGGAGAATTAAAATTTCTTAAAATAATTTGAAATTTAATTACTTTACAGTTTAGTTTTAATTATATAATTCATATAATATGCATTATATTCTTGTAATATGAATCACACAATATATATTAACTTATGTCATAATATTATACAGTGTATATATATATAATATATGGGCAAATTGTAAACAATATGAACCAGTCTGGCAGTAGCCCTGCTTTGTGCGCAGTACTAAAATGTTCCTACATGGATTAATCATGTACAAAACTATCTACGCCATATACATATTTTAAACTTATATTTGAATGACTTATATGATGACAACAATTGACTAAAGAATAATAGGTAATCTAGACATTATTAATGTATTTCAAATTGATGTTGAAGATTTAAATAATTCCCATGTATACATGTAAAGGTTTGGCAAACTGTTCCGATATATATTATCTTATATAGCACGATAGTGAGGGTCATTTGCCATAACGAGTCATAGAGGTAATCTAAAACATTTTTGTCACTCTGTATGATTTTTTACTCTTCAGTTTGGTTTTTTTAACACATATAGCTCGTGTGTGACAAACAAAATAAATAATTACTTCAACATCCAACACTTTAATTTTAGTAATAATGTCGGTCGTTATTTTACAATATTACTGTGAAATATTATTTCTATAATCTTTCGACATATTCATTCACCTAAGCACTACCTCTATTTTCAGCCTCGTCTTATTTATTTATAAATCGATAAATATGACCATGCACGACGAAATGGACATTTTCAAACTTCAAAAATAATAAAATAATATTTACACTACTTTTATTTAATTTTAACTCTGTTAAACATGTTTGTCTTACAATAAAGTTATGACTACAATATTTATTATCGGGCAAAAATGTTAATTACGAAATGTAAATAAATGAAGTTTTCGTTTCGGAAAATGTAAAATAAAATAGAATTACCTTGTGGATTTAAAGACTTCATTTTGTAAACAGTTATCATTTTACTTTTATTGCTTGTCGTGTAAAGTAATCCACGCTGGGCATCATAGAATATTTTATCCAGACTTGATGGCATTATGTGTATTTTCACTAGCTGACCGCTGTCTGTCAGCTGATGAATTCTGTTAGAGTTCAAGTCACACACGTACACACAATCCCTGTGAGCCATTATTGACCACGGTCTTTTTAATTCCTGGTGTTGATACAAAAACTTTTTTGTTTGTGGATTCAAACAATCATAAGCATAAACACCATCAGTAGTAGATATAATAGTAGAGTCATAACACGAGATGTACACGGTGTTATTTTTGATGGCCATGTGAGTACGATACCCTTTACAGATGTCGTGAGTTGAGTCCATACGTCCATCTGTAACGGATAAAATTCCCCAGCACAACATTTTGCCATCTTTCTCGTCTTTCCAACCACTGACAATAAGTTTGTCTGAATTCCAATTTGCCAATGAACGACATGACTCAAATCCTGTCTGTAAAGTTTTGACCAGTTTTACGTCATCTTTCGATTTCAATGACATGATTACAACCGGACCGTTTAACAGACCCACAGCGAAATCATTCTTGCTAAGAAGACAGACATCACAGGGACGGGACTCCAGTCTGTGTGATGTAATCAGTTTACCGTTATGACCATTGTAAACCTGAAGATTCATCGCATTCCAGTCTACGACCAGTAACATGCCGTCCATCATCACAACGCCAGTGTAGGCGGGTTCACTCCCGGCTGTGGATAAAAAAATAACTTACATCAGGATATGGAATACACAATGTACAAACATATATACTTTTAGTAAACAATGCTAAATAAACTTATTCACATCTATAAATATATTTCTGACCTAAAACCATGACATAGTGTCATAAAATGTAGACATATATACTTTTAGTAAACAATGCCAAACAAACGTAGCAGTAGAGGGGGCGAATCAGACAACTTTTCCAGGTGTCGACGAGGCAATCTAAGGCTTACTCGAAAATTGTAAAAAAAAAAGCGTCGATTCAGTAAATTGAGGCTTCCTTGAAGACGCCATTGTCGTTGGCACCACCCCCTCTGCTGCTGAAACTTTCAGTTCTGGGTTAACCGAATATTGTATCAAGTCCGACACGATATCGCGTCCTCTGGGCTGATAAATTTATCGTCACAAATCCATGTGGGATTGATTGAGCGCGGCTAAAGAAATTTCTAAATTAGTTATGATCCATATCACTTAACTCCATTAAATATAAACAGCGTATTGCAGTTATCTCTGATCACCTTCGGAATTTGTGTATATCGTTGAGTGACATATATCACATCAGTGCTTTTATGCCTGCCTCGGGAAAATATCCTAGCAGGATTCTTTTGATTGTCTAAAATGATATCATCATATACGACTAAATTGTTAATAATTCCGTCGATATCATCAATGCTCGATGCTTCTTTGATATCAGTTATAAACTCAATAACACCATCGGCGTTAATTTATATTGCTTTCTCGTTAAAATCCTCTAAAACTTCATAGCATCGCAGATCATCTACGCTCGGAGCAATCAAATACAACTTATTCCATTTCATCCATCTCGTTATTAAATTAAGTAACAATTTTGTTTTACCACTTCCAGATGGTCCGATTATAATCGCGCGAATATAATTTGGTAACATCGCATGGTGTTTAATAGGTTGCCGTCGTCTTGTAGCTGAATAATCAAATACATTCATGCTGTTATAAATAAATTATGGATCTATATTGTGTGAAATGTAAGGCGCGTACACCAACTATTGACCCGACAAATGTTAACACGAAAAATAATCGAGAAGCGGTCACTGGCAAGTGTAAAATATGCGGTATAAACAAATTTCGATTTGTAAAAAAAAAGCGGTGGTGACATTGCAGCCAACTTCCAGGAACACGATGGGTGAAGTATCCAGGAGAAAAATACCTTCCATGATATAGTTATTGCGGACCCGGGACAAGACTCGATATCAGACTCGATAATCAAAATCAACCCAAACCCGGTGAATATCCAATAAACGCTATTGATAAGGCGAGTCATGCTCATGATGTTGCTTAAAAAAGCAGCAATCTTCCACACAGACAGCTTGCAGATGTGAAATTAATTCACGCGTTGAATTCAATCACTGATAAATCTTTGAAAGAAAAATTGGCTTCATGGTTAATAAAATCGGCAATGAAAGGTAAATTGATGTTAGGTGCTGGGTAATTAATAGCAACATGGAATCTATTTATTATTCTCCAAAAGGATACTAGAAGGGTAAAGCGGCAATCAGTAAACTCGCTAGCGCCTCGAAAGTGAAAATTACCACCGCGGTGGATTGGTTATCTAAACAGGCGATATGGCAAATTTATCTACCACCGCCTAAACAAATTAACTACTCGCATTTTGATGTGACTGTCCCTAATAAAGTTCATCAAGCTGATATACTATTTCTGCCGCATGATGGTGGTTACCATAGTTGATATTGCGAGTCGATACAAACAAGCAGAACCGCTGAAAAAAAAATCATCAACTGACGTCGCCGATGCGTTTGAAAGGATTTATCGAAAGGATCCTCTGCGCTGGCCAGATATATTACAAGTTGATCCTGGCAAGGAATTTCAAGGTGTGCTTCTATCAACAATGAAACATTATAATGTCACCATCAGACGAGGACATACTGCAGTACATCGGGATCAGGCAATTGTTGAACGGTTTTATCGGACTCTTGCTGAGCGGTTTTTTGGATATCAATACGCGAAGGAATTCATTCAGGATAAACGATCTCGTGAAAGGGTCAAGAGATTACCAGCTGTGATTACCGCGCTCAATAACGAGATTACTCGAACAATCAACATGAAACCTATCAACGCGATTAAAAAGATGTCTATACCTAAAATCCCACAAAAAGATTTTTCTAGAAACGCTAGCGTTTCCCATCCAATTCTTGGCAGTAATGTCACTGTTAGGTATTTATACGAACCAGGAGAGCTCGAAGTTGGCATAAAATGGGCTACTGATCCTATTTGGAGTGTTACTGTACATAAAATATCCGGCATAACACGATCTACTGGTAGACCAGCAATTTATACACTGGATTCAACTGCCCCTCAACGAGGATTTACTCTACAATAACTACAAGTGATACCCGAGGATACTCAATTGCCGCCGTGTGGTCTTAACTAGCACCCGATGCCAGAGGCATTGTGTTGGCACCCCGGCGTCTGTTGCACTCAAGACATCTCAGCATCACATTGTCTCTTGTATGACCTACGCTGCTATTTTTTCTATCTACGGTAAATTGTCGAGAGTGCTTATCCGACCAACACCAACTCAATACACAATTGCAACTCGCGCAGTGATTATTCTGTTGTTGTTTCAACGTCATAATTAATTCAATGTCAAATTCTCTGTTATTTTTTTTATCCTGCTGTTTATAATCGGATAGTTTTTTTCTGATTATATCCTTGACAGAGTCGTCGTTGACAATAGTGTTATTAACATCTTCGTCAATGACGAAGTCATCAAGGACAACTCTTCGAAGTTGATTTATTCTTCGTAATCTGGATACTGCAAGATAAACTAAATTCGACCATTCGATGCGATTATCCACCATCTAAACAATTGTATTTGATATAGTCAATCCTGTGAAGAATGTATTGTCGCTGCGTTACCTAGCGTCCACGGGGAATTATTAGCGACTAATGCATCTTCAACGACGCTAATATCAACCAACACAATATCATTTAACACTAAATTCTGCTTTTCACGCTGTCCTGGAATATCAACTTCGATATTTTGCTTACGTGTATCCTTGGGTCTATAACAAAGGGGTACTAGAAGTGTTGCAAATGTTTCTTTATGCGTTTCAAATAACTTCATCTGATGTGTGGCTCTGACTATTTTTCTACTTGCGATTATCAAGTCGTTTGGTCTCCACGCTTCCCAGAAATCTTTTAGCAGCGTTTCCGAAATTATTTCACGCGCTATTTAGCATTGAATTTTATCAGGTTGGAATCTAATTAGCGCTTTGAACTCGCGTAATTGTTCATCAAGTGCTGTGTGATCGGTATTAATTTCTTCGTAATAGTCTACATGATTCTTCAACCAATCATGTGGCGATAAACCGACAAATTGCGGTGGCTGGCCTTGATCGCCACACATGACGACTTTAGTATTCGCTAATAGCAGCCAATCAAGAAATGTTTGTAATACATCTAACGACACTGTGCATATTCATCCCAAATTACAATTTCAGGAATAAATTTCTCGCCCATACGCTCAGGAGTCCACTTATCTCCTTTCCATCGAAATAAACTATGATAAGTACATGCTTGAACTCCTCGCTGTATCATCTCTCTTGCAAGTCTGTGAGTTGGTGCTAACACAATCATGTTTGACTTCCCACGAAATAATTCAATCGCACGAGTCGTCTTTCCTGATCCACCACAGCCGTTTAAATAAACTGTTTTATATCTGCATATTGGATCAGATATATGTGGTGCATTAGATAGTTCTGAACACTGATTGCTTTTTAAATAATGATTTTCAATGGTGACATCTGCTGATTTCTAATATTCATGCATCATTTCCCGCTTAATTCTCCATGACCCCCAACTCTCGTCAGAATTAGTGAATTCAGCCACTGCTTCTCGATGTTTCACGTTTATGTAAAATGAATCAGTGGCGACTCTAACTGCGGTGTCAGGAAATCTATTCATCATCGAAAATAAATTGATAGAAGTATAAGCGAGCATAGAAGATCTCAAATGTGTGTACTGCGGATTGTATCCATCGTTGTAAGTAACAATTGTACCCAATTTGGTTCCATCGGACAGAAATGCATCTTTACGATTGATATATATATATGCCTTTATTCGTTAGATCCGTGATTGTAAAATCGTATTCAGCGTTGTCTATAATCAACCGTGAAGAATATCGTGTACTGTCGTATTTGCCACCCTGACTAAATTTACCAATTATTCTTCTACCGAGATCCTTTGCTTCTTTGTTTCTGATTTCAAATAACTGTTTGGACCATTTCACCATATATTCTTTGTCAAGATCGGGAAATTGTTTTCGTTGTTCGCTAATTATTTTATCTATATCGGGTTGTGGTAACCAGACTGATTTCTGTGCTCGATAGGATATAATCGCTTCACTGACAATTAACGATATCAGCATACCACAATCAATCATATATTTCAATAGCACTATTGGCATCCAGTATATTTCAGACATGTGTCTACCAATCCAAAAATAACTACACGGATGAAGTCCTGTAGCTAATTCAAATGATACTACACGTGCGAATCCGGTTAAATCAAAATGTGGCAGTGGACCATTAATCGCAACACGAGCCATTTCTTGTGTGGGGTGTCCAAATCGTTTAAAGTATTCGCTACATTCTCCATACCCGAGAAAACTCCCGGGGTAACACGCAACCATATCAACGGAAATAATGGTTTCAGAGGCATATTTTGTATTCCATAATCCGCCATGGCTGTACTCGAGACAGCTCAATTTGACATCTGATAGAAACTCACTTCGCGTTGGTTTCCACGCGTTTTTCTTTCTCGCGAAGTGAGCTGCAACTGATGGAAGTGTAAAACAGTTTGTTAGTAATTGTTCGTTGTCTTCCTCCAGAGAGTTCTCTGGGGAAAACTCACTAGCTAGTTTTTTCATTTGATTATGCTGCGCTTCAGTATGGTACAATTCCCCATTGGGTCTTACAAACTGATCGAATCTACATTCATCATCTTCAAAACTATGAAGTAGCCACACCGACACAGGATCTTTTTTACTCAAATGGTAAATAGCATCAAATAATTTCTCCTCAGAGAAACACTCTCCAAGCAGGGGTATATATTTTACAGTTCGTGTTCACGGAAAAATTGTTACTGCAGGTGTACACGCGTGTTCGTTATGATCAATAATTTGTATTGGTGCTCCTTGTGATTGATATTTCGGTTCGTGTAATACTTATCCGGTTATTGTCGTTACTGATATTGGAAATTTAAGTGATGTTTCTAATTTAGCTATATCTTGAATTGTTGCCCCATACTGTTTCATCGTTATCCCCCATTCATTTATTTTTTTGCGTCTTAGATCAGTCAATTTATTTCCCCGGGATGCATTTGTGAAGTGTTCTATTACTCGTTCTGCCACACAATTCAACGACGAAGAATATTTCATTGGTGCTAGATTTGCAATATCGGGTTTATCATTTAGCGGATATATCCCATAAACAACTGCTGTTACAGGATAAGATCTCTCGTAATACAGTCTATCAATTCCAGTCAGAATTCCTGGTTTGCAATCTCGACTCATAATGATAGTTTTTTTTTATCCTTAAGAATTGGTTCAAATTTATCCCTGATAATCCATTCTCCTTCTTGTTGGATAATGAATTTTATTCTGACAAAATACTTTCCCTCGTCGAATTGTGAAATTATCTCAACTGCTCTTTCGTCGTTCATGGTAGCATCGATACTGGGTACATTGACATCTTCGATGTTGTGGGTAATTCGAAATGTCGACCAAGTATGAGATGCACGATCGTGGTAAAATTTATTAAAACAATTACGAATTTTATCCAATGTGGTTCTATCATCTATTAGACTTTTTGGTATATCATAGACTTTATCTAGATTGAATTTAACATTTTTGTAAGGCGTAATTTTCGATAAACTCTCGAATTCCTTCATGTTATAATTAAAACAAGTATTTAAATAGAGGATTTATTATATAATGAATCATTGTAAATGGCTTATGATTGGATCAACAACCCCGTGTAACAAATCATGCAGAAATGAATTCTGTGGGTATCACATGCAAAGCGTGAGAAACGGTTCAAAAGGTCCTCTCCCATGCATTCATTGTGGTGTAGGGGTTAGGGGCAAATCACAATTATGTCTGCGTTGTGGTGGTAAGCGGTATAGAGAGTTGAAGCGTTATTATGACAAGAAAAGAATAAAAAATCCTGACGTTGACAGAGTCAACGACGTTGCCAACGACAGGATTATAAAAACTGCCCAAGACTATATTGGGAGATTTTCAAGTAGTGTATAATTCAGCTAATTAATAAATTAGACAAATACAATTATTGTATATAAATGAGCCAAGAATTCCGACCCCACCTAGTTATTAAAAATTACGAAGCTTCTTGTGATGGTGTTGTTAGACACTGCAGATTGAAAACCCCTGTTGGTGTTCTGAGTAATCAAGTATATTTGAGGTTTAGTGTTGGAAAAAAGAAATATCATAATCACCGTTTAGTGTATGAGGTGTTTAATGGATTGATCAAGGATGGTTTTGTTATTGATCACATAAATAATAACAAGACTGATAATTCTTTATCGAATTTACAAGCTATTTCACAGAGTGAGAATTTAAAACGAGGAGGAACTGGAAAATACTCGAAAAATGCTAGACGGATAATGTCTATTAATACTGAAAAATAACGAGGAAAAAGTATTTCAGTCAGCAACCGAAGCCATGAGATATTTTGATATTTGTCCCCCCTCAGTACGATTTGTTGCAGAAGGAATACAAAATTTGGCGAATTCCAGAAAAAATGGACAAAAAATTCGATTTATTTACATCTAACTGTATGTATTAAGGGAGATAACTCGTTTAGGCATATCGGCGTGTGACAGAGTTACGTTATCACGTGATTGTACTGGTTTTTCCCACGATTGACTGCTGTCATAGCGACAGGATTCCCCAACACTAGATCGTCATATCTGTTTGTAAACAAATCAAACCATGAAGTATTTACAAATAGTAATATTTGTAATTCTGTTTCTGGGTAAAATAGTACAGCATTGACTGTAGTGTAATACCCATACGCGTGCGTGTGGTGAATAATTACCTACGAGGAAGTATATATCATTCTCGTAGAGTGAATAAACGTGGAATTATCTGTTTGTAAACAAATCAAACATGAAGTTATTTACAAATAGTTATATTTTTTTAATTCTGTTTCAATGAATTGGGTAAAATAGTATTAATTTGTACAGCATTGACTGTAGTGTAGCACCTACGCCTGTGTGTGGTGAGTAATTACATCATATATATCTTAAAAACATTATTATCGCAGACGTGAACAGCAGTCTAAGGCAATCTTGGTTGGCTTTGGAAACTCCATAGCTGAAATTTACGGTTCGCACCTCACAACGGGCAAATGCCTGGTGATAACGATGTGATGTTTTTCTATCAATTTGGGGGGAGGCGAAGCCCCTCTGTCTACATTCAAGTTACGAACTAAAATGCAACCTATAAATCAAATCCACGGCGACGTGGTTGGGTTTTTATTCTAACTATGCAACCATGGATTCGATTCATGGGTTGCATTTTAGTTCGTAACTTAAATGTAAACAGACCCCCCACCCCGTGACGCCCATGGTAACACATGGACGTCAAAATAAATAACAACCTTGGATGTAATTAGCTCTCTGTCACGTTTGGGTAGCCCCGTAGTGTAATTCAGAATGAACTACCGGCCAAAAGAAACGGTCATAGGGTCAAATGAAAATTGAAAATTAAAAATCGAAGACACAAAGACACAAAGGCCTAATAAGAGGGCCAAATGACTGACAACCGCTCATCAAAGTTGTTATTTATTTTTGAAAAATTTTATTTTTGTAATTACAATTACAATTAAAAGTATGTAATTATAATAATGAATTCTGAAAATATTAACCGTATTATAAATGAAATAAATAAATTGAAAAATAAAAAAATTCAACTATCGGAGGGTTTGGATTCTGATCAAATATTATCCGACTTTGAAGACATAAATTTTGCACAAATAAACAATAAATATACGCTTTCGAAAAAATATTCTCTTACAGAGCGGATACAGAACTCTATCCGTGAGAGTTTAGTATATTGTGAAGATGTTGGTGTGTTTGTACCATTATGTACGGTCGTAGAAGCTGTTAGAAAACAATTAGGGGCCGAATATGAACAATAAAAACTTATTAATTCCAAGACGAAACAGATAAAAAAAATCTAATTGAGCAAGCTGAGAATACCCCCTTAGAGAGCCTCTCTCTTGTATAACCAGTGTGAAATATTTCAGTGTTCAACAGTACAGGAAACGGGGTGAATGAACTGCGAATGAATACCGGTATGCTAGGTAGTTTTAGTCAAACAATAGCGGTGAAATTCTATACTATGAATGACATACAAAAACATAGTAATTTTCTTTTTTTCATTTATTTATTATTAATACAGTTTTTGTAACTGATTTGGGTGGGTTTTATTTACCAAAATGGTAGTTTTTTGACCATTTGGGTAGTTTCTTTTTTAACAAAATGGTTGTGGGTTTTTTTTTATCAATTTCCATTTTTCAATAAAATCATACAGATTTCACCGGATTTTCATCAAAAATGGCCAAAGAAATAACTAAAACGACAAAAAAAGTCAGTCGGTGAAAACCCCAGGAATTCATTTAGAGAAAATCGGTTTTGAAATCACTTTGTAAATTAAAGATAGCGTTATTGTTTTCAATAATGACCAATGAAGCATTAATTACAAAATCAGCGAGAGAGAGATTGAATGCTATTAATAAACTCCTTCCAATCCGCGAGTCGCTACATGAAAATTGCAGCGGCGATAGAGTCTTCAGACTGAATTTACAGAAAGCTCTGAACAACTTTTTTCCCCTATAACTACAACAACGAAACAGATAGTGTCAACAATCTCTGAACAAAGAAAAAAACAAGAAGAGGCATTAACAAAGATAGCAAAAATATCTAAACAAACAAAAAAGTCCCTACAAACACTTCCAGGTGATTTAATAACTGCTATACAACAACCACAACAATTAGGTGATATTGATGTTAGTGAACTACTGGAAGAAACGAGGGAAGTGACACTCCGAAGAGAGATGCTCCCTTTATAGACAAACTTAACCCGGGGAGTATAGAACAAATAAAAGAATTTCAATCAATAAAAACTGACAAGTATGATATTTTTGGTGATTTTGCTGCTCAAAGCTATTATTCAAGAAAGGACTTTTTGAAAAACGAGTATAAAAAAGGTAACATAACACGAGATAAATGGGTTAATGAGTTGTATAAAATAGTCAAAGGTATTGGTCGTTTGAATACGAAAGAGTTGTCATATATAAAATTTAAAGATGGAATTAAACAATATGATATACAACAACAACAAGAAAAACAACTACAGCCAAAACTAAAGGAACAAAAACGCCAAACCAAAAAAAAACGATCCAGAGTGAAACTCTGGAGGGTGCAACCGGTATCATTAAAACAGGTAGTGGTTTAAAACGTCTTGACGTTCACAGTTGTCCTGGTAATGTTCTCAGTGATATATCACGATTAGAAGTACTCGTAGGTGGTTCGCGAGCTGGGAATAACTCACCGGAAATAATTAATGAAGCAGCTGATATCTGCAGGAGGTTATTTCAAGGTGGTATCATGGATATTGCAACATATCGAGATTTCATTGACGAACTAGCGGAAATGGAAAATCGAAGATTTCACCATGGTTATCTCAGTGATTAATCACCGTGATTGAAAATTGTAGAGCAATTCAACGCTATTATTTAGAAATTGCTAGCAATTTCACATTAAGAATGATCATACACTACAACCATGACAAACCAACTAACGTCTACGTGATAAACTCACGATTACCAGAATACCGAGCATACTATGGAGATGGTCTCGATGATACTATAATGGGATTATTTAGAAGAATGGCTCCAAAAGTAGCTCCGATAGCAAAACAACTATCAATGAAAGCCATTGATGTTATTAAAGATAAGGGTATTAGCGCCGTTGGTGATCTTGCCGGGAAGGCGTTTCCAGCCGCGAAAGATAAAATAGCATCATTAGTTAGACGAAGAAAGAAATCATCATCTTTACCGTCTACGGCAGTGATGCCTGCAAGTGTTAGTAAAATAATAAAAAACGCAGTAGATGAAAAACTAGCGTCGATGATTTCTAACGCCCAAGATAACATAACCGCAAATATGATAGCGGGAAGTAGCTTAACTTGGGCACGTCGTGGTCGGTGAAAAAATTGCTTTGTAATTTACACTGGCAGATATATAATAAAAAAATGTTCAAACGGGTACCTGATAACGCATTTGATATGGATGCCCCAGTACTTAAAGATGATTCTGTACGTGATTATCAATTTTATTCCTATCACGCAGTGCAACTTGATCTTAGATCACGAATTGAACTTCAAGTTCATGATACCAGTAAATACCTTTTGCCATGTGAAGCCTTTATTGAAGTTGAAGGTGAACTTCTACAAGCAGATGATACACCATACGGTGATAACCCAACTATCTGAGTTGGTATTGTCAATAATGGTATCATGGCGTTATTTGAAAGTGCAAGATATCTCATCGATGGAAGAGAAAACGAATCATATGGGCGTGAGGTTGATATTGCTGCGGGGGTGATTGGGCTAGCAAGATATTCCGATGACTATACCAGATCGGCTGGTCCGTCTATGATGTTCGCGAAGGATATTACTGATAACGCTGAACACGTCCAGTATTCTAGTGTAAAAGCTGTAGAAGCTACTGCAGTTGATCAAGCACCAGCCGGGTATGTAAGACCAGCTGGTACATTTGATGTCATAAGTAATATTCCCGGTTACAACATAGGATTTGCAACACCAGTAGCAACGTTGCAAAGACAACGTCGACGGTTTTCCTGCGCGATTCCGTTGCATCACATATTTGGATTTTGTAGAAACGTCAGAAAAGTTATTTATGGAGCGAAACATACGGTAGCACTCGTGGGAGTGGGTACTGACAATAATGCAATCTGGCGCGACGCTGGTGTTCCTGCCGGTAAAGGAGGAAAGTCATTGTTGAGTTGGTTGTCAGTGTCCACGGATACCATGGAATCTAATATTGATGGTATATTTACATGGCACCTGGCAGCACGACAGGGTATTTCAGCTCCACGGCATATTTTTGTTGCGCTACATAATACTACACGAGTTGGTAATCAAGAGCGTTCCCATATGATATTTGATCAATTAGGTGTTAACGAAGTCTCGCTGAGAATAAATGTACAGCAAGAACCATCCGATTATATACAACTTGATTATAACAACAATCATATTGCACGAGCGTATCATCGGTTGTTGTCGTATATGGGACGCGATCAAAATGTTGATACTGGTCTACAAATATCTCAGTTGGATTTTAAAAATCTGTATCCGATTTATTACTTTTCGCTGCAACATCTTGATTTAAAAAGGCAATCCGTCGTTGATATACATTTCCGAGCTCGGGTAACCCGTCCTGGTGGTATTGCTAATTATAGAGCAGTTGCTTTCATTCTCAGTGATAAATCAATGCTACTCGAAGGTGTTGGTGGACGAATGAGAATCATTGATGCGCCGGTGGAAAATCTTTGAGTGAAAACTCTGTAACTGAAAATCCTTCGGATGAAAATCCTAAAAGGATTTCCAATTAGAATCAATCTGTGTTTGTATAATGTCATATAGTAATATCAATGTGTCGTTGAGACCGGGTCAGGTAAAAAAATTGCAATAAAAATCAGCTAAACAATGTGGAACCACAATAACGGTGAAACCTAATCAAATGAATGGCAGGGTAAATCAATTGTCGCTGACAACCCGTCAAGTGAAACATTTCAATGACGCACTTGTAGCACAAAAAGGTGTCCAGGTTACTCTTTCTGCAACTGCGATTAAAAACATGATAAAAAGCGGTGGTATATTCCCGCTGTTAGCTGAGATTCCAGCGCTGATTGCTGCGGCCGCCCCAGCTGTAGCTAAAGCGGCAGCGTTAGGAGCCCTTGGTACCGCGGCAGGAATGGCCCTAAAGAAAGCAACCGGGGGATCCGTTCGCGGATCTAGGTATAAAAAATGGAAATGGTCTAAGACTACTAGGAACTCCACATACGTGGTACAAAGGATCGGGTTTAAGAATCCCAGGAACGGTTAACTAGTTCAAAATGGAAAATCCTTTGGATTTTCAACCACAAATTTTTCACCAATGTCAAATTTTGATTTACTCCATGCCGCTAAAAAAACTCGCGATTAAAAACTTCAGAGGTGTTTTTATGAAAGATCAGTTGCCGGCACAACCCAATGATGTTGAAACCGGTATTATTAATCTAGATAAATACACCGGACCTGGAACTCACTGGGTTGCATACGCGATTGATCCAAGTGGAATTATTTATTTTGACTCATATGGATTAGCGCCGCCGAAGGAATTTATGCGTTATATTTGAAATCTACGATTGAAAAATCCAAAGAGTTTTCCTCGTTGGAATTCCACGTTACCAACACAAACAATAAATGACCCACCAATATGCGGCAATGAAGTATGAAATGTCCTTGATGCCATTTCACGGGATTCCTCAATCAAAACCACCTCATATAGTTGTGAATGAGTATACTAGAAATCCCCTCTGTGAAATCCTTTGGATGAAATCTTTTAGTGAAACTCTTTGGATTTAGAGACAGAGAAAGAATTTTATAATAGACATGATCGATATTTGGGGACGATCCTTATTAGCGCTGAAGAAACACGAACCTGATGGAGTTGAAATCAAGGATGTAAAAAAAATCATCGAAGATGAAATAGCTGAAACGTTGAACCTCGCAAGTGTTGATCCCGGTGAAATAGTTGTTTTTCAGGATCGTCAGGGTAAATTGAAAACTAGTAATGTTTCTCTTGATGATATTTTAGTTAAACGACAATTACAGATAAAATATTATCACTCGATAACAATCGAATTCATTAAAACATTCAACGACAAATTTAGTCAACTTCAACAAAATATCATTAACAACATCGAAATTCCTGTACATAACTTCTTTGATGTTCCACGTGTGACCTCACCAAAACTCACAGAGATAAAAAATTCATTGTTGGAATTTGCAGCATTTCAATCCCGATATGAAGAGTATATAAAACTATTTTCAATTCTTCGTAAAAACATTATAGACAAATGTCTTGGAACCACATTCGATAAAATAGACATAAAACTACCTGATATTAAGAAATCCGTCGATGAGATGAAAAAACTTCATCGATGCAATGAAAGTTGATGCAACGAGGATGATAAGCGTCATTGAAAAAACAAAAATTCCTTATGAGAAAACCATCAATGTAGTATACACGATCCAACACGGATCATTTGTGTGGACTCCTACAGACAATATACTAAGTATCACTGTAGCCGTCAAGGGTATTTATCGATTAACAATAGTATCGCCGACTCAATTTAATATTTCATCGAGTAGTTCATCTGGGGTTAATAATACGATATCAATGATCATCGACAAGGATACAACTGAAAAGTTCACGATAGCATCCACTGATAAGAATTTGATTAGGGTTTCAACAACGTGGTATATGGAATTTGTAGCGGATTTAAGTAAATAACTAAACTGTAAGGAAAATCCTTCGATTTCATTATTGACATTAGCGGATTTAAAATAAAATGACAACATCGCAACAGCATCGCTATGACCAAGTGAAATAATTTCAAACTAAACTCAGCTCGCACACTGAGGAGTATCAAACAAAAATAAAAAAATACCGACGAATAATAACCGCGGTTGATGTTACCGTGTACTCGGTGTCGGGAGTAATCACTGCTGCTGGAATAATACTATCTTCGGTTACAATGGTCGCCCCCGTCGTAGTTCCAATTTGTATTTCTGCGGTGGCTACAATCGCGGGTATATTAACCGGGATCACAAAAAAATTATCATCGTGTAGCCAGAGTAAACTGCACGATTATGTAATTAAATTTCATGTTGCGTCCGCCGCATACTCGCAATTATCCTCGATGATTTCTTCGTCGCTCGATGACACAACAATATCAGATAGCGAATTTTCAGCAATGGCTCAATTGTACAAGTCAACACTATTGAAATTAGAGCAGGAAAATAATAATAATGACAACCCCGCAGGAACTACTTCAACAAATAGTAGAAAATACCAACCCAGTAAAGACAAGTATGATATCAATAACATCAACGAATCCCGAATTCAGTGTGAATTTCCCGACTCCGATTCCAGTGAAGGAAATCGCGCTGGCAAAACTACGGGTGTTTCACAGTTGGCCTAATATCAAATCGGTAGCATTTGGTGGTCAACAACCGAATAATTCTTTAGTGTTTGTGTGGAAAAATCGTGAAGACGGAACTCCAGACCGGAATTTTGTCTCGTTACCAACAGGGTCATACCAAATTGAACAAATCAATGCTGAATTGGCGCTTAGAATTAAATCACCAGAAAAAGAATCGAAAATCGCTATAACGGTTCACGAGCCGACGCTGTCATCTGCTACTGAGATTAATTCACCCGGATATGTCGTAGATATATATAACAGCTCAATCAGATCAGTGATAGGTTGGCCTGAATTACCACCTAGACGAAACGAAACCGGTTAATGTACCCGAACCACACAAATCCGATTATATCACAGACAAAATAAAACCTTATAATCCAATAAAAAGTTATGAAGATCACAGAGTTACTATAGATTTTTTTGGTATCGGATACCAAACAACTGGGAGAGAAAAGGAAGAGGAGAGCATAGAGGGGTATCATTTTGTTAACGAACCTAACATTATTGAAAATTTCACAGCGATGAATAATGATTTTTCACTGTTATTAAAATATCTTAAATCTGGTACTCTTACCCGAGATGAATTTATCAGCGTCATAGAAACATGCAACAAAATTATTGATGATATGGAAAAATTTAATTTACAAATTATTCAAGATATACTCGATGATGATTCTCCCATATCGAGAACAACATTTGCAACAAAATATAAAATCAACATTAAAGATATTCCAACATTTAAACTACCCGGATATAAAGTAACAGAACTAAAAAAAACAACATAGCGACACCATCGATATTAAAAGGTGTTTTTTTCATTGGTATTTGGCCCATGGAATTCCCAGTAATCTGGCTAACTTCGATGCAATATCACCCCCGTGTTTTATTTGTTTGAAACCCGACTTATCAGCGGCGATATATTCAAGTTTTTGTAACACAGTGTTCATAAGTAGCAGTAAGTGCTGGTCTATTATTTTTCATTCTGATTGTCATTAATTCATCTGGACAAGTACACCTCTTGTATTTACACAATAAACTTCTATATTTATTTATTATATCATGGATGTAATTGGTTTTTCAGCGACAAGAACACGATAAGCATCTTACAGCGTTACCAAATTCTATCATTATAATTGGACCTTCTGGGAGTGGTAAGACACAGTTGTTACTTAATTTATAATGAGGTGGTTAAAATGGGATAAATTGTAATGATAATCTGTTATGCAGTGCTAAAAGACTAATGAAAACGCAGCGACGATACATAAAGACTGTGATGATGTTGAATTTATTACTGATATGGATGAAGCGCCATCTGCACATGTTATTGATGGGATAGTAATAATTTAGTTATGTATGATGATGATGTTATGTTGGATAAACAATCTAATCCAAGACTGATATTTTATAGAAAAAGGCCTAAAACACAGACGTGATTTTATATTACTCAACGTTATACAACAATACCTAAAGTAATCAGGGATAACTAATATTTTTGCTGTGTTTAACGGATACGCAAAGAAATATTCATCAGACTTTATGCAACGGAAACATGGATTATACTCGTTTAATAAAATGATTTAGTCATGCTTGAGCAACCCGCATGGATTTATAACGATATATTTCCATGATCCTCGAACACGTTATTGAATCGGTCATGATCCAATTTTTAATTGATAGCAGCAAGTAGGGCACGACCACAACAACGAGGTCAAATCGGTATCTGTATACGCGTTGGCACACGCACACAAATGTATCACAGCGGTAAAAATACATGATTTTGCTATTATGGAAGGGTCGGTGAAGCGATTGAAGCCTTCCAAAAGTGGTCCATTCACCCTTCAAGCTTCTGAATAGAACCATTAGATGGATGATATTATCTGTGTGTCTGAATCTAACCATTAGAATGGATGATAGTATATGTGTGTCTGAATCTAAACATTAGGATGAATGTTATTCTCTGTGTGTCTGAATCTAACCATTAGAATGGATCCTATTATATGTGTGTCTGAATAAAACCATTAGGATGGATGCTATTATCTATGTGTCTGAATCTAACAATCAGGATGGATGATATTATTTGTAACTGAATCAGACCATTAGATGGATGTTATTATCTGTGTGTCTAGATCTAACGATTAGGATGTGTGTCTGAATCTAGCCATTCGGATGGAAGCTACTATCTGTGTGTCTGAATCTGACCATTACGATGGAAGTTATTATCTGTGTCTCTGAATCAAATAATTAAGATGGATGCTATTATCGGTCTGTCTGTATCTATGCATTAGGACGGATGCTAATCTATGTGTCTTACAAATATGATCATATTATATGTGTATAACCTATAAGGTGGATCATGTCATCTATGTCTAACCATTATGATGGATGGTTTTATCTGTGTTTATCCATTAGGATGGATGATGTTATCCTATTACAGCTATGCATTATAAGTAAATTTATAGAAGGGTACTTACGATCCCCATTAAAACATGTAACAGCGGCCAATAGACCCATGCCATATAACGTCATGTCAATAAACCTCATTGACGCGTTGCGTTATTGAACTGAAAAGGACGCGATGAGACTCCGACAGCTCTATTCAGTTTCTGAGAACTGAAATCAGGCGAATATCTCCCCGGTTTTAACTTTGTATTTCTGGTCATGCTAACAAATGAAAGCAAACTTCCGACACAAATATAACCGTGTTCATGCCGTGTTTACTTGTGCAAATGGAAATCTGCCATTGACTTGTGCTACGTATATCCGATGTAATATAAATTTATTTTAATTTAATTGTTTTTTTATCAGCTTTGAATAATTTTTATTTTTCCTTCTATGCTATTGTGATGTACTTGTATTGATGATGGTTGTTTTCTTCAGAAAATCGGGTGGCTGAATTATATTTTGGTAAACAAGTAATGTTGACCAGGATCCTGTCCTTCATTCAGGGTTAACAAAAACCACGTACACAAGTTTGATTTTAATTGTAAAATTATTTGTTGATGTCAAGGTCAAGATCGGACTTGTGAATTAAGAAGTAAACAACTTTTTGTTCTTAATGTAAAATGATTGTTTCTAGTCTGGGTCATGTTAGGAGTACGTGATATAAACAGGATGATTTGACCCTTCCCTTTTTTCTTTCGATTTCCCAAGTTGCTGATCTTTGCAAAACTGAGTATTATCATAGGATATAATTACTTTTTATTGAAATATATTTAGCATCTGACATAAAGTCATTTTTTTGGTTGGTGTAGCCGTCATTTTGTTTGGTTGTTGTAGCCAGTGTTTGAATCCATGTTAATTTTTTTAAGTTCATATGGATTTTAAAATTATTAATACGTATCTCGGGAAATATTTGATGTGCTCATATATAATTGGCTGACAGAGACAGTTTATCAAAATTGTATTCGGATTTCCATCAACGAAATGTTAATTCTTGTGAATTTACAAGGAACTGTAGGTAAAGAAAGTACAGACTACATCATACGCCATCATCTTCCATCTTGGATTTTCAAACAGGACTCGAACTTGAATTTTTTGAACATTTCATTACTAGGACTTTTGTAATTGAAATCGTGGACTATTCTTGGATTACTTTTGGATTTGATTCTTAAAACTAATTATATTTTCATTTTTACAACCTTTTCCAAGAGAAATACATTATTTTGTGAAATGTTTACCAACCTTTTTGGTTTCACGTTATCTATGTTACTGTTTATTTGAACCTAAACACGTAACACTTGATCAATAATGTAGAATCTGTCGCAAGTTATTCCGTACGAAGTGCATCATCACTGAAATGCATCTTATGTTTCATAAATAATGCGGTAGATTAAAAGGCAATACTAATATCGTAACATTATCATTAGAAGGAAACCTGAAAGAAATACTAATGACGAAAATCCGACATAGTCAATCAAAGACAATGCTTTTTGCTATTTTTTCATTACCAGATGATATCAAGCTATGCATAGCATCTTCCAATAATGGTATTTGATATAAGACAGCTAAAAGAATAATTAGATATATACTGTCGTTACGCTGAATATAATTATCAATTTATATCCATTCACTCAGTCGGTCAACTGTTGTGAATGGCCATTTCTCTCCCACGAAATATTTGAATTATATCGGTAATACTATGTTGTGAGCTTAGTGGAAATCTTCGGAAATATTTTATTACTTATATTAGATATTAAGTAACAAAGTTAATATAACTATGTAATCTAGATTTAGGCTTATTGAAATGTTGACTATGGAATATCATGTTGTGTTTAGTACATTATTAAATATCATATTCACGTATCGAAGTGTAAGAAAAAAAACATAATGGTTGTTATATATGACGTATCTATTACATACCTTCCTTTTCTAGTTCCAAATTCCCAACTTTGACTAGGCTGCAAATATCCTCTTTTGAACCTGCGGTGGCCATCGTGTCTTTGCAAGGAATTATGAATACAAACGTGTTGTCTCAAAGACGAAGTGAGTTGTCAACCTACGACATTGGCGACGTTAAGGCATGGGCTTCAAAAGGTAGAGCAAACGTGCAGCTGAAATCATTATAGAAGTCGATTTTAAAATTTAGCTATTATTCAAGGAATATCCGCTTGTCTGCAACATATCAATATCAGATACATATGTACTTGTATAAAATACCAAAACTGTTTTAGGTCCAAGTGGCTGAGTAGTCAAAAACACGAGTCTTTACAGATCACTACCATCTCACATCCGTCAGCGTGGTTTCCAGACTTTATATGTCCAATGTGGGTATATGAGAAAGCCGACAATAACTTCCAGTGGGTCGGTAGTTCTTACCGCGAGTACATCTTTTACATGCATTTGTTGGCACAAACCACATGAAGAACGATTACATCTTCCAATAGAAAAATAAATTAGTAGGGTAATGAAACAGTCACGACCTAGCTCGTTCATGTATACATCTTAGATTATCTGTGATGTTTGGTTTGTTTGTTTATAGCAATGGGGTTTTGCACAGAAGCATAGAAGAAACACACTGTGTTAACTCAAGAGATTCGATTTTGAGGGATTTGTATACATTTTGTAAGAACCAGTTTTCATTATATGATTATAAAATTGCCAAACACACATTTATATTACTGTATTGACAGTGGGGAATTACTGTCCATTCAATCTCTGTGGCTTGTCAGTCTAACGAGATTCATTTCACCTATGTTCACAATTTCGGAGATTCGTATCAGATCGGTTTATTAAGTACTTTTAGAATTCCATTAATTGTCGAAGGCATTTTATTTACCGGTAATGATACAGATGCATAGCATATTTGAATTTTCGCTTCATAAAGATGTAGAAATTACTAATTGTTTTAGTAAAATCTTGAGCGTAGGATGGTCTTGACTCTGATAAGTATCAATGTTCTCAAATGAAAATATTGTTAAGGTTTACATTTTGTTTTGGAGGGGGACAAAGAGTAACAGGGTTAAAATTAAAATTGCCTGTCTGAAAATAAAGCCTACCTGTTTGTACGTTCATCCAATTACACGCAGGTATGTTTCAACCATCTTCCATAATCAAATTAATCGTACCTCTAAATGTGACAAGATTATGCACCTATGTAGATCATGTGCTGTTTTAACGTAACCCTCTAGACTGATTTCCAAACAACACTTATGACGACTGACCAAGGACGGCATACTAATAACTTACCTGGCTTCAATCTGGTAAACTAGATCAAGTGCGCAAACAATATTTACCCTTCGATCTGGCAAACTTGAACAAGTGAGCAAATACTTTTTACCACTTTGTATGCAAAGCAATAATAATGTGTATTTCTATTACTAGATAAGCCATGCATATATTGCAGACTTATTCTGGAAATTAACTTAACTTATTCTGGAAATTGTTGGTTTGGAATTTAACGCCATCGCTTTGGGCTATATATTATACACCAGTTGGTAAATAAATCTGATGGCAGAATATTCAGAATTTTCGGACGAATGGCGAAATTAAAATTAAATGTGAACTTGCATGTACAAGTGATGGGCAACGTTATGTATACATATATCCAGCCGGAATGCTAGCTGATCGATTTCGGGAATGTAACAAAAGCATCCATACAAGATGAAGTTTTAGCTACGCTACAAGCTATGAGAGTAGACATGAAATGGATAGCTGGACTGCAAAATGACGGATACTCCAAATGACTGCAAAATGACGGATACAACAAACATATGTTCTACCCGGTAGACTTGGAAGTGTCCCTCCAAACGCAAGGGAGCATAAATGTCAAAGGCTTGACGACTGAAATAAAACAGGCACCACCGTTCACAAGATTAATAGGGCCCAAATGTGTCGAAGTGCACATAAATGGCTTGCCCCTACAAGTGGAAATTGAGGAGATCCTAAACAAAATGTACATCAAACTGAATGTTAAGATCCTATCGCATAAGCTGGCACAAGTATGGGGCTTCAACAGCATTGCATCAGGGGTAGGACAAAGAGCCATACCATAGAGGATACGAACAAATTTCAGCCGTTCTTTTACTGCATGGGTTTCAAGCTACGCTTATGGTATAGGAATTGTAAGTGTATCAATTCAACTAGTGACAATACTACAATTATAATGCGTAGACAATATTAACCTAAGCAGCAGAGGGGGCGAATCGGACAAACTTTTGGGGCAAATATTTGTTAAACAAAACCGTCTTACGAGCAACAAGAAAACAAAATCTTACAACGCATATGCCAATGTGGTTGTCGCGCCCCCTCTGCTTCTATGTGGTTAACGATTTTTTTTAATAATTGATCGAGTCCGATACGATATCTCGTCCGAGGATCATGCAAATTTATTGTTACAAATCCATGTGGGGTTGACTGAGCGTGACTAAAGAACTTTCTAAAGAGATTATAATCCATATCACCGCCGCACCAAGTCTGATGAATATTTTGTAGTGTATGAGTATCAACTCCGTTGAATACAGCAAGAATATCACAGTTATCTCTGATCAATTTTGGTATTTGGGTGTACCGTTGAGTAACATATATCACATCGGTGTTTTTATGCCTGCCTTTGGAAAATACCCTAGAAGGATTCTTTTGATTGTCTAACATGACATCATCATATACAACTAAATTGTTAATACCTCCATCAATATCATCATTATTCGGTGCTTCTTCGATATCCGTTATAAACTTGATGACACTAAAACGAGCAATCTCTGAAGCGTTCTCGTTAAAACCCTTTAACACTTCGTAGCATCGCTGATCGTCTACACTAGGAGCTATTAAATACAACTTATCCCATTTCATTCATCTCGTTATTAAATTAAGTAGCAGTTGTGTCTTGCCACTTCCAAATGGTCCGATTATAATCATACGAATCGCCGAAAAATCAATTACATTCATGTTATTATAAATATATTATGGATCTATATTGTGTAAAGTGTACAAAGCGTATTGGCACAGTTGACTTGACGACGATTACAACTAAAAATAACCGATCAGCACTTTCTGGTAAAGGCGTATAATGTAGTACAAAGAAATTTAAATTTATTTCTACGAAACCTAATTTGTTAAAAAACAAGGAGGTGATATTGCAGCCAAGCTAGTAGAACTCCCTCGAACACCATTGGGAAAGTATCCAGGAGAAAAACACCTTCCATGATATAGTTATTGTGTACGCGGGACAAGACTTGATAGATATCAGACTCGATGATCAACACCAACCCAAACCCGGTGAAGAACCACTAAACGTTATTGATAAGGCGTGCCATGCTCATGATGTTGCATATAAAAGCAGCAATCTGCAACACAGACAACTAGCTGATGTGAAATTGATTTACGCGTTGAATTCTATCACTGATAAATCCTTCAAAGAAAAACTGACATCATGGTTGATAAAATCGGCAATGAAAGGTAAATTGATGTTAGGTGCTGATAATTAATAACAACATGGAATCTATTTATTATTCTCCGAGCGGATACTGGAGGGCAAGGCGGCAATCAGTAAACTCGATAGCGACGCTAAAGTCAAATATACTACAGTTGTTAATTGGTTATCCAAACAAGCCATATGGCAAATATATCTAACACCGCCTAAACAAATTAACTACTCGGTTTTTAATGTGACCGTTCCTAATGAAGTTCATCAGGCTGATATATTATGTCTGCCACATGATGGTGGTTACAAATACGAGCTAACTGTAGTTGATGTTGCGAGTAGATACAAACAAGCAGAACTATTAAAAACAAAATCATCAACTGAAGTCGCGTCTGCGTTTGAAAGGATTTATCGGCAGGGTCCTATGCGCTGGCCAAATCTATTACAAGTTGATCCTGGCAAGAAATTTCAGGTTGCGGTTCTATCAGCGATTAAGCATCATAATGTCACCATCAGACGAGGGCATACTGCACTACATCGCGATCAGGCAATTGTTGAACGATTTAATCGGACGCTTACTGAGCGGTTATTTGGATATCAATACGCGAAGGAATTCATTCAGGATAAACGATCTCGTGAATGGGTCAAGAGATTACCAGCTGTGATTACCGTGCTGAATAATGAGATTACTAGAACAATCAACATGAAACCTATCAACGCGATTAAGAAAAAGTTTATACCTAAAGATCCACAAAAAGATGTTTCAAAACAACCAATACTTGGTAATGTTACTGTCAGGTATTTATACGAACCAGGAGAGCTCGAAGGTGGCAGAAAAAGAGCTACTGATCCTATTTGGAGTGTCACCACGCATAAAATATCCGGCATAACACGATCTACGGGTAGACAACCAATATATAGACTGGATTCAACTGCCCCTCAGCGAGGATTTACTCGACAACAACTGCAAGTGATACCCGAGGATACTCAATTACCGCCGCGTGGTCTTAACTAGCGCCTCTTCGTCTGTTGCACTCAAGACAAGTCAGCATCACATTATCTCTTGTATGACCAATACTGTTATTTTTTTCTTTTTACGGTAAATTGTTGAGAGTCTTTATCCGACCAACACCAACTCATTACACAACTGCAACTCGCGCTGTGATCATTCTGTTGTTGTTTCAGTGTAATTATTGATTCGGCATCAATGTCAAATTCTCCATTATTTTTTTTATCATGTTGTTTATAACCGGATATTTGTTTTTCTGATTATGTCCTTGACAGAGTCATCGTTGGCAATAGTGTCATTATCATCTCCGTCTGTCAGGACAACTCTTCGAAGTTGATTTATTCTTCGTACTCTGGATACTGCGAGATAAACTAAATTCGACCATTCGATGCGATTATCTACAAACAATTGTGTTTGATATAGTCAATCCCTGTGAAGAATGTATTGTGGCTCAGTAACCTAGCGTCCACTTAGAATTATTAGCGTGTAATGCATCTTCGACGACATTGATATCAACCAACACAATATCATTTAATACTAAAAAAAAATTTCACGTCCTGACTCTGTCAGGCCAGGAATATCAACTTCGATATTTTGCCTCCGTGTATCCTTGGGTCTATAACAAATGGGCACTGGAAGTGTTTTAAATTTTTCTTTATGCAATTCAAATAATTTTATCTGAAGTGTGTCTCTGACTAATTTTCTACTTGCTGCTATCAAATCGTTTGGTCTCCACGCTTCCCAGAAACCTTTTAATGGTGTTTCCGAAATTATTTCACGCGATATTTCACATTGAATTCTATCCGGTTATAATCTGATTAGTTGTTTGAATTCTCGTAATTGTTCATCAAGTGCTCTGTGGTCAGTATTAATTTCTTCATAGTAGTCTACAAAATTCTTCAGCCAATTATGTGGGGATAAACCGACAAATGGCGGGGGCTGGCCGTGATCGCCACACATGACGACTTATGTGTTCGCTAGTAGCAGCCAATCAAGAAAATGTTATAATACTTCTAACGACACCGTGCATACCTCGTCCCAAATTACGACTTCAGGAACAGATTTCCCGCCCATTCGATCAGGAGTCCACACGTCTCCTTTCCATCCAAAGAAACTTGCAAGTCTGTAAGATGTGTTAGCACAATCATGTTTGACTTCCTACGAAATAATTTAATCGCACAAGTCGTCTTTCCTGATCCACCACAGCCGTTTAAATACACTGCTTTATATCTACATATTGGATCAGATATCTGTGGTGCATTAGATAGTTCTGATATCTGATCGCGCTTCAAATAATTATTTTCAACGGTGACATCTGCTGGTTGAATATGATCATGAAGCGTTTCCCGCTTAATTCTCCATGATCCCCAACTCTCGTCAGAATTTGTGAATTCAGCCACTTCGCTGCTGTGTTTCATGTCTATGTAAAATGAATCAGTTGCGTCTCTAAATGTGGTGTCAGGAAATATATTTATCATCGAAAACAAATTAATGGAAGCATAAGCCAACATAGATGCTCTCAAATGTGTGTACTTCGGATTGTATCCATCGCTGTAAGTAGCTACTTTACCTAATTTAGTTCCATCGGACAAGAATGCTTCTTTACGATTGACATATGTGCCCTTATTCGTTATATCCGCGATTATGAAATCGTATTCAGCCTTGTCTATAATCAACCATGAAGAACATCTTGTATTGTCATATTTGCCACCCTGAGTAAACTTTCCAAATATCCTTCGTCCGAGATCTTTTGTATATCTGTTTTCGTTTTCAAATAACTGTTTGGACCATTTCAAAAGTTCTTCTTCGTCAAGGTCAGGAATATGTTTTCGTTGTTCGCTAATTATTTTATCTAGATCGGGTTGTGGTAACCAGACTGATTTCTCTGCTCGATAGTATACAATTGCTTCACTGACAATTAACGATATCAGCATACCACAATCAATCATATATCTCAATAGCACTATTGGCATCCAGTGTTTTTCAGACATGTGTCTACCAATCCAAAAATAACTGCACGGATGAAGTCCTGTAGCCAATTCAAATGATACTACACGAGTGAATCCAGTTAGATCAATATCGGGCAATGGACCATTAATCACATCACGAGAAAATTCATGTGTGGGGTGTCCAAATCGTTTAAAGTATTTATTACATTCTCCGTACCTGAGAAAACTTCCGGGGTAACAAGCAACCATATCAACGGAAATAATGGTTCCATGGTCATATTTTGTATTCAAAAATCCACCATGGCTGTACCCGAGACAGCTCAATCTGACATCTGATAGAAATTCACTTCTTGATGGCTTACACGCGTTTTTCTTTTTAGCAAAATGAGCTGCAACTGATGGAAGTGTAAAACAGTTTGTTAGTAATTGTTCGTTGTCTTCCGCTGAAAACTCACTAGCTAGTTTTTTCATTTGATTGAGCAGCGCTTCAGTACTGTATAATTCTCCATTGGGTCTTACAAATTGATCGAATCTACATTCATCGTCTTCAAAACTATGAAGTAGCCACACCGACATAGGATCGTTTTTACTTCACTGGTAAATAGCATCAAATAATTTCTCCTCAGAGAAGCACTCTCCAAGCTGGGGTATATATTTTTCAGTTCTTGTTTGCGGAAACATTGTTACTGCAGTTGTCCACGCGTGTTCGTTATGATCAATAATTTGTATTGGCGCTCCTTTTGATTTATATTTCGATTCGTGTAATACTTCTCCGGTTATTGTCGCTACTGATATTGGAAATCTTAATGATTTTTCTAACTTAGCTATATCTTGAATTGTTGCCTCTCGCCGTTTCACTGTTAGTCCCCATTCATTTATTTGTTTGCGTCTTAGGTCAGTCAATTTATTTCCACGCAACGCAATTGTGAAGTGTTCTATTACTCGTTCTGCCACACAATTCAACGACGGAGAATATTTCATTGGTGCTAGTTTTTCAATATCTGGTTTGTCATTTAACGGATATTACCCGTACTAAACTGCTGTTACAGGATGAGATTTTTCGTAGTATGGTTTGTCAATTCCAGTCAGAATTCCTGGTTTGGAATCTTGACTCACAACGACGGTTCTTTTATCTTTCAAGATTGGGTCATTTTTATCCCTGATAATCCAATCTCCCGTGTCTGAACGGATAACGAATTTCACTCTAAAAAATACCTTTTTCCCCAAGATGTGAAAATATTACTGCTGCTTTTTCGTCATTCATGGTATCATCAACACGACCATCAATTCGAAATGTTAACCAACAGTGATATGCCCCATCACGCTTGAATTCATTAAAACAATGACGAATTTTACTTATCATAGTTCAGTCATTTATTAGACCCTTTGGTGTATAAAAGACTCTATCGAGATTGAATTTAGCATTTTTCCAAGGGGCATTTTTTTATAATCTCTCGAACTCCTCCATGCTATAATTAAAACAAATATTTAAATAAAAAATTTATTATATAATGAAACATTGCAAATGGCTAATGAATGGATCAGTTACGTCGTGTAAAAAAATCATGCAAAAAGGAGTTCTGTGGGTATCATATGCAAAGTGTTGGTAACGGGAGCCTGGGCCCAATCCTTTGTATTCTATGTGGGTTAGGGGTTAGAGGAAAATCGCAGTTGTTTTTCGGTTGGGGTGGTAAGCGGTATAGAGAATTGAAGCGCTATTATGATAAACGAATTAAGAACTAAATCAATGACAGCACCCCTGAGCGAGTCAGTGATAAGGTCATTAGAACACCTCAAGACTACATTGAGATATTCTCAAGTTTGATTAGACCAAATAATTAATTAGCCAAATAATAGTATAGTATATAAATGAACCAAGAATTCCGTCCATAACCTCTGATCAGTGATTATGAAGCTTCTCGTGATGGTACTGTCAGAAACCGTAGATTGAAGAAGCCAGTCGGTGCTGTGACTAATATGGGATTTTGAAGTTTGGTGCTGGAAAAAAGAATTATTACTGTCACCGATTCGTCTTCGAGGTGTTTAATGGATTAATCGAAGACGGTCTTGTTATTGATCACTTAAATGGTATTAAGACTGATAATTCTTTAGATAATTTACGAGTTGTTACACAGAGTGAGAATTTAAAACGAGGAAAGACTGGCACTTGTTAAACAGTTGCAAGGAGACCTGTAAGATCATTTAATATAACAACTAATGAAGAAAATATTTCCATCTATGAATAGCGCCAGTAGATATTTCAGTATTTGTAGATCCTCAATACAAAAAGTAGCAGAAGGCACTTATCGATCTGCGATTTCCATAAAGACCGGACAAAGGATTCAATTTACATACGTCGGACTGTATGTACTCGGTATTATTCTCTATAACACCAAGAGAGATAACTCGTATGGTAATGTAATGGCTTAAAAAAGAGTTACAGATCTCAGTGTTTTTTTGAAACGTCGCATCATCTGATTGGCAGATTTTTACTGTTATGATTCTCAACGGAGATAATCAATTGAGGTAATTAAATTCTTTTTGTAAGAAAACAAATCAGCGGCGTGGTGTTTACAAATAACTGTATTTTTTTTTAGTGTTTTTTTTTTCAAGTATTCGCTGTTAATTCAGCGCTGTCAATAATCAGTATTATGTACACAAAATAATAAAATCACACACCTCTGTGTTTGACTTCCGTGTATTAAGCAGCTTATATACCATATCGTCTATTATATAATTTGGGCTATAGCTCGAAACTCAAGTTACGAAACCAATGTAAATCACACTGTCGCACGTAGTGTGAATGTTTTTTACGCATCAAAGCAATTGATTTTGTGATTTACATTGGTTTCGCGCTTGAGCCCGTCATCCATTGTCATTGTACATACCATATCATCCATTGTCATTGTATCTATTGTTTGTGCTGTCCATTTGCCAAACATACCTTCTTAGATTCCTAACACGCTATTTGGCGAGTTAGCAGTCTTATTGGAGACTATGTTTCGTGATAATGTTGTCGTATGTTACCTCTGGGCGCCTCCAATGAATACCACACCTGAGGCGTTTCCAAATGGGGTTGTTGTCCTGTGCTGTCCTTAATTAAGTATATTCGTAGTGCCTATATACCCCTAACAAAACGGGGTAACGGCTTTGTGCTGTCTAAAAATCGGGTCAAAAATTGGCCTTAGTATTTTGTTTATTTTTGTATTAGAAATATATAATTATCATATATATATATATGATTTCTGAAACTATTAACGAAATCATATCTGAAATATCTAATATTAAAAATCAAAAAATACAATTGTCAGATGGTCTAAACTGCGATCAAATTATGTCCGACTTTTAGGATATCGAATTCGCTGCAATCAATAATAAATATATCCTTTCAAAGAAGTATGCGTTAGTAAAGGGAATTCAGAATGCTATTAGAGAATCCATTGTATGCTGCGAAGATGTTCGTCCCGTTATGTACTATCGTGGAGCGAGTACGAGGAGAACTAGTCCGCGAGTATGAAACCAAAATTTTAGTGAAATCGAAAATTAGAAGTATCAGAGCGCTGATCAATCAGAATCAAAATCATCCCTTGGCCGATCACTAAAAACACTTCACGGTGCCATTTTCCCTACACGCACCCCAGCCATACTGTGCAGGCGTTACTGCATGTATAAATACCTGTCGTTGGAAATGCAATAGACAGGTGCGTTCAACCAACAAGGAAGTTTTAGTCGGCAAACAAACGCGGTTGAAATTCTATACTAGCATTAATGGTTATTGTGTACCAGGAAGTTGTAAAATATATTTTGATTTATTAATTCTGAAATATTTTAGTAAATACAATTTTTTCTCGTTTTTTGGTTATTTGTTTACCATTTTGGTCGTTTTTGGTCATTTTTTTAAACCATTTTGGTCGTTTTTTGAGGGTATAATCCCCCGTAATTTATTTAGAGAAAATCAACTTTTCAATGATAGTGCCACTTGGTTGGTCCAAAATCTTTGATTAAAATCCTTGATTGAAATCATTGATTGAAATCCTTGATTTCAGAGTCGAGTTTGCATGGGACTTCTCGTACACTTTCCCAATAAAAATCTTCAGCGCTCCAATCATTTTTGGTGATTTCATCATTACATCGAGATTAAAATCTCATAGTACACTAATTGGAAAATTACTTTACTGTTTCAATAATGGTAAACGAATCATTAAGGACTAGATTAGCGAGAGAAAGATTGACCGCTATTAAGAAATTCCTTCCAGTCCGCGACTCTTTACGAAGAAAACTACAACAACGACAGAGTCTTCAGACTGGCTTTACAGAAGAATCCGAACAACTGTTTAAACCAATAACGACAGTAACGAAGGGGGTAATATCAGCAATCTCATGAGGAACGAAAAAAAAGAAGTCTTTTCTTCCTGTACTCGACAAAATAGCAAAAGGATCTAAACAAACAAAAAAATCTTTAGAAACACTTCCTGGTGATATAATAACTGCTGCAAGACGACAAGAACAACAAGAACTAGAACTTCAAGAAGAAATTGAACGATTAGGTGATATTGATATTTCCTCACCCCCGCCTGAACCAGAAGAACAACAAGGCGCTGTTGCAAGAGAAGAATATTCACCTGAAAATATATTTACGGACAACGCGATAAATAGAATCATAGGAATCGGAACAGACTCTGAATAAGTTAATTTTTCTAAAGATAGTTTTATAATAACAGATAACTATTTAAAAGACGATAAATCTAGAGGTTATATAAAAGATAAAGACACCTGGGCGAATAAAGTATTTTTAGCAAACCGCAGTAAAACTAAAATAATAAAAGAAATACGTGATGATTACAATAAATTTCTAGCTAAAGTAAAAGGTGTCACACAACCACCACCAGTGTATACAGCAGACATAATCCCTGGTGAAATACAAAGAATGGCAGAAGCTGATTCCGAAAAAGGTGCAACTGGTATCACTAAAAAAACATCCGGGAAGGGATGTTCCGAAAATCAAAGATATTCTAATTTGACTCTGAGGGTATCAGGTAGTGGTCTAGTTATTTGTCCTGGTAATATTCTCAGTGATATAGCACGATTATAAGTTCTCATGGGAGGAAAACGAGCTGGAAATAACTCGCCCGAAATAATTAATGAAGCAGCTGATGTCTGCAGGCGGTTATTTCAAGGTGACATCAAGGATATCAAAACATATCCAGATTTCGTTGACGAGTTAGCCGATCATCATGGTTACCATAGTGATTAAATCACCACATTAGATAAATAACAATTAAATAGGAATGATTATAAACTACAACCACGATAAACCAATTAGTGTCTACGTAGTAAACTCACGATTACCAGAATATAGAGCATACTATGGAGATGGTCTCGGTGATACCATTGCAGGATTACTTGCAAGAATGGTTCCAAAAGCAGCGCCGCTAGCAAAACAACTATCAATGAAAGCCACTGATGTTATTCGTGATAAGGGCATTATCGCTGTTGGTGATGCTGCCGGGAAGGCATTTCCAGCCATGAAAGATACACTAATAGCGCTAGTTTGACGGCGAAAGAAACCGGTGTTATTTGGACCACTACCATCTACAACAGTGATGCCTGCAAGTGTTAGTAAAATAATAGATAACGCAGTAGATCAAAAAAACTAAAAAACTAGCTTCGTTGGCAACTTCGTTGACCTCAAATAACCAGGATAATATAACCGCAAATATGATAGCGGGAAGCGGCTTAAAACAAACCACGCGGTCGTCAACGATGATGATTTAGACCAACGAGAATAATATAATAAAATGTTCAAACGGACGCATGATATAGCGTTTGATAAGGATGCCCCAGTACTTAAGGATGATTCCGTACGCGATTATCAATTTTATTCCTATCACGCAGTGCAACCTGATCTTCGATCAAAAATTTAACTTCAAGTCTATGATACCAGTAAATATTTTCTACCATGCGAAGCGTTTATTGAAGTAGAATGAGAGCTTGTAACAGCTGCTGATACTCCTGCTGTACCAGCACCGTATCCAGCTGGTACTCAAGTCGGTTTTGTCAATAATGGTATTATGGCGTTATTTGAGAGTGCAATATATCTCATTGATGGAAAATAAAATGAGTCGATAGAACGTGATCTTGATGTCGCAACAACAATAATAGGGCTAGCAAGATATTCCGATGATTATACAAGATCAGCCGGTCCTTCTATGATGTTTGCAAAAGATATTAAAAATACTACTGGATAAAAATCCATTTGTTGTAAGACGACCAAATGATCGTGCTGGTGCTGCTGCTGGTATCGAGGATATGATTATAAACAATGATCCTAATTTCAATTTAGGAGCTGCAACACTCATGTCAATGTTGGAAGGAACGCGCAGATCATTTTCATGCGCGATTCCACTGCATCATATATTTGGATTCTGTAGAAATGTACAAAAAGTTATTTATGGAGAGAAGCATACAGTAGCACTCGTGCATAAAGGTACTGACAATGATGCAATTTAGAGGATTCCAGCAGATGATGCAAACCACAATACTGATGCCGGTAAAGTCATTTTAACAAAACTATCACTTTGGATGCCAGTATTGACTCCGTCAATTACAACAGAAGGGCGATTACTATCATTTTATGGATCAAGGAGAAAAATCATTACTAAGTTGGCTAACAACTACAACAGATATTGTACAATCAACTGTTAACGGTACATTTACGTGGAACCTGGCATCAACACAATGCGTTTCAGCTCCGCGTCATATATTTATTTCGTTACAGGATACTGCGAGAACTGGTAATCAACTCTTCAGCCATATGATATTTGATCGATTAGGTGTTACTAACGTCTCGCTGAGAATAAACGGAGAGCAGGAACCATCCGAGGATATACAACTTAATTACGGTCAAAACCATATTGCACGAGTTTATCATCGCCTGTTGTCATGTATGGGACGCGATCAAAAATGTTGATACCGGTCTACAAATATCACAGTTGGGTTTTAGTACTCTTTATCCGATCTATTACTTTTCGTTGGAAAATCTTGATTTAACAAGACAATCCGTCGTTGATATACACTTTAGAGCTCATGTAACCCGTGGTGCTATCCCTGAATATAGAACAGTTGCTGTCATTCTCAGTGATAAATCAATGCTACTCGAAGGTGTTGGTGGACGAATGAGAATCGTCGATGCACCAGTGGAAAATATGTAACTGAAATTCCTTCTTATTTTTCCATTCGAATCGATCTGTTATTGTATAATGTCATATAGTCATATTAGTGTTACATTAACTCCTGGTCAACTCAAGAAATTGCAATCCGAAGCAGCTAAAAAATGTGGAACCACAATAACGCTAAAACCCAATCTGATGACTGGATTTCAGAATAAATTGTCACTGTCAACTCGTCAAGTTAAACACTTCAATGATGCGCTCAAAGAACGAAAAGGTGTTCAGATCACACTCTCTGCGAAAGCGATCATCAACATGATAAATTCAGGTAGTATATTTCCGTTGTTAGCTTCAGCGTTAGGGTCCGTTGGTACCGTGGCAGGAATGGCACTAAAGAAAGCTACCATGAAGGGGTATAAAAATAGGGAAAGTGTCTAAGACTACCGGGAACTCCACACACGTGGTAAAAGGGAAGCGGCCTGAGAATCCCGGGAACGGTTTATTCAGTCCCATGTCAAATTTCGATTTACTCGATGCTGCTAAATAACTATCGATTAAAAACTTCAGAGGTGTCTTTATGAAAGATCAGTTGCCAACAACCCCAAACAGCGTTGAAACCGGTATCATTAATCTCGATAACAGCACCGGACCTGGAACCCACTGGGCTGCATACGCGACTGATCCTCGTGGGATTATTTATTTTGACTCGTATGGATTAGCGCGCCAAGGGAATTAATGAATTATATAAACAACTTAAAAACGCCTCGTTGGAATTATACGCTACCAACACAAACGATGATTTGCCCACCTATATGCGGCAATGAAGTATTAAATGCCCTTGACGCTATTTCATCATCCAAGGGAAACCACCTCATTGGGTCGTAAATGAATACATCAGCAACCGCTTTTTAGAGAGAGAAAGATTTTTACAATAACATGATTGATATTTGTGGACGACCCTTGTTACCGTCGAAGAAACCCGATGCTGATAGCACTGCAGCCGGTGATATAAAAAACTCATCGAAGATGAAATAGCTGAAACGTTGAACTTAGCAAGTGTTGACCCGAATGAAATAGCTGTATTTCAAGATCTTCAGGGTCAATTGAAAACTTGTAATGTTTCCCTTCATGATATTTTAGTTAAACGACGAGACGCAGCCGAAGGCGCCATCGCGGTATTTTCCGATCAGGGTAAACTCAAACCAGATGTACTTATGTCAACTATTGCGAAACTTTTTGACGATTTAGAACCAGTAAAAACTCTACGCGATAAATACATCGATCATATAGTTACATTTAATAAGTTTACTGAATTCCAAAAATCCATCGTAGACAACATTGATAAACCTGTAGTAGAATTTTTTCGTAATCCACCAGTGACCACATCAAAAGTTAGTGAGATAAAAACATCATGTTGGAATTAGCAACACTTCAATCCGAATATGAAAACACGTTGAGAAGTTTACATCATTTCGTAAAAATATCATTGAGAAATTTTTTGCAACCAAGTTGGATAAAATTGACATAAAACTTCCCGATATTAAAAAAGCCATCGATGAAATGAAAAACTTCATCGAGGCAATCAAAACTTATGCAGCTAGGATGATAAGCGTCATTGAAAAAACAAGACTTCCTCATGCGGAAACCAACAAAGTAGTATACACGATTCAATACGGATCATTTGCGTGGACTCCTACAAACAACATTTTACATATCACTGCGGCCGACTCAATTTAATATATCATCATCGAGTTCAGCTGGAATCAATAATACAATATCAACAATCATCGACAAGGATACATCTGAACAGTTCACGTTAGAATCCATTGATAAGATTTCGCTTAGATTTCAGTAACGTGATATGTAGAGTTTGTAGCGGATATGAGTAAACAAATTAATTGAAATCGTAATACGCTAGAAAATAAAATGACAACGTCGCATCAGTATCGCATTGATCAGGTCAGAGAATTTCAAACTAAACTCCAAACCCTCACTGAGGATTATCAAACAAAAAAAAGAAATACCGACGAAGAATCACCGCGGTTGATGCTACCGTGTACTCAGTGAGTGGTGTAATCACCGGAGTCGGAATAATACTCGCATCGGTTACAATGATTGCTCCGGTTGTAGTTCCAATTTGTATTGCTGCTGTAGCTACAATCGTGGGTATATTAACCGGAATAACAAAAAAACTATCTTCGTGCACCCAGAGTAAACTGCATGATTACGTAATTAAATTTCACGCTGTATCAACCCAGCACTCGCAATTATCCTCGATGATTTCCTCCTCGCTCGATGATACATTAATATCAGATAGCGAGTTTTCAGCGATGGAACATATTTATGTTTTCGCGATGTTGAAATTAGAGCAGGATAATAATAATAATAATAATAATAATAATAATAATAATAATTATAATAATAATAATAATAATAATAATAATAATAATAATAATAATAATAATAATAATAATAATAGCAACGATGACAACACCGCAAGAACTACTTCAACGGATAGCGGAAAACACAACACCGGTGAGACAAGTATGATTTCAATAACCTCAACCAATCCTGAGTTCAGTGTGAATTTTCCGACTCCGATTCCTGTTAAGTAGATAGCACTAGCAAAATTAAGAATATATCACAGCTGGCCTAATATTCGGTCGGTAGCATTTGGAGGACAACAACCGAACAATTCTTTAGTGTTTGCGAATAAGAATAACTGGGTCACGCCAAATTGAACAAATGAATGCTGAATTTCAGAGTAGAATACAATCCATCACCGGAGAGGAATCAACAATTGCTATAACGGTCCACGAACCAACGCTATCATCTGCAATCGAGATTAATTCACCTATGTCGTAGATATCTATCTGAGTTATATAAGGACAATACTGGGTTGGCCTGAAAGCCCACCTCGGGGAGAAACCGTTAATATACCGAACCTAAAAAATCCGATTACATCACCGACAACATAAAACCCGACAATCCAACAAAAAGTTATAGCGAATACTCCAAGTTGAATTTTTTTAATGAAAAAATAGAAAATCGCGTTAGATACTACACAACTCGCGAAGATAAAATTAATGAAAACAACACAGCGATGGAAAATATATTCTTTACTCATTTGCACCAACAGCTCCTCCAGGATTTCTAATTATTGAGGATCCAACTAATCCAGTCTTTATACGGTGTCATAATGATTCTTTAACGAGAATTAATTTCAGACTCACTGACCAATCTAATAATCTGATTGATCTACGAGGCGAGATTTAACAAATAAGTCTGTTTGTGAAATCGTAAAAAAAATCGTTAACCACATAGCAGCAAAGAGAGACGCAACAACCACATTGGCATATTTTTTTTCGTTGCTCGTAAGAGGGTTTTGTTTAACAAATATTTGCCCAAAAAGTTTGTCCGATTCGCCCACTCTGCTGCTACCTATATTGGTTATTGGTGTGGGAGTAATGAGAGGACATCATATTTAGACACATAAATACATATTCATTGGAGGGTTTTAATAATACATTTCAATGCTCGTTGGTAAATTGACTTTTCCCCCTATGGTTTGCTTACTTTTTTCAGGTTTTGTCGTGGTAAATTGGACTCTCTTATAAAGAGAGTGACTATTGATTAATAATAAAAAATAAAGGATAATAAAAAAAATGAATTCATAAATAAAAAAAATAAAATAATAAATTATAAATAATGTTGTGCACAATTAATGTTTGGGAACTAAAAGGAAGAAGCGTTAACAATAGCCAGACGTATAGTCATTCCTGCCTAGCTGAATGCCTGCTTGCCTGTATACCTATCTATCTACCTACCTAACTAAATAGCTGCTACATACATACATGTATGCATGCATACATACATACATACATACATACATACATACATACATACATACATACATACATACATACATACATACATACATACATACATACATACATACATACATACATACATACATACATACACACATACATACATACATACCTTTTATAGCGCTGTAGGACAAAGTTCTTTATCAGTTTTTATAAGTTCATGTGGCAGAATTGCAGTTTTCCAGTGTTTTACAACATACCAAATGTGTACACAAAAAAGAGTATAGTAACTGGATAATTGGACTGAGAAGGTGCCTTATTGAGTATATATACTTTGAGGGGATGCTCTGAAAGTGGACACGACAAAATACAACCACCAGACAAGCCTATCTCTACGTGTCAATAGTTGTTGTAATATCAGAAAGATTCATGCGGATATTTGGAAATTTTCCACGTAGCGTTCATAGTTTATTGTTTATAGTATCTACAGTTTTTTGTCACATAGTCACTGTCAGATGTTTTATTACCAAATTACTTCTTTTCGAGTTCATGTTGAGCTTGCCTATCGTTGTATCACCACATTTTCTTTCTCGATCGTTAATACTATCTAGTACAGTTAAAAATAGAACACCTGCTCTATTCTTACCACTGGAATCAAGCACCGCTATGGAGTTTCTGTTACTTCATTATTTTAACAATAATACTCCATTAAGTCTAACAATTATTACTAGTTGTTAATTTGCCTTGTATGTAGTGAAATATAACGACCTCATTTTGCCCCACATATACAAGATTTAACAGTTCGGATATTTCATCCTCGATCATTTTTTTACATCCTTGGTTGCCGATATGTCACTGTTGGATTGGTTTAGGTTGGAGAGAGATCTCCCGTAAATATCAATCATTACATTTTAAGATCTTTCTAAAAAGTGATGACTCGTGTATTCGTGTACGGTTTTATGAGGAGCTAATTACTGGCATCCATGAAAGTTATATTTACTTTACCATCAGCAACACCAGCACCTCCCCAGTTTGCACCATTATCATCGCCTTTTCTTACGAGGACTGTGTTTAGCTCTAAAGATAACCTTTCTCACATTTCTGCAAAATCAAAAACTATGAGACAGTTGAATTCGCACATGAGAATAATCTACACGGTCCTTTCAACATTGATACACGTGTTGCAAATCCAAGGATGTGATTAGTATTAACACCTTTTATAATATCAAAAGGAGCACCTGGCCTATCTTCATGTTCAAAATCATCTGGATGATCAGTAACTCCAGTAGCTACTGGTGTCTGTAATTTGACATACTAAACATGATCAGCGCTATCAATAATATCCTTAGAAAACATCATAGATGGACCAACCGATCTTTTATAATCATCAGAATATCTCGTAAACCTATTATTGTTGTGGCAATATTCACATCATTCTGAATAGATTCAATCTCTTTTCCATCAATCATATTTGTAGCGCTACTGAACAGCACTATATTCCCATTGTTAACGAAACTAACTCGTGTAATTAATGAATATGGTACTGCTACATGATTAACATCTTCAACAGTTGTTACGAGTTCTTCTTTTACTTTAATAAACGCTCCGTCGGTCAGGAGGTATTTAATTGTATCATGAACTTGAAGTTCGATCCTTTATTGAATATTTGGCTGTACTGCATTATAATAATAAAACTGATAATTGTGTACAGATTCATGTTTGAGCATCGGTGCTTCTATATCAAATACTGAGTCCGGTGAAGATTTGAACATTTTATTATAAATTTCTCGATCGAAATCGTGATCTCAAACCGCATCCCGCTATTAAATTTGCATTAATATTTTTTTGTTTTTCGTCAGATCCTTGATTTACCCAAGGCTAGTTTTTGATCCGCGGCTTGGTTTATTATTTTACTGGCATTTGCGGGCATAATTTACGTGGATTGCAATTTTACTGGCTATGGGTTCATCGTATTAATCGTGTTAGTCTTTCTTTGGCTGCAGAAAACGCCTTACTAGCAATATTACCAATACCACCAGGAGCTATTTCACCAATAACATTAATAGTTTTCATCGATAATTGTTTTGCGATTGGTGCTTTTTTGGAAGCTATTCTTGCAAATAGCCCTTGAATAACATTACCAAGACCATCTCTGTAAAATTGTTCTAAAAACGGGTAATCGAGGAGTTTATTGCCCTGACCATGCAGATTTATAATGGTGATAATGTATGATCATCTTATTTATTATCGTTATGTCTAATCGTAGTGACAATTAACCGCCGGTGCAGATCAGTCACTCTGATAACCATCAACGAGTTTATCGATAAATTCTCGATATACACCGATATTCACGAAACCGCTTTAAAATAATATTTGACAAATATATGACAGATACCAAAAGCTTCATTAATTGTTTCCGGTGAGTTATTTCCAGCTTTTGCTGCCCCAATGAGAATTTCTAATCGTGCTCTGTCGGAGAGAATATTATTAGGATAGGATTAAATAGTCTAAAGGATGATCTTTCTACTTTTGCTATTTTTATTTGTTCACTAGCATTTTTAAATTTCGACAACAGTTTTTGTTGCGGTGAGAATGAATGTTGTTGTTGCAGTGCGAAAGACTGTTGTTGTTGTTGTTTAAACCTCTATTATGTGTTTTTATTTTTCAGAAAGCGTATCAAACATATAATCATCACGACTGACTTGATTTTTATTGTAATATAATCGATATGCCCATTTATTAAAATTATCATTACGTACTGTTTCGTAACCTGATTTTAACATTTTAAATTTATCATACACACCAAATAGTAGTTTTTCAGCTAAATCAGGTTATTTAGTATTTTTAATATTCTCAATAGCTTTTTCTCAAAAATTTATAATAAGATCAATATTCTCCCTTCTTATTTTAGGTTTAGCTACAAGTATTTATTTCACGTCTAGGTTGGTCAGATGCATTATTTCTGTTTTTTCACATTATTTTGTTCGGTTGTTGGAGGAAGCCATTGTTTGCCAAATAGACGCCTCAAAAACGTTGCAGGGTTCACCCTCTCTGATGCTCCGGCTTCATTTTCCCTTAGTACGCCACTGGCTAACACAGTATTTGATACAGGGCACACTGTCATTCTCACCGGTTTATAAAACACCAGACAAAGCAATGCTGACGCGGCACAGTATTTTGCACTCATTATTAAAAACATCAGACATCAGTTGTTTTTTTTTAACACGGCTTCCACGTCGGTGTATAAATCATAAACAAAGAGATTGTCAATTATTTCCAGCAGATTTTGATAAATGTATAAAGGGCTTTGTTGAGCAGAAATTGTACACCTTATATTGGTGCTTTCAATATTTGGGAAGCTGTAGCCATGATAGAGGATACAACCACCTAAAGAAACATTGCGAATTGTTACACGCTGTAAGTGCAGTTAAACAAGAATTTAATGATACCTTTCTATTTCTTACTTCATATTGTCAAAATAAAACATACTGAATATCTCGTTTTCAAACTCTTAAAATCTTTGTGTACATGAAGCTAAGAGACGAGTGTTTCATGTACTGATGTACTTCATGATGTACTGATGTACTTCATGAACAAAAGTATTTTTATGTTGCTGTTGTCTATAACTACTGTATAACAGTATACACAATATGTTTGTATTTTTGAACATGTAATCTCTTTCAAAATATAGGTATCAACATGTCGCTGAATTGGTATTATTTTTCTAGCTAATTTGATAATTGTACTTAATTTTAAAATTTATTTTTCTGCCTATTGTATCATATCTTGTAGGATTGGGAAGACACATGTGAGTATATTTTTTTATTATTATGCAAACACCTTCGCTTGTTTTGTTCTTTTGTACAAGCTGTTTAATTTCAAAGTGTTGCATCTAAATGATACTTCATTGAGGCTAACCATTAGAGTGGGCCTTGTTATCTGAATATAACCATCAAGATGGAACATGTTATATGTGTCTAACTATTTGGGTGGATCGTGTTATCAGTGTATAACCATTAGGATTGATCATGTTATATATGTCCAACCATTAGGATGGATCATGTTATCTATGTCTAACCAATGGATCATTGATCATGAAAACATGGTAGAGCAGCCAATAAACATATTGCATACCCCCGTTGGCATGTTGAATGATTGAATGGACAAATAGTAGTATGGGACTACGACCCTGTATTCTGTTTTGGAGAGCTGAATAAGAAGAGTACCTGCCTTCTTTGGTTCTAATTTTGCATTTATGGTGATGCTAAACAAATGAAGATAACATTTCGATACAAATGTAATCGTTTTTCTGCCGATTGTACTTGGTGCAAATGGAAATCTGCCTTTGACTTGATCGACAATGTAGAAATTATCAAAAGTTCAAATTGTCAAAAGTTTTCCATTCTTAAAATATCATCTTTTAAAATGTATCTTATTATAATTAATGCATCATATTAAAAAGGCATACTAAAACTGTAACTTTATGATCATTAGAAGCAAGACCTGAAAATAATACTGATGATGAAACATCGACATAGTAGAGGAAACATCAGTTGTTGTTGATCAATATCAAGTTGTAATAAACTGCGTGTGGCAAAATTTAACAAGAACATATAAAACAGTTCAAACATTAGTCAGATAGCAACTGTCGTTAGACTGAATAAAATTATCATTTTAAATTCATCCGCAGAGTCGGACCACTGTTGCGAACGGAAATTATTCTCCAAAGGGGCTTACTAAAACCTTAACGTAATGAGTATTATAGTCAAGAACTAAAAATCTGCTCAAAGATTGCGCTGTATATAATACATTAAATAACAAATCAGATTGAACTATGGTATCTAAATGTAGGCTTCTTAAAACCTTGATTTAAATTGCACCTGCTGTGTTTAGTATAGTTTGGAACACCATATATTATCATTGATGTGTTGGTAATTATAATCAAGGGTTTTATATATGACTTATCTATTATATATCTTTTATTTCCAGTTCGAAAATTCTAACTTTGACTATTCTGCAAATAACATCTTGTGATCTTACAGCGGCCATCGTGTCTTTTAAATCGATACAAACTCTAGGTGAAGTGAGTTATTAACCAAATACAATGACAATGTTAGTTATGCCCGGTCTGCAAAATATAGACAGCAAACGTCAAGTCAAAATCAAGGAATAAATACTGTTAAATTTAAAAATTATCGAAAGGATATGAGCTTGTATATAAAAGATTAATGTCTTGGTTATAATTTAGTATTTACTATTATATAATACCAAAATTATAGGGGTTCTCGAGTTGACGAGTAGCTATTAGCCAATATCTCACATATGACGTCAGTTAAAATGTGAAGCATTGTTGCAAAAGTGGGCAAAGCAAATTTTCCTTTCTATGTGAATAGTCGCCACTTCAATTATTACACATATTAAAGTTGTATCCGAAAATAACCGAGATTAATTTTGGTCATAGCGCACAATAAATGCTTTTCAAAATAATGTTATTTTAGTAGTAGTTTAAATATTAACTACATATTAATTCCTGATTTTTAACACGGGGCACATGATTATATATTCATCTATTTGAACTGATAATTGAACAATATACTGACTAGAAATTAGTCTCCTTTGCACATGAACATTGGTAATATGAATGTTTATTTCTGTAGTTAGAATGTTATTTGCTAAATCAATCGACCTGACAATATTTCCACATTGTGCACACAGACAATATGAATAAGTATCTCTTTAGCTAGAGAGATACATGCTTAATAGAACAATAATAATGAGGACATTGTATAGCGCCTAATATTTAGAAGCTCTAAGCGCTTTATAACATCTATACTGATATGACTGCACGAGAGACAAACAAAAAACAAAATCCATGAAATTGGAACACATAAAAGAATGCTGAAAACATATAAGCTGCAAAACATTATTAGGTCTCAAAGTTTGTTCCTGAGGTCAAGAAAGGTGAGATTTAAGAGCACTCTTAGAAGGGACCACTGTGTCTTTGTGTCTACATTCAATGGATATTTTGTTCCACATCGTCGGGCCCTTGTATTCTTAAGAACGTCCTCCATATGACTTCATTTTCATAGTAGAAACAATGAGTATACGATTGTCAGAAGAATAGCGTAAGTATCTAGCTGGTGTATACACATGGGTGAGGCTGCATAGGCATGTTGGACTGTACTCTGTCCGTGAAACATAGCACAGAAAACATTTTTTTTTTGTTTCTGTATAGAATTGATACTGAGTGTAGGGTTCATAGCAGTAGTGAGGTGTGCTCTGCTTGAATTACTAAAAATGATCCGAACAGCTGTTTTAACTCTTTCAAATTTCTGGAGTAGATATTGAGACGAACCAGACATAACTGAGTTACAATAGTCCAGTCTTGAAAGCACTAATGAACACACAAGTGTTTAGTGTCCTCAACTGAAATATATTAGCGACTAGAACATATGTGTCTCAGTTCAAGATATGCAGCTTTGCACATGTTCATGACATGTTGGTGCAATGTGAGAGTACTGTCTAGAGTAATGCCTAGGTTTCATACTGACTGTAAAAGATTAATGTTGGTGTTGCTGATATTTATTGTCTGAGGAAAAGTGTGTGAATGCGAACATCATGTGTTGTGATCAGAATAGCCTCAGTTTTATCATCATTCATCTGCAGCTTGTTACATGTCATCCATGATTTCACATCAGAAATGTATCGCGCTACTCCATGGATGATAGCATCAACTTCAGTTGGGTGACTAGACTTGCATGGTTGGTGTCATCAGCGTACAATTGGCACTGGGTAATGCTCTATGACACTTGAGAGTATAGAATGTATAGAATGAAGAAAACAGGTCCAATAACAGACCCTGTCGAACACCACAATAGAGATCAACTGCTCAGTAATGTATTCAATTTGCATATACAATTTGTGTCATGTTGACTAACTAACACTTGAACAACTGTAAGGCTATATTTCTGAATGCCAAATACATGCTGGAGACGGTGAATTAATATATCATGGTTTATTGTGTCAAATGCTGCAGACAAATCAAGAAGGGTGAGGACTGTAATCTTTTCACTATCCAACGCACAGAGAGAATGTCATTAGATACTTTCAAAAGAGTAGTGTCAGTACTGTGGCAAGGGCATTGCAGATTGCTGAAATGATTATTTTTAATTCAAATGAAATACAAGTTGAGTTAGAACAACTTTTTCATAGACTTTTTATATGAATGGGAGAGTAGAAGCTGGGCCGTAGCTCTTTAAATCGTTATGGTCAAGTGTTGGTTTCGTCAGCAGAGGCTTTACGGTGGCAGTTTGAAAAATCAGAATTCTCTGAATGAGAGAGATATTAATAACATCAGTTAGTGAAGGCAATATTTGGTCTAAGTACTCGAGCACCAGTGTTGTTGGAATTGGATAAAGTTCACAATAGTTTGGTGTACTCTTCATCACGATCTTCCGTACTAAATCAATAGGGACTGGTTCAAATACTCCTAATGGTTCTCGCTGAAGTTCGGCATCATAATTGTATGGTGACAAGTATTGAAATTGTGACGTCAAGCGAATCCCTAAAGGTTTTTACTGTGTCACCGAAGAAATTTGCAAATAGGTCCGGATGGTCTACTGGAGAGAAAGTAGTTTGAAGTGGTGTACATTTCTTCCTTGACATTAGTTTGTTAATTATCTCGAAGAGTTCTTAGCAGCTGGAACTCTCTGTGATTTTAGTACTGCAGTGGGATATTTTTGCTCAATGGACTATGTTTGTGACGTTCTTCTTATTGGCTTAATATATTTGTTTATGAATAGTGAGTCTGTTTAAAAACTAATGCTACTCTGCTTTCCGGTAGTCTTTTAGCAGTGCGACGCTGGTCCCTAACACTGCTATGCCATGGAGAACCCTTTTTGTATTGATAATCTGCATTTGGTAGCCTGTGCTGTAGCATATAAGTAAGTTCGTAGGTTTTCTTGGAGGTCATGCCTTAATTTGGTTATATATATGATACGGAGGTTTCACTTAGTAGCACATAAAAGTGGAGGGTTATGGATTGATACGTTAGCCCCAATGTGAACACAGATAATGTGAATATGTAATTTATGCATTTGTATAAGTATCTATAGATTGATACTTGCATAATTTTAAAAAAAAATCCTCAGAATACAACCTTTCTAAATTACACACCATATTCTAATAAGCTTTGGCTTCATTGTGCTAAATCTGTTGCTGCCTGGTGTGTCCTGTCCTTTTCAGGCGACTGTCATTGCTATAAACTAGCCAGTCCGTGTACGATATTTCAGAAGCGTATAACAACATGCAAGGTTACGTACAGGTTACATTACCTGTCTGATTTGAACTAGGTCACAAAAAACGTTACCTTACTTGTTTCCATGATGCAAACTATCACTTTAAGGCCTTTTATGAGTATCCAATGTTGCAATGTATGTCTCCTATTCATGTTGTTTGTTAAAGCAAATCCTGGTGGTTAATGAGTATTATTCAGAATTAGAGTGAAAAATTAACAAGGGTCCAAATGTCATTAGAAAACTCCAATTTTGCACTTATGTCTGTTTGCTTACTTATTTTATATCAATAATTAAAAACACACGTTTGAAATAGTGTTATTCCGTTTATTTTTTTTACTTTAGTATTTCAAAACTCATATGTTTGCATAAATACCTTTAAGTTTATTTATTTGACTTTAGTAATGCAAAACTCGAAAGGTTTGCATACATCTTTTTTAGTTTATTTATTTGACTTCAGAAACCCAAGCTCTTGCACCGATATTTTCTTTCTCTTGTTTTGATAACCAAGCACATTCAACAAATACGGTATCAATTCTTCAGTTTGCTTGTTTTGTCTCATCTTCAGACCAAACAATCTACCACCGTATTCTTGCCGCTGTTTCTATTATTAAATTCAAGTCACCTTTGGCGTAGTGTAAAACAGTTATCATATCTACTAAAGGTCAGTGTGCCTTTGTTTACGAGGCAGTAATAGCGGTGGCGTCTGATTCCTTTACGGACAGTATCGTGGTGCTGATATGTGGCGATTATAATAGTGGTGGTGGTTATAATGGCTGTGATTGAAATTATAAAAATACAATCAATATTTTTTTCTACCAGTACTTTATTTATAACTACAAATCAGCAATTTCCATGTAAGAGGGTTTATCCGGTGCAAAGTAGTCATTAATTTTCTCCCGTTAACAAATTAACGTCTGTATGAATCATATTGTGCGCTTCAGATCCAGAATGTATATCAGATAAGTGCCACCATGCGTTTTTAACTGAATACCAGTCTACTGCTAGATTCAAGGTGTTCAAAATGGAGTATTCAAGGCAGATGATCAGCATGAGGACTTCTTAGATAAGGTATCTAGAATAAATCGATATTTTGTCTTTAAACAAGGTAAACTGAAACACAAACAATGATTAATAAGGACATGGCTCATTGATAGCAATCAATTAAAGTTTTCGAAAAAGCCATATTATTGTTCAAAGTGAGCCACATGAATTATTTTAACATAGAAATTACTACAATAAACTGGTTTCCTTTTAGTCTATACCTTAATCGATATCAGGATTATATTCGACGACACATACCGGTGAAATATTGAGAGAGAACATTATATCAATGTCAACCATGAAATCTGCATTTTAAAAGAACTGGTGTCGACTTTGTGGCCTAGTGTCATTAAGAGTGATAGACATACCCTGATCATAATATATATTAGATGCCTTGCACTCTTCTAGTTTGCATAATACATTATCGCTTTATTACGATAAACTAGACTCTTTGGTGACTTTATTCTATGGAGTTAATAAAGTGTCACAATTCTGTTTTGTTCCTTCTAAGTTTTGATTTGGATGGGAGTGGGGCGGATTTCAAGTTCTTTAGGCATGAAACAATAAAGCTAGACCCCAAAAATATATCGAATTTCTTAGTGTCGTTAATTTAGTTATGTGAACTTTTTCATGTAAAAAACAGAAATTAGATACCGATATACCTTATTGCAAATGTAACATGTCAGTAGCTAGCAAAATGGGATGTCAACGATTCCAACTGTATGTACTGTTCGAGATACCACTATCTATAGCAAATTATATATGGTGTTGTAATTTCACTACATACATGTGACCTGAATTAAAAAATTATAATGTCGTTGCATCTTTCTAACCGTAATGCTTTTATCCAGTTTTCCTTAGCAACTGTATACAAAGCCTTAGCAATAAGGTTTTCTGCTACTAAGGGTCGAGCAATATATTTTTCTATACTAAATCATGATACACGGGGCAATTATTATTCTGTAATTCACATCAAAATAGTGTTTGTTTCGCTTGTTGGCCTCGTGAAATATGTATCACTGGTGATAGAAGCTATATGTCAAAGAATTACATTAGTGTCAAGGACTGGTAATAACATTTGTCGAGGTTTCAGATCCATAACGCTTGATTATCACCCAAAGTGAGTCGTCTTTATACAAGAGTCGATTTATCTGTTCTCGGATTCTTGATTGTAAAATGTTAATGATAATTCAAGATTGCGTAACGTTTCGCATTTCCTTAATACATGAGCAGAGGCTTGCACTTTTTCAGCATCTTCCTAACTTTAAAAATACGTTCTTTTATTTGCTTGTTCTCCATTGCTCTAATCCAGCGCATATTTATACTATGATATGAATATCAATATTTAAAGTCACACTGGTGGAAAAATGATTTCTTATACAATAGAAAACATCGAAGGTCAAGTCTGTTGCTCATGGATATATGAATTCCATGAATTTAAGGTCAATGTCAACTAAAAATGTACTGTGGCACGCATAATCCTTTCAGAACGTACATTATGACGAGGGAAAACATGTGAGCCGTTAAGTATATCTTAAATCGATTTATTATAGGGAACATGTAGTTAAAGAACAAGTATGCCTGTATGAATAACCGTACCATGACCTATATATCCGCACCATGACCATCCCAGATGAGAAAAATTGTATGAAGATATGGAGTCTCTTATTGCAGAAGTGCCAAGGGCAGAAAGGCTCATAAATCCGTTGTATCTTCAGTGCGAGAGTGGACACAAATCAAGAGAGATGGCCAGGTATCATTAGAAAAAATGGACTCGGCAACTTTGAAATGCGACTGCGACGCACTCCTAAAGAGAAAATGTGCTGAACATGGCTCCCTTATCAACAAACAAATATTACTGCTGCCAAACCTCAACAAGACGTCCTGGATGTATCCACGTTCAAGGCAAATACAACGTATTGACTACATCACCATCAGGAGATGGCGCATACTGGTTGTCAGTGACGAAGGCTTTGGGAAGTGCAGAATGCGGAATTGACCATGGACTCATCATTTCCAAACTCAATATTATGTATTCAGCCTAGCAGACTTACAAAGGTAAACAACAAGTGTCCAGAAGCTTAATTACAACAAACTAAAATACTTATTCAGCCAACTGCATACAATTGATACACACTTCGAGAATGTCGAAGAAAACTGGGATTCCTTCAATGACTCAATGTATTCAACTGCATCTAAAATCCCCTGTCCCAGTGCACGAAACATCAAGATTGATTTGATGTGAACCTGAAGCAATCCTGCTTGACATTCAGCATTATGAAGTTAGTGTCAGGACTGGACGGCCTGGTGACAAAATAATGTAACTGAGTGGGATATAATACATTTTACAAGACTGAGTTAGAACCGACTCATCACTGAGAAAAGACAACATTCCTTTCACATAAATATAATATAATATAATATAATATAATATAATATATGGGTAGCAGTTTTAAGGACCTTTATTTTTTTCTAAAGAGTAAAGATGTAAAACAAAACTATGTGAAAGATGCACGTCAGGAAATTGTTATTGATTACAAAGCTAAAACGAAAATGAAGATAAACTCATCAAGATTTAAAACAAATGATAGCACATGCATAAAAAACCATGACAGTGAAACAGAAAAATGGTGCACATGAAATCACGTGATATGGTATCTACAATGTAAGGAATGTTCGAGTAGGGTAATACATGACATCTTAGTAACACAGCAAAATGGCACACATGACAACACGTGATAAGCTAATACAATGTCATCAAAGTCCATGAAAGGTAAAATGTCAAATAAAAGTAACACGTTGATTCTATCCCCATCTCAAAAGATGTTGATAAACAAATACAATGTCAGATACCACAGCAGGTTTACCAGATTTTGAAGCAAATAAAAGCAACGAAAATCATATAGATGCTGCTGTAAGTATGAGGAGACATTAATGTCAACCAAACTTAATTTAAGAAGATATAGCAGTGATATACACCTAGTCATATATCCATGGAAGATAAATGTATTTTCAAAGGCAATGCTATTTTCACATAGGAAGTACAGGTTAACAAATGTAAACCGCAAGAATTCTTGATTTAAAAATAAGTCACATTTTTTAACACAAAAAATAACCCGTGCATTTCGTTACATTTGGCACTGTATTTTGGTTTAAGTTTATTATATACTGCAACAATATTCAACGAGATAAACATTTAATATATTGAAACGCACAGTCTCATATGCGGACACAAGTATGGGTGGGGTGGTATATGCGAAAAGGAATATTGAAGACTAATTGTTGTAATCTTTAATTTGTGAAGTCTTGCTATTGTACACGTGTACCATTATATTGCATCAGTTATGAACGCTACAGTGTGCCATGCTATTCCTTCTCAATTGAATGCTACAGTATACCATGTTATTGCATCTCAGCTGAATGTTATGGTGTGCCATACTATCCTGTCACAGATGAATACAACAGTGCACCGTATCATTGCATCCCAGTTGAATGCTACAGTGTGCCATACTATATTATCTCATTTAAATGCAACAGTGGTCATTGATATTGCATCTGGTTTGAATGATGCAGAGTATCATGATATTGCATCAAAATTCAACAAGATAACCATGTACTATATTCTTCGCATGCTGATAGAGGGTGGGTGGTGATTATAGCAATACTGAGAAATACAGGTTATTAGAGGCTTAAAGGATGGTATTGCCTTAAAGCTCGAGACGTTTTTTATGGAATGGCAGACTCTTCACTTGTATAAAAATTCTTTGGCGAAGAAAGATTTTCAGTTAGCTGATATGTTGGGAGATACTGGAACTCAAACTGGAATCATGTTCAGTTAGGACCAACACGATAGTGTATGATTTTTCGTTCTGAATGAGTAACGACGAAAGATTAGCATCATTTTCATTCAGGTCTAGCTGGATATTGTAAGCTATATTTTAGTGAAAATCACATGCTCATTAGGAAGGAGTGACCATAACAAAGTGTTCAAGATGATAGTTTTGGCAGTCATTATAAGTCAGATAGGCACCATTTCTCAAATATCAAATAGATATCTGAAGATGTTGCATGAAAAAAAAAATCCCACTGTAATAAAATATCCTTTTAAAGAAGAGTTTGTGGTCTTGTGGGTTGTACGTTTATTCAGCACATACTAGGCTAAATTTGGTGGAAAAATAACCTAAGAATACCCAGTGAAGGATAAGCTAGCCAAGGGAAGATACAGACAAGCCTTCTCAGGTACCCATATTGGCCTATCCGAAAATCGAACCCACACAAACAGAGGTTAGATATCAGTTATTCATAAATGCGAGCGCATTTGACCACTCGACTACAATGGACCATGCTAATAAGGAGTGGCGATACCAATATTTTTAAGATGGCTGCTGTCGTCGCCATTCTGTAATGACAAGAATAACCGTGTTGTTTCAAAACCAGCCATGGAGTAAAAAGTCTCCTTAAATATAGTGTCAGTAAATACACTGAACATGAAAGCAGTACCATCTTTATTTAAGACAGACCATACATAACTAGGAGTCTTCAGTAAAAAGCCCTCGCTGATATGACCAAGTTTTTTAAATGGCAGCTGGTGATACCATAATTTTTAAAACGACAATCGGTGCGGCCGTAGTGGATATCAGATTGCTACATTTTCATTAGGGACAATCTAGTCATAATACAAAATTTGCCAACGATAGTTCCATTTAAATTTGGATCTTAACTCCAGACAATTAACTTTTGATGACGGCTGCAGAGTTTAAAGGTATGTACCACACATAAAATCTGTACCGACCAACACCGTTCAGCATAATAAAAAGATAACGAAAAGAACAAAAGCAATGGATATTTCTTTTAATTATCCACGCCAGTTGGCAGTATACATGATACGACGAGATCACTAGTTGTAGGAAAGTGATCCATCATTCAATTAATAATGCATAAGAGATTTGATATTTGAATTAATTAATGAATGAGTCAATTTAATTTGATGCATGTTCTATTTTAAATTGCACTTGCAGTCTCGTACACCCAAATATTACCTACTCACAACGAATAATCTCAAATTCACATCATGATTTTTGATTTTACTATGCTGTTTTTTTTTCATTGCCATAAGTTTGCATTTCAGCAAGCATATTAGTTCGCGATTATTTTTCCTTCTTTGTGTTCTTTTTTTGTCGCTTCATATAAGTTCACAAGACCTAGAATAAGTCAGATTACGTTTTTCTGATCAAAGAGTTAAACAGGCATTTAATAGGTGTTTGTGCATGTGTGTGTGTGTGTGTGTATCAAATACAAATACACTTCGCAGGTTAGGAGGGGTGTAGAAATTAGTCATTTGTGAGCATCAAAGAAATTAATAACCGTTATTTTCAAATTAATATAACGAAAACTGTTTGTGCACACATGTAACAATGTTTTTACATGAAATATTAACTAGTGTGTATTATAGGATATGGAATTAATATTTTAGTAAAAAAGACTCATAAATAGTCTGCATGTGTCTAAAGTCCATGCCACGGACACTATACACAGCTTTAAAGTACATGCCACGGACACAATATGTATCGTTATAAATTCCATGCCACGGACATTATCTGCATAATTCTAAAGTACATGACACGGAGACTGAATACACAGTTATACTGTCCATGCCATGGACACAAAATGCATAATTCTAAAGTCCATGTCATGGACACTGTATGTACAGTTCTTAAGCAGATGTCCTGACAACGTTTGCATAACAATGCAAATTTTGGTAAAAGTAGTAGCAGATCGTAAAACGCCTAGCCAAACTCTTCATCGGTTGAAAGACCTTTTGAACTTCACCTGATACATTAGGTTCGTATTTTACCATCAACTCATTAACAAATATGTAGTGATACTGTCTTACCATACATGGACAATATAACAGATATTACAAAAGTTGCATGCTTTGTAATGTATCCACAGTCATTGTGCCTGTCTTATGTATTAACTCCAACAAAGTACAATGTTCAAAGAAAATATTTTATACAACACTGTTACCTGCAGTCAACGTCGTTTGAACATCAGCCAACACGGTCTTTTAAACAGGCACACGATAATTGTGTCAATCATTTTTAGAAGCAACGTACAGCGCATTCCTTATTAGACATTATACATTAGACAGCGCAGTCCTTAATAGACATTAAACATTAGACAGCGCACTATATTAAGGAAGGCATACTGCAATTTTTACTTAGTACTGAAAATGAAAGACAACAGTCTTATAAACAGGATGCACAGTAAGTATCGTTCATTTTTAGAAACGTCAGACAACACTGTCTTTTAAGCAGTTAACACAGTAATTGTCTCTCATATTTAGAAACATCGGACTTCATGTTGTTTTCGAAACAGGGCACGTTGTAACTTTCACTACTTTTTAAATAAAGATCAATCAAAACTGTCTTTAAAACAATCCACACATAAATTGTTCTAATTTTTTTAAAGAAACAGTAGACATCACGGTGTTTTAAAGAGGGCACAAAACAATTTTATCATATTTGTAAACACCAGAAAACACTGTCTTTTGAGCAGGGCCCACAATAAGTTTTACATCGTTTGGAACCGATCAGATAACACAGTACTTTAAACAGCGCGCATTGTAAGTCTGACTTCTGTTTAAAATAACACATTCAGAAATATCAGACAACAAGATATGTATGAGCTAGTCACTTTAATGTTTACTTATGTTTGGAAACACCGAATAAAGTACTAACGGCGGGATTGGGGAAGGATGGTCGCCTCTGGCACAGTTTTAAAGTACATGTCCTGGACGCCGTACGCATTACAAAGCAATTAAAGTGCAATTGTAGAACCTAAATAGGTTGAACGAGAGATTTTGCAATTTACCTTATAAATTAGGTTCGTATTTTACCATCAGCTCATTAAACAATCTGTAGAGATACTGTCTTACCATACTTTGAGACTATTACAGAAATTAGTAAACGTACTTTAAGTCTCACTTCTGTTTAAAATAACACATTTATAAATATCAGACAACGCAGTACTTTTAAACTGGGCACTTTAATGTTCCTAATTTTTGGAAACAAGACATAATAATAATAACTACTAATGGCGAGGGTGGAGGAGGACTGTGGCCCATGGCATCAGACCTCTTAGCGCGACAAAAGCTTCTTGGGTCTTCATCGTCGCCCAGGCACCATTTATTCTTAGTACGCCTCTGGCTAACACATTATTTTAAGCAGGGCACGCTTTAATTTTCACTTGGTTCTTAAAATAGCAGACAAAGCCATGCAGAAACGGCTCATATTAGTTTTCACTCATTATTAGGAACATCAGATATCAGTCTTTTCAACACGAATTCCAAGTGGGTACGGAAAACATGAACAAAGATATGACCTTTTATCTTGGACATACTTTGGGGGGAATATATACAGGGATTCGTTGAAAGGGATTCTTCTACTTAATATTATTGCTTTCAAAATTTGGGAAGCTGTAGTCAGGATAGATGGAAAATACACCCAAAGAAACATTGCGAGTCAAATAGTTGCACGCCGTAGGTGCAGTTCAACAGGAATCAAATGATACGTTTATATTCATTACTTCATATTGTGAAACATTAAACATATCTTTGAATAACTCTTTTCAAAACTTTGTGTACATGAAGCTAAGAGACGAGTGTTTCATGTACTTCTGTACTTCATGAACAAAAGTATACACTTGTTGTTTTCTATAATCATTTTATTACAGTATGCACGCTATGTTTTTTAGCATGTCCTCTCTTTGGAAATGTAGGTACATGTATCAAAATGTGCCTGACTTGCTATTCTCTCCTAGCTAATTTGATAATTGTACCTAATTTTAAAAACTAATTTGTCCCTGATGCAACATATCTTGTATGAATCGAAAGACACGTGAGCATATTTGTTTTTATTATTATGCAAACACTTTCGCTTGTTACGAAATTTGTGATGTTTTACATGATCTAGTGGTAAAATAAAAATGTGCATCTAAATGATATTTCATAGAGGCTAACCATTAGAGTAGACATTGTTATATAAATCTGACCAGTATAATTCTTGTATTTTCTAAACTCAACCATTCTATGAATCTGCGTCATGTCTGTGGTATGACTCGGCCGGGCATCAAAGCCACAACATTCCGCTTCTGAGGTGCACGATGTAACCAATAAGCCAAAGGAGAGGTGAACATTCAAAGTAAATCAGGACGTTACACATTTTGTTGAATTATCTACACATCGGGGAATCTTATGCTGGACTTCAATAATAGAGACTATTTGATCTTTCATAATGGTAGTCCGAGAATTGCACACACACACACACACACACACACACACACACACACACACACACACACACGCGCGCGCGCACACACACACGCACACACACGCATACACACATCTCTCTCGCTATACAAATAGTTTGAATTTTTGTACTGGTAAAACTCAAAGCAGGTAACCAGTCCAACTTTTTGATGGATAATGGACACTTACTCATTATAACCGTAGTATAGGATCCACATGACCAAATGTTTTCTACACAAAATGGATGTTCCTCAAGGCACTGTATAGGATTGTAACACACCTTCAAAATCATGGACGTGTGTGTGTGTGTGTGTGTTTGTGTGTGTGTGTGTGTGTGTGTGTGTTAGCTTTAATTAAAGGTATAACTGTTGGATTGTTACACTCCTTTCACTCGACGACGGTATAATTAATTTGAGCTGATTATATTCAAATATTTAACCACCATTACGCTATAACGATAAGTCTCAATATATCAAATGAACAACATTGCGTCCATGTTCTTTTCTTCCTCCTGGATACAGTGATTCAAGGTTTCAGTCGATTAACCGTCTCACACGTACGTAAGGTGTAGTAAATAAACTTTTGACAAACAAAGAATTTTAAAGGCTGAATAATCTAAAATATCCAATTGATGTAATATATTTTAATTGTCTGTTCTTGACTGCATCCGTTTAAGAAAACTAAGTTCAACATGGGTATACTAGTTCTCTCTTTAACATCATTATCTACCTGATATTAACAGAGAGAGAGAGAGAGAGAGAGAGAGAGAGAGAGAGAGGGGATAAGATCAAGTTTAAATTCAATTCCTGCACTATCGTCAAAGATTGAGGAAAACAATCCATATGACACATTATGTTGCCTAAAACTGGTGGTAGGAGTAAGGCACTAGAAGTTGTGGTATAATATTCAGGATGTCAATACAGCAGACTTACAGCTTTATTCTTGCAGTTAAAATTTCTTCATTTTGTAATTCATTGAAATTTTCAGCTGGAAATCTACATAGAAAGTCTACTTATGTTATGACAAATGAAATATGGCACGGTAGTCAAGTCCCACTCAGAAGAATATTTTTCTACGTATTGGCACATCAAAGATAATGCAGCTGTCTGGTGTTCCTTAGGGCCAAACAATATATTGAAAACGAAATCCGTTTTTCAGAATGAATCGGTATATAATTTACAATTAAGCAATGTAAGGATAAAAAAAATTGTTACCTTACCAATTAATGGCGAGATATATCAATCACATTTCTGGTGCTTGTGGCGTATCAAACAGTTAGATATGCGTTAAGGTCTTCTAATAACGTTCTCAAACTCCTGTGTCTTCTATGTCATTTGCGATATCGTATCGAGTCATTGTGACAGCTTTATTATAAGTCAAACGTTTGTACATTGATATGTCTCGTGTTACCTTGACGCCTGAATGCGTAGAAGGGTATTAACATTAATGTTGACAATGTTAAGGTTATGATAATGGTGTTTTGTTTTGTTTCGTTGTTGTCAGATATTAGCTAACATTGGCTACGGCATTAAACTGACAACGTTATCATGTCTAACATTTTCACCCTGATATGTTAGGAATACTTCCTGTAAATGTTTCTTAGCGTCATATATCTTATACATCAGTTGCGTTTCTAATCGCAACTTCGAGATCGAATTTGCTGAGGATTCATGGTGTTCCCCTTCCGTCTGTACAGTAGACTGACAAATGCGCCGGTCATACACGATGATAATTAATGAGTAAGCTAGATTACACAGCATCTCTTGTTTCACATTATGTTAACTGCTTTTTTAGGTATCCGAGGCAGTTGGTTTCCACAATAATAACTATTAAACACTTAAGTGTGAAACATCGTCTCTCCTAGTGAGAATACCACTGTCTTAGTTAATATTATATACCACTGTTTCCAAGATAAATTAGTACTGACTGAGACAGAATTGGATGAGTCGTAATTCTCAAAGCAATCAGTATTGCCTAAGAAATCAGTGCACCCAAGTAACACTACCCCTACTAGGGTCAGTAATGTCTTATATGTTGTTATATCAATTATGAATATCGCTGTAAGGGTATATACTTGTCTCCGAAAAGGAGAGTCACTGTCTGGATGCGAATCCTGTCTCGGTAAGTAATATTTGAGATCTATAATTGTATCCAGTTTAGATTACCGCTGTCCCGGTCAGGAATGTATAGGATGTCATTGATTACAAGGAAGAGTATAATTACCTGTCTATCAGTTGATTTGCCTCTTCACACAAAGAGTTTTTCAAAGCTTATTCGAAATAAATCTGTATGTAGAATCTGCAAAGTCTATTGGAACAATATCTATAATTATTTACGTTTTGTACTGACTATTAAATGTAATTAAACGATATTAAAACAAGATTTATTTCAACCATGCAAGGTCAATTCAATGTAGGCATAAAAACACAACAAATCAAAGATGGGAGGGGTTAGCCAGATAGCTGTAAAACGTTAGCCAGATAGATGTTGATCAGTTTCAAATGACCGTTGTGGAGAATGGAAAGACTATAATGGTTTATTGACTGCTTACAGTTCTCTTAAATTCCCACCCCTTTTTGCTAACAATTCATTAGCTTATTAATGTCGTTATTACTGGAGGTGGCTGTATACATCTCATTCTAATAGGCTAAACATGCTTCATCTTTTCCAAGCGGTATTCTCCACATTTGCATTTTTTGTCATTCTGTCTATAATCCAATTAAATTGCATAACTAAAACGTTATAGCGATTGAATCTCAGTACATTGGCAATTCTGGCTTAACTCTTTTTATCAGTCAATTATACTGGCGAATCAGCATAAAACCCGCGGCTATGCGGCCCTAACAGCTCCATAATTCAGTAGTACTGCGATTTCGCCTCATAGATACGACATTCTCAGCGGAACTAACTTCTTGCAGACGAGGGTGAGATTTTGTAGGATCACTTTCATTCTTAGCTTTCTCTAATCTGTTCGTTGTTTCCCCTGCAATACACTTTTAATCCCATTTATTTAACACACCTAAGATTTATGCATGTTGTATTTGTTTTGCTATATCCTCGATCATTTTCCCCTGTTGTATTTGTAACGTTGCTGACTGTACTTCCAAGGTGAATTGAACATTTTGTTTGTATAGTTAATAACATATTTAAAATTAGGACTGTCTTAAAATCGTGAAGAAGTGCATAGAAATAGAAATATGCCGACATAGTAGCGTCGTTTACATAGTAAAAGCTATGTGATTCAGCAGGAACCGCTCTATAATCAAATTTAGTATCTGCACATTACGATAGGTTCAATGGATTGTATTCAGTACATAAAATATACAACTTCTATACTTTGGTGGTTCTGACACGTAATTGACGGTTTTACATTATTTTACATTATTATTTTATATTATTTTCTTTCAATTGTGTTAATATTACAGTTTCTATCACCGGTTGACGTATATCGACATTCATTTTATCTTGCGGCTATTTAATATGAATCTGTCTTTCAGCTTTTTTATTATACTGGGAATCAATTACTTTGTCGTTACTTTGTTTGGTTTTTAAAAAAGCATCTATTAACGTGCTGAAAGATTGCCGTCTAATCACGATTACCACGTGCACCTTATTCACATACTATTTACCTTTTTTTCATGCCGATTTGACTTTGGTTTTGTGTTGACATACATCATGCAATATAAATATCGATCCATTTATAATAATCATTCGTTTAAACTTACTTACATCCTCAATGTTCTATATTTTTAAAACAAAATAAAACCATCCGCGGTTCTTGGCGATTGTATTTATCCACACTTCGTCAGTCATTCCCAAATGAGTGATGTCATTAATATATTTTATTCATAACATAACTTGCTGTCCAAATTCTAACTAGCTAATCTACTTATTGTACCCTTTTTATATATACTTTTTACCGCTTACATTTTATTTTCAAGATCCTTTCATAGATGTGTATGTTAAATGCTTTGTCATGCATACTTAACGCTTGATCTGGAACATGCCAGCTATCCTATCTTTTCAAGATTTGTAGTTTGTAAATATCTGTAATGATTAAAAGATTGTCCGTCATTTTTTAAAACATTCTTAAACTCTGACACTGAATTGTATATCAGGTGTTCACAACGTGTCAGTTGTTAAGTATCAGAGACGTTTGGTCCATGTGTTTGATCTATTTTCTTCATAGATTGCAGAACTAAAATAAAGATTTTTAATATGTGACAATGTTTGATGTATCCATCAATTTTATTCGGATAAATGGCAAACTCTATTTTGTTTTTCTTTTGAGTGTAATATTTGCACATGATAGTCTGTATGCTTTTGTTAAATGCAAATCTACAGTTTTTAATTCTTTGAAGACTTTTCCTAAAACATACCATATAGCATCTCCATGTCTAATTTTCATAATTTAGTTCCAGGTTCCATGTAACACTGTCCAAATGTGTTTACATACACTTATGACTGAAATTGAGGCTTTCGCATGGAGATGTCTTGAGATGTCTTCCGCTTCTCGCGGAAGCGAATGAACCACCTTTATCGCACCGCAGAGAAATGCTTTCTATACAGTACGCTCTTAGGTTAAGATCAAACCCTCTGAACCCTGCGTTTGCATCTGTTTTCAACCAAAATACAAAACTTTATACGAAAACAAACCGAATGCCATACCTTCATTTGGCATCAGAATATCACCCAGTTTTGACACTATCAAAATTAATCTCCCTACAGTTCAGAACACGTTTGTCTCGGAAACACCACCTTGGCTCCTTAAGCAACCCAAAGTGATCTTTACGTTGCACGATGGGATAAAATCTGAGACAAATCCTGCCATTTTCCAGAACTCTTATCATGAACTCCTCAACGATTTTAAAAACTACACGAACATTTTTAGTGATGGATCAAAAGTTGATGACAAGGCTGCTGCAGCCTTCGTTAGTGGCAAGCACATAACCAAAGTGCGCTTGCCAAACAATGCGTCCATATTTTCAGCGGAAATCAGAGCAATAGACCTTGCTCTGAAATTTATTGAACAAAAACGCATTTTAAATAGCATTATTTTCTGTGACTCGCTGTCAGTACTTCAGTCGCTACACCATAGAAAACTGGATAATCCATTACTAGTCGATATCCTCGTCAAAAGCTCGGAACTTAGTAACTCCTACAATATAGTATACTGTTGGCTACCTAGCCATAATAGTATTAGAGGTAATGAAGAAGCAGACCGGGCTGCTAAGATGGCTCTATCCCAAGAACCATCGGATTTAAAATTACCGTTTACTGATTTTAAACCTTGTATCAAAAATTACCTACGTCAGAAGAGGCAGGCGTCATGGGATGATGCAGTCAATAACAAACTTCATGCCATCAAACCAACCCTGGGAGAATGGACTCCTTCCTACAGAACTATCCGTAGGGAGGAGGTTGTCATTGCAAGAATCAGAATCGGTTATACATACATAACCCACTCCCACATACTGAAAGGTGAAGATCCACCAGAGTGTGTTTCTTGCAATGAGACATTCGCTGTTAAACACTTTATGACCGAGTGTTCCGACCTGCAACCTACGCGTGTTAAATACTATAATGTACATGACATGAAGGAAATTTTTGATACAATACAAATCACTTGTATTTTAGATTTTTTAAAGGAAGTAAATCTCTATTTTAAACCATAACTTGTATGCCATCACCTAGAATATTTTTTTATCTAATGCAAATATCACCTCTTATTTACAACATCTTATCATCAACATACACCATTTACATCTCCCGTTGATTTGGAAGCTTCATATTTTCCTGTTAGCAACATCTTACCATTTTATATTTAACTATTATGGTTTTTTTTATATATCGATGGTCGATGTTAAACCTTTCTTATTTTTGAACATCTAACCTATTGTAGGGCGCTAAATAGCCTAAAAGTGCTGGTGTGCCGTTAACATTCAAGCAAACAAACAAACAAACTGAAATTGAGATTCCATATAGACAATGGCTCCTTGTATATATATATATATATATATATATATATATATATATATATATATATATATATATATATATATATATATATATATATATATATATAGTTAAGTTAACCACTCTTTGGTGTGTTTTATTTTATTTGAGCATTTGTTTCAAACTAATGATACTATTCTAAGCCACTCATCTTTCAGGAGTTTAAATAAAGATATTTGTACTAGCGCTGTCTCACGGTTATCGCAAAAAGGAATACATTTTTAAAAAATGCTCATTTCTCATAAATTCTCTTGATATGATATAATCTTTGTACTTTATTTTTTGTCTACAATAGCTGCGTTAAAGCCCTTCTTTCTAATAATACCCGGTGTTGGTGTATCTTTGAATGCCGTGAAAGAAAATCGAATCGCGACGTGAGTTGACGGCATGTAAACTGTCATCATGCCGATGCTCGTTGAGAATACGAAAATCGTTACCAAAAGCAATATCACGTAGAGTGTATTAGCTCTAGTAGATCGGACTTGCTTCAAGTTTGACATTTTATCTAAACCTTAGAATATCAATAAACCAAATTATTGATTTATCAAACATGATACAATTCTACAATAGTAAAGAGAAAACGGATCGTCTCTTGCTCAAAGACCCTTATTTTCTTAGAATAAGTGCAAACGTTAAATCAAAGATAACAAATAAACGAATCAACAAACAATGCCCAGAGTATGGACGTGCATATTTGTATTTGTTCGGAGAAAATAAAGGTCTTTGAGCAAGAAACCTCTTCGACTGTACTACTACTGGAATGCAATTGTAGCGGGAAGTTCCCACTTTACTGAGTAGGTATGACATGATTGTACGAAGTGCCCGCGTTAGGTATGCAGGTGACTTTTGACTTTTGAAAAAACGCGTTCTTTTACGTTCAATATTTTTATTTTGCTGTTGCACTATTTATATTTGGTACCTCCATTTGTTTTTCATTTGTCATACTCTAGATAAAACAATATCGATCAATAATGAAGATATCGTGCTAGCCTACGATACTTTACGTAAACATGGTACAGCATAGTGCTGATATCTGGTAGTTTAGGCCAGGCGTGTACACATTGGGAGATGACGCACCTTTTGCAGTCCCATTTTGGAATGTTTCAATTTTCAATGTTTTCTCGACTACGGTTTAAAACTTTTGACATTTTGTCATATTTGTATCACTGAAACATTAAAACTGGTATGTAGCGTGTAAATAAGTAAAATATTGATTGCTGTGTTGCCTAAAAACTATTGGAACGTTTTTTTTTTCTTCTTTTTCTCGCATTTTATTTATTGAGACCAAAATGCGTTTTGTTACCTTTTTTATTTCAATTTTAACGTTTTCAACATCTATGAAGTACGATATTTACAGATAAAAAGATTATGTTACAATATGGCTCATGGATGACAGAGTACTCTTAAGGTGGCATGTTACTGAAATAGTCAAATGTGGTACATTTGACCTATGGTGGATATTTGATATAACACTGCTTCTATAGGAGTTAAGACGGACACTATTATAATATAAAAATATTTTTAAAAGTCTGTGTTTTGATTTAGATTATTCATTTTTACTTGACAAATATTGAAAGTTCAGAAAAACATAGATGTACCCTTACATAGTTAGACTAAAATCTATGTGATCATATGCCATATTTAATTGCACTGCAGATAAACCTGAACTGAAGCAAATTTAAACAGCACCAGCGTGAAAGCTACATTACCTGATGCCAATTTAAAAACTAAAACAGACAACTGAGAAACAAGACTTGAATATTTTATATCCGTTCACATAAAATCGTTGCTATAGCACATATGTATGTATTTGATAATAAAGACACTGTAGAGAACACTTCACTTCATTACACTACACCCCATGCCAATACAGTTAGTGGTCAATATAGAAACTTAATCGGGGTGTTTGTTGTTTTTTATGTGGTTATTGGGTGGTGATGGTAGATGTGATGTCTTTTCTTCTGCTTCTTTTAAATCAGACTGTAAATTCGATAATTTAGTTTTCTTACAAGAGTGAGTTGGGGAGGATGTTCTATCCAATTTGGATGCTTCGCAGTACGTCACGTTCATGAGACTTAAATACCCTATTGACATATTCGTCAGAGGCTTATCTAAACATCAGTTTGCTTTATTTACACCATAATCGTTCACACAGATAATACTATCTTCTCATATGACAAACCTCGTCTGTTTTAAGCATTGAAAACAATTAATGAAGTGTATGATCGTCTATAATTTAGATCACAACACTAAATATGAATGTCTTGATCTCTTCGTTTTACAAAATAGCTACTCAAATACTCAAATCTATACAAGGTTAAGGTATTATTCCTATTTATGATTAGCATGAGAACAAATGGTAGAAATGTCACAGCAATGATCATATCCAAAATCAAGCTTTCCAATATATGAGACAACCGTTGTACAACTGGCCTACACATATCAAATCAGACTCCACAGTGTGAGGCAACCTATGTCATGGCAACGAGCACATCCCATATCAACATTCCCAGTACACAAGACAATACATATTGAACTTAATTTTTCCATCATTAAATTTATTTAAAAGAAACGCATAGTTTAATGAGGATTTTCCTGATTAAATTTTTTTAAAACAAAGAGGAGACAAAGAAAGAATAAGACATAGCCACATAGGTTAATACACATCGAGCTAGATGTACACATATGCATGCAGGTACATACAAACATACAGACAGACACACAGACGTCCATGCATGCAAGAATACATACATGAACGCACGCACGCAAACACACATATACGTACATACGTACGTACGTACAAACATGCATGCATGCATGCATGCGTACGTTGTACGTACGTACGTACATACATGCATGCATACATACATACATACATACATACATACATACATACATACATACATACATACATACATACATACATACATACATACATACATACATACATACATACATGCATACATACATACATACACGCATGCATAAATACATACATACATAGAGGGGCGGGGGTACCGAGTGGTTGATAGGACTAAAGCGCTCAACGTTAGTTCTTTTCGGGGTTTTACCGTGTTCATCCTCCACCATTTACATTGACCGCCATTTATAGACTACCTCGTGATGAAAAATGGCGTTAAACCCTAAAACAACAATAACAACATACACCAGGTGTGCATGCACTTATGATTTCAGTGGCGATTCTTTTTTCTTCAATTTCAAAGGCTTGTTCAGGATAATTTTTAAAATTCCAAAAGCAAAAGATACAATTATTTTCGTTTTGACTGATAGAAAATGCAAGTGTACACTAGAAGTAAATGTAAAATTATGTTCGCACTTCACCAGGAATAACATACAGAGCATAATATAAAATGAAGTCGGCATTATACCATATAACTACATTTTCACATCAATGTAAATTTATGTCCGCATTTAACAAACAATTACAGCTAGATGATGATGTGGAATTAAGTCGTCATTTACCAAATAATAACTTTTATACCGCAATGTAAAAGTATGTCCCCATGTACCAGATAGTTACATCTAAATCAGAAAGTAGAATTAAGTCGCTATTTTGGGGCCCCGAGTGGCCGAGTTGTCTAAAGCGCTTTATGTTACGGATCACTGCCATCTCACCTGCGTCGGCGTGGGTTCGAGTCTCAGATTCGGCTAATGTGGGTATGTGAGAGAGCTTGCCAGTAGCTTCTTGTGGGCAGGTGGTTCTCTCCGGGATTTTCCCTGGGTTCTTCCTCCACCATTAACTGGCCACCATGTATAGCCTATCGTGCGCTGCAAAATGACATTAAACCTTACAAAAATATCAACAAGTCGCAATTTATTCCATAACAACATTCATACCTCAATATAAACGTATGACCTCTTGTAGCAGGTAATGTTTCCTGATCTTTTGGCGAATTAGAATTCTAAATGTCTTTGAGACTTAATTACCCAGATTTACATATTTAACAAATAATAATCTCAAAATCAACCATTTGCTTTATTTCTACCATAGTCTTTCAAGCAGTTAATACTATCTTCTCATATTAGATGCCTCGTTTGGCTCTACAATTAATGACACGTAATGAGGTGCGTGATCCTCTACGAGTTAAATCACAATACAATATATGAATACCTTGATCTATTTATATTGAAACTGCCTACAAATAGTTAAGTGTAACCAGCCAGGTAAATATTTACGACTTTGTAAAGCTTTACGTTGTCAGTAACTATTCGAAATAAAGTATTGTTCCCATTTTATTAATGATTAGATTGGGAACAAAATGAACCATAGTCATAGCGCTGTACACATCCCAAAAACTCTCCAGTCTATGAAGCAACCGATACTGCACTTCATTTTTCCATTCGTGCCAGACGTACATACGTATAAGCACATACATACATACATACATACATACATACATACATACATACATACATACATACATACATACATACATACATACATACAAACATACATACATACAAGCACATACATACATGCATACATACATACATACATACATACATACATACATACATACATACATACATACATACATACATACATACATACATACATACATACATACATACATACATACATACATACAGAAAGTGCAGGAGTACACTAAAGGTCAGTGTAAATTTAAGTTTGCAATTTACCAGATTAGTACCACCAGATCACAATGTAAAATTAAGTCGCCATTATAATTACATTTATACCTCAATGTAAATTTACGTCCCCACTTAACAGATTAATATATCTAGATCACGATGTAGAATTCAGTCGCCATGTACCAAAAACTAACTTCTATACCTCAATGTAAACGTATTACTTTATGTACCATATAATTACATCTAGATCGCAATATAAACTTATGTCTCTATTTACAAGATTATTAGATTTAATTCCTAAATACTCACTGAAAATCATTTTGTTATATTAAGCATCATGCGCTTACCAACATTATCATTATCAATGTCTTGCAAAGGAAATCACGTTTTATTGTTCAGTCATGGTAACTTTGATTTTGTCATCTTGAGACCTCCTATCTATTCTTCCATAATTGCCATTATTCCACAAAGTTTGAAAGTTATAGATTATATAGAATTTAAATATTGTGCAGTAAGTAGAACTAAACAGACATATATTTATTCGTCAGGACTTCCTTCGAAGGTGGACTATATCTCTTAATGATAAAATTTCAATGAAGGGTCCATGTTAAAAGCTTTTGAAAGTGGTAAGTACTTTTCCATCTGTATACGTAATGTAATTTATTCTTAAATCATTTATTTTAACCGACTCCCTGTAATATTGCCGCAAATATCTCGAAATTCTATAAACGAATGTTCTCCAAACATTTCCTTGAGTTGAAACACATACCTACCTTGAACTCCCCAAAGAAGGCGATGAAATATAAAAATCCCTTAAGTGGGTTTTTAATTTGGTAAAATTATTATAGTGCAAACTCAATCGGCTACACTACATCGATTCTAGCTATCTCTTGTTCTTTAGTATACGTCTTTGGAATTGGAGGATTTGGAGTCATACCCAGTTTAATATCTCAAAGGGCTAGTGCTCCCGAGTGCGACAGATTTCAACAGGCTTCATGTCGTCGAAGGTGTCGCTCGATTGTTGAGTTTCCGACTGGGTGTCCTGTGGATGGCGACTGTGTTGATATCAAATCCTCTTAACAGTTGTTCAGTTAGTAAAAACTATCGATACAATATATTAACATAAGGCGTCACTTATTTTCCTGTTTCCTATCGACGAAATTCGCCAGGATAATTTTCGTTAATTAACCGCAATCCCCAGATAGATATAATGTCAAATATTAGTCTATGTTATAATCTTCTTGCGGCATGTGTCATACGAGACCTCCGTCATCTAGCTGATTTACTCAGGACTTCTAGCTTGACTACACTATCCTCCAGAGATTACATGTTAAGAAGCGTCCTTGCAAAATCTCTTTAAAGGTACTACCTAGCAACCAAACTGTATAAGCAACATATGATCTTCTTGCTATATGGGCTTTACACGCCCTCCACTCCTCTTTATATATTCCAATGTCTGTCTAATCGCTTACAAGTGTTCTAAGTTGTTCAGCTCCATGAACGTAAAGACAATATTCAAAGTCAATAAAAAGCTCCTTACACTCATAAATCGTTGATATCCTTTTTAGTCTCGAGAGACGATGGAAGATGTCCCGGTTGTTGTTTGTGCAGCGTCTTTAGTGGCTATATAGCCCATCACTGGAGTGTCCGTCCTTGCTACACTTTCTGCACTTGCAAGCTGAGTCTGGTTTGTGTTGGGGCTGCTTTTGTTTTCTTTTTGAGATCACTTTTCATACGCTAGCAAGCGTATCCTTTATTCGCCGTCTTTCAAATATGTGATCCGACTGTGTCACCAGCTTTACCTGTCTAGAACATGTTCTCTCCAGGTGTTGATTTTCGATGTCAAGGACTTTCATGTCGCGCTTGCAGACATCGTTGAAGCTTGGAGGTAACCTTCCTATCGACCTCTTTCACGAGGCGAAATCCGAATAAAGGAGGTCTTTGTGGATCTGTATGTCATATATCCGATGTACATGGTCTACTTTTCTGATGCGACGTCGTCGGAGGAATCCAGCAAGCGTCTGTAGTCTGTTCAGGATGACGCATGCTAAGACTTGAAAGTCGATGCTGATAAGAGATATGCCCCTGTAGTGTTTGCAGTCACTTCTGTCTGCTCGTAAATACTTCACATAATTCTCCTCTAATGACATGACATCCATACAAGATAAATCTCCAATTTCAAACTTGTATGGTCTTTTTGTGGTTTAACTTTTACCCGAGTCAAAAATAAGCTTTTCGAATCCGAAAACTAATACTTAAAGCCATGCATCACAAGACAAAAGCTAAATGTCTAACACAACTAATTAATCCTTTATCAATTTACTAAACATGTATTCCTATCAATATTATAAAGCATTTGTATATTTAGATCGTACTCTGACTATAGTCAGCTTTATACAGCACTCGTATTTAAAAGCTTTCATATGCATTCACTAAGTTGCAAAAAAATACGTTCTGAATTGGGAATAATGAATCAATACAAATAAACTATAGTCAGCTTTATACAGCTCTCGTATTTAAAAGCTTTCATATGCATTCACTAAGTTGCAAAAAAATACGTTCTGAATTGGGAATAATGAATCAATACAAATAACCCTTCATGTGAATAATGAAAATTATATAAATATATGTAAACATATTTTAATCGGGGATATTTAATTGCTTACTTATTCCTTTCTCCATTCGGAATAAGGAATAAGTAACAGCTTGATTTCGTTGAAGTAGTAAGTATCCATGTGACGTATGATGATGAGGTCGTGAACTGGGGCTTACTATAGCAAAAATAATAACCTGGCTTGAGTATGAATTTTCCTGTCAGTTAAAAGTGTTTAAGTGCTAATGCCACCCCTAACATATCAAGTTTGCTCATGAATAGACAGTCAATTAGTTCGCTAGTCCTCATAACTGGTTTAAAGTTTATCATGTATTGAAACGATTGTAGCATATGATATACAAATGAGGTAACGTTCAATACAAATGACTAAGATATGGCCTTCGCTGACTTAAAAGCTTGCCCTAACATTTAAAATCAAAACTGACTCAGTTATACAAGATATGTATAGAGATATATATGATCTCTGAAATCTTTAACTTTTCCATGTTCTTTTCTAACAACAACAAAGAAAAAAAACTAATTCAAATATCAACACTGAACCCCATTTTCTAGGCTCAATTAAGCGAAGAGCATTGACACTGAATTCGTCAATGTAGAATATTGTTCATACCTCATTTTATTGCATCGATAAAAAATCGCCAAATCACGCTCTGACGCACAAATACATCAATTCATAATTACACCATTCAACATAACAAATATCGAACGAAACCAGAATATCAAATTAACAGTAAGTACTAGGCTCTACCTTGTCTCCCGCTGAGTTATTTAACATCAGCAGATTATCGTGACTGGCACATTATACATTAGAGCGATATTATAAACTCAAGTATACACGTTTCAACAAAGAATCTCTCAAGGCACTTAAAAAGACGAGTATACTGAAAAGAATTATATAAATAGCTTTGGTAAATTATCAAGACTTTCGTATGTTTTGAGAAAAGTATTATATGACACTATTATTATTTAGGTAATGGGCATACAACTCTTGACACAGACAGCGCTTGACAAAATCAATTATAATGTTCTCACGCAACAACATATTCTAAGTCAATAAACTAACTAGATAAAATCTACGTAATCTAAAGAAAATATTTTACCTGTCAAATGAGAAGGATTATCCCATACCATAAATCAAAAAACATGAATGTATGTATCCATAACAACCGTTAGCCTTTCGTGTATATAATTAAGTTTGTGTTTTATCGTAGGACTATAAGCGAAATCATGTTGAAAATGAAAGATGTACATGATGTTGGTTAATGTTAGAGAACATTGCTGTTTTGTAGTTAGAATGGCTATTTATTAGCCGCATGATTAACTTTCTTTCGACAAAAAAGATGGCAGTGATATTACAAGGTGACTCACTTGATTCAGCATAGTTGGTTCTCGTTCGTTCTCCTAATCCAAAATGCAACAAGAAAAATTGGTCTCAGTTCCAATATTTGTAATTCCTCTTCCAATTTCATCCACTTTAAATGCGATAATACGTCATCGTCAAAGTCGTCGAGGGTGTTAATTTGCATTTGCTGCTGTTACCGGCAACCTTGCATTCAGACCTAAACAACACCAGCTGTGATTGGTGCATTATAAAAGAGTTATACTTTCTGTTTTAAATGTGGGACACCTGGGTGAACCTGGGTCTGTTGTGACCATATAAATCTTGGCCCTTTCTTATGCCAGCAGAGTAATCTCTCTTAAATGCAATGTAGTACCTGGTTTTGTTCTTGTGAAACTGACGATCTGTGTGACATGCATGCTGAAGTAGGATAGAAATTATATTTATTTCACAAAACATTAGAATAGAGGCCTATGGAAAAACAATTGGTACCGTGATACCTATAGGAAAGAAGAGCCTCACATTGTATCCATAGAAACGCATACATGTGGGCAGCATTTATGAACTGTGCTAGTTTGATGTAGGGAAAACAAATGGATGCTGAACATTTTGGGTCAAATATTGACAGTCTTTTAAGAATAACATGTATGAAATCTTCAGAAGATAACACAAGTTGGCTTTGGAAGGGGGCTTTTGTAACTATAGCTATAACATATGTAGACTGATGACTTTATGCCTGTGTAGGCAGTTCCAAGATTAGCATACATGCAACAAAATAAGGTATGTAAAGATAGTATAGTTAATTTTAACCAAATATTGAATCTTTTTCGTCCAAAAGATGAAAAATCAAGTATAAAAAACAGCTATCTTGTTCTTGTAAAGCATGTCATAGACCTGGATAGAGAACACTCCTGGTCCTCCTTTTTATAGATAACTTGTGTCATAAAGAATATCCTGGTATGAGTATTTTAGAAACTTTATTAACGATATGGTATTCCTTCCCATTTCGATTTTAACTGTCCTGCTCTAAATTTTTGTACACTTTCCAGCCTTGAAATTGAACACGTAATTCTTTAGTTAGTCAGTTCACTCTTGAGATCTCAGCTACATATAGAAGTCTGGAGTTTAGATTCTCACTTTATCAGTTTTGTATTTTTGGATACCTTAATTGCATTGAAGTTAATACATGTGTTCCTGTACTCATCTATATTACATAGATAATATATTGGAGGAAATACAAAGACCACACAATATGTATATCATTCGGTTATCTCCCTTACACCAGACATAACATTTCAAGAAATAAAAACTCAATGTTTTGGTGATTGTTTATGACAATAAAAAGATTTTTGTAGTAGTATATTAGCCCTCGGTCTTGATGCAAATGTAACTAGAAGTACTTTAATTCCTTTTCCAAGTAAAGTTTACAAGTTTAGAAACTGATAAAGTATGTTTTGTTGGTTTAGGTATTTTTCTGCCTAGCTGATTAATTTTAATTTCCTATGTAGAAAAATATACATTATACGCATCTATATTATCTACATTATTCAGCCTTATATATTAGCTGGAAATGAACAAAATTTCACCCGAATTTTTTGTGTCTGTAAGGGATGTTATAGCACAGGTGCCTTTGAACTGCCATTGCACCTTTGGTTCACTGGCTCCCTATATCGTCCAAGGTAATGCCATCAAGTTCTCACTTCTCATTTTTCTCATTGCTGCTTTTGTCTCCTTTAATTCCTTTATCAAACGCTACATCTGCCATTTTAGATACACACTTTCCTCCTGGCTTATGTCTAACTGTCTCTGATGTTACGTTCTGAGTCTATCAAACATATATAAAGTCCTTTCTTAGGTGAATAAGTACTTTTTGAGGAAGGAGAGGTACAAGCTGTTGGGTACATTGACATTTGACCTAGTTATTAAATAATATGATATAATGTCATTTATCCTCTATCACCAATGTGACATTCAATAAGTGCTGATATGAATAAAATACAAACCATAGTTAAACCAATTCATTTTATTCCCAAAATATACTTTGGCAGAAAAGCACAAATATGAAAACAGCTGCTAAAATAGTTCAAGGACCAATACATACACATTAATACAAGACACAGTTTGGTACCTCCTAAAATTGTTTTTGACAAGCGAGACAAAATACACATGTTACTTTCCAGTCTCGGGTTGTATCATAGATTATAGAAACAATTAAGGTTGGCTATAGGTATAATGGTACCAATTGTACAACCCTGGTAGGAGGAGCTTAAAGTGCAGGGAACCTTGCGTTCAGGTTGTATCGCAAACTAAACACGTGAGAAAACTGACACATTCATGTGACTTTTTTGACCTTGTAAACATAAGGAAAGAGAGATGGGTGTTATGCTTAGTGTTACAGCAATCCCTTACAAAACCATTTTGTTATTTTGTTTTGATTCTTATCTGCGTCTATGTTACTATTTTAATAATCGTCATTGAAGACACTGTACTTGTAGTCTGACATTACTATCAGAGCCTTATATTTCAACATTATCACCATCGTCATTATTAAATAAATATAAAAAGTATTCTGATCAGTATCATCTGTAATGCTGTAAGTTAACTATTTACTGGTTGATTTCCAAGTCATTGATGACATACTAACTTTCTTCTCGTTAAAAATTATATTATAACTATCATGTTAATATAACCATCTGTTGCAACCTATAGAAGAGACAAAAAACATTGCTATTCGAACACTAACGTATCGTTCTTGCCTTCCTAACTTGACATCTAGTTTCGACACGTGGCATAATTAATTTATCTCTTGGGATGGTATCATCCGTAAAGAGAGAGAGGGAGGATTGGAGAAATTACTGGGAATTCTCTCCAGCAAAATAAGCCAGTAAAACAAAAACACACACGGACATATGCCACAAAAAACACTTCCGAAACCTAGTAGAGTTAAATACTAATGACTGATAATAAAATTTGACTTGCATGAGATCCTTAATCACTTTGTCAATGAGATGTTGAGCTGTTTTTCCCCCACAATAAATAACTGAGGTCGTTTATTCCACTCGTTGCTATCATCGACGACGTCAAGGATACAACTGCATCGTCATTCATTATTGTTTCATCGAGTAAGAAATTTATGAGTAGGAAATGCCTGTTAACCTATCATAAGAAATTTACCGTGAAGGCATTTTTTAGGTATTTTAGATCAACATGTGATTTGTATTTTTTTGGAAAACAGTGGAAAATTTAGTACTGATAAACGAATGTAGTGGCTACGTATGAAACTTAATTGCTTTATTAGACCACAATCATACAAATACGATATTACCACGTGTGTACAGGGGATCGTTATTGCCTTCCTCATTTTTTCCCACAATAAATAACTGTCAAGCCATTTTTGTTTTCTCCATTCGTTGGTATCATGCAAGAATACATGCATGCTTCTCCGTCGCTATTCCTTAATATGTATATATATATATATATATATATATATATATATATATATATATATATATATATATATATAATGTGACATATAATGTTTGTGTTGACTTGTATAGTTCTGATCAGTATCACCTGCAAAGCTGTAAGTTAACTATTTACTGGTTGTTTTCCAGGTCACTGATGACATATTAACTTTCTACCCGTTAAAAATGATATTATAATTATCATGTAAATTTAACCATCTGTTGCAACCTATATAGAAGTGATAAAACATTGCTATTCGAACACTAACTTAATATCTAGTTTCTACATGTTGCATAAGTAATTTATCTCTTGGGAAGGTATCATCCGTAAAGAGAGAGGGGGAGAATGGAGAAATTACTGGGAATTTTCTTCAGCAAAATAAGCCAGCAAAACAATCACACACGGACATAGATTAACATGTGATTTGTATTGTTTGGAAGACAGTGGAAAGTTTAGTACTGATAAACGAATGTAGTGGCTATATATGAAACTTAAATGCATTATGAGACCACAACCATACATACACGAGATTACCACGTGTGTACAGGAGATCGTTAGTGCCTTCTTCATTTTTTCCCACAATAAATAACAGTCAAGCCATTTTCTCCATTCGTTCGTATCATGCCAGAATACATGCATGCATCTCCGTCGCTATTACTTAATATGTGAGTGATTAATATATATATATATATATATATATATATATATATATATATATATATATGTGTGTGTGTGTGTGTGTTGACTTGTGTAGTTTGTCTAGGCACAAACATATTAAGGTGTTGCATGTTATTGTCCGTATTCCTGTGGTATTGTTAGATACTGATACTGATACACATTTAAAACCTATCATATATAAGGCCTTTTAAAGTTCCATATTTGCCGACCGACAACTTCATATGGAGTATAAGTTGAATAAACAACTGTGGCATATTTTCCAGCCTTCATTAATATATCTGCTGGCCTACAAGTTGACATGGAGTAGAAGTTGATATGGTGTTTAAGTTGATATGGAGTATAAGCTGAATGAGCAATTGTGACATATAATCAATCCTTCATCAAATATTTGCTGGCTTACAAGTTGAGATGGAGTGCAAGTTGATATGGAATATAAGTTGATAGGGAGTAGAAGTTTGTTAGGGAGTATAAGTTGATATGGAGTATAAGTTGATATGGAGTATAACTTGATATGAAATATAAGTTGACATGGAGTATAAGTTGATATAGAGTATAAGTTGATATGGAGTATAAGTTGATATAGAGTATGCATTGAATGAGCAACTGTGGCATATAAGCAATCTGTCATCCATGTATAAGTTAAGGTTGAGCATAAAACGAGTCTAGATGTTATTCATCTTTGCCTTTTTCACTTCGTTCAACGCAGCATCAATAACTGTATGCTATCTGTAACTCAGTAACCTTTCAAGTCAGGATCTTTACATGTATAGAAGCCATCAAATGGATTGAGGAAAACAAGATAGCTAGTGATAATAAATGAATCACTTAGCTTCATATCCTCAAATCTCAACATTATTCAAGAAAACATTTCCTTAGGCACACCAACCTAATACTGAAACAAATAACAATCAACCAATACAATTGATGTGGATACCATCCCACATTAACATACATCGAAACAATTTAGCCGACTTAATATCCAAGCAAACGCTTAACGAACCAAATTATATCCACTACAGTATCAGCGAACACGACAAGACTAATAAATATTACATGACAAGATAGCTAGAACGAAAACAATAAAGGCAGGAAATTAGACACCATGGTCAATGAAGTTAACAGAAGTAGGAAACCGCCCAAAATAAAACGTGTATTCCAAACAGTCATAAACAGATTTCATTCAGGCAAAATCAAGCTGGCCAATAACATTGGGCAATGCATATGACCTTTTCTACACAATCTTAATTGTTGCTACCGCCGGGTCCCGTAAGACCTAACATACATCTTTAACGAATGCCACCGATTTAAAATATAAAGGGAACAATTCAATTAGAACAAAACAAAATTGGATCCGCAGCCACATACCTAGAAACGGTAATGATATGAAACCCTAATTTAAATATTACGTATAAAAATAATCTATCTTTCTTACGAAACACTTGACAATATAATAAACTACAACAAAATAAAGAATAATGCAGACTTCTAACACCCTCAATTAACATTCGTAAACCACAATGCAAAACAACAAAACTAGTATAACATATAAATATAAAATTACGTCAAACTTAACCGTCGACATCCTATGAACACTGCTCTTTATATTGGTTCATCGCAGATCAATGCACCCAACATGGGTTCATCGAGGTGTATTAAGTGTTAATACTGACGTATGGCATACTGCATGACTAAGCATATGATAATATCAAGTAGAATTATAAGTGAACAGAGGACACCTAATACATAACTCTCTCCCACCAATAATATTTAGCCTCTACCTAATAAACAACATCCCTTCAAATAAAATCCTGTTTTCATACTAGCATACTACCATCTATAAGAACTCCATCTCTTCAGCCTAGGGGACAGCCACACTTTAACAACACTATCATTAAGGCCACAAAATTAACATCTATAAGATGGTCTCAAACACAAACATTTTTTAGGCAATTTTGTACCCACCCCTTGTTAGAACGGTCGAATTTGCAGTGTCTCCCCTAATAAAATTATGTCAAATTTGTTTACCCCCCCCCCCCCCCCCCGACCACAAACTAACAATATTTTGAATGCCTGACTTTTATGCTAAAAATAGAATTATGGACATTAAAAGGTTTACCAAAAATTGTTAATATTTTTTTTTATACCTGTTTAACAGATTTCAAATTGACTGTAACACTTTGAATTCATGAGCAAATCAAGACTTTATATTCTAATTTAAATCAGCTTCACATTTTCCAATTTTCTACCTTATGTTTTACTAAATGTATTGCAAAAAGTAGCATTGTTGAAGTCAATTTATCTTGAACTCCCCCTCCCCCACGTCAAGAATTGTCAAACTTCTTCAAACCCCCTTCCCCCATTTTGTTGACAGCATTAATGGACAACTCCTTGTCACCGTCTGCTTTACAAATAGAACAACATTCTACAGTTTGATGTAAGGTGTGAGAAGCATTACATAGCGCAAATGTAATAGTATATGGACGTCTTAGTTACCTCCCTTTAGAACTAATGAATAGTTTGCCTTTGCACAAGGCCAGTATAATCAAATAATATATTGATTAGGCATGGGCTTAACTGAAAGCAATCGATTAAAAGTAATATTTTGACAAAGTCATTATTGTTATTATTCACACTGAGTCGCGGTAACCTTTCTTAACATGTAGTTGAAAATGTGTTGTATAGTGTTTAAAGCCAATTTTCAGCACATGATAGGCTATACATGACGGCCAGTATATCTGATAGAGGAACTCTTGAAAATCCCAGACAAATACTACACAGCCCACGGGAAACTACTGGCAAGCATTCTCATATTCCCATGCTCGTCGAACCTGAGACCCGAACTCACTCTGACAGAGGTGATATGTTGATCTGTAAAAGCGAGCGCCCCAGAACACTTTGACAACCGTGTCATTTCTTGAAAACATAACATTGCTGTATACATTGAGATTAATAATAAATCAAAGATCTGACATGGGCCTACCAAAAGCGTCTACCTGAATAGGAACATGGTGACGTCGGAAAACACTAAGCTGGTGAAATATGAAAATATGACAATAGACTAACTCGTGGATTGAAAAGAGGTAAGAACATTCTGGTAGCTATTACTTCATGTTATTTTTTGGGTATTAAATGTTGCATTCCATGTACTCCGTTCGTGTGGTTTGTTCAAGCAAATACTAGGGGTTAGGGCGCATTATTTAAAATTAGGGGTTTAAATTAAATAAGGATCCAAATGTCATTACAAATCTCAAATGCTGTACTAATTTGATTTCAGTAATTAAAAACAACCGTATTTGCAACTTTGGTCTTCATATTATTCATTGGACTTGAGTGTTAAAAAATTCCCATGTGGTCATAAATATATTATGTTTTATGTTTGACTTTAGTAATGCAAAACACCCAAAGATTGCGTCCATCGTTATTAATTTATTTATATGACTTCAGAAATCCAAGTTCTTGCATCGCTATTTTCTTTCTCTCTACTTAACAATCCAGCAAATGAAACAAATACGAAGTCAAATCCTTATTTTGAACGTTTCTCTCATCCAACAAAACAATCCACAACCGTACTAATGTTGCCGTTTCTATTAAACATTCAAGTCACCTTTTTGCGCATTATCAAAACATAACCGCAACTACTAATGGTCAGTCTGCCTTTGTTTTCGTGGCAATGATAGCGTCGAGGACTGAAAACTTTACGGACAGTATCGTGGTGCTCATATGTAACGATTATCATGGTGGTGGTGGTTATAATGACTTTGCATGAAATTATAAACATGCAATCAAGATTTGTTTGTTTAGACATGTACTTGTTTAGCAATTTCCAAGTAAGATGGTTTGTCGATATCAGGGTAATGTTGGACGACACATACCGGTTAACTATTGAGAGAGAACAATATATTAATGTCAACCTTGAAACCAGCATTTTCAAAGTGGACTAGAGTCAATAAGAGTTATAGAAATACCCTGATCATAATATATATTAGAAGCCGTGCCTTCCTCTTGCTTGCACAGTACATTATAGCTTTGTAACGGTAAACTATTTCATTCGAGTTAATGGATCTAATTCACTACATTCTATGGAGGTAATAAAGTGACACAATTCCGTTTTTTCCTGCTAAATTCTGAGTTAGATGGGGGTGGAGTGTATTTCATGTTATTGAGGCATGTTATAATACCTCTGGGTCCCAACACTTTGTACTAATCATGCATAAAAGAACTGGCTACACTGTACTACTTACGTTCGACTCTATCAAGGCCTTCAGCGATTGGAAAGGGGCGAAAACGGCAGGTGAAAGATTGCACTGGAAGCCGCAGTCCGAATTCTACATGCAGACGACTCAAGACTTTGGCCGCATGGTGTTGATTCTAAGACGACGACATCAGCTGGCAGCAGATAGCCTGAATGACCAAGCAGCCATATGTAGGGACAGCACTGCTTGCTCCACATGGAGTTGGGCCTATAAAGGCTAATCTAACCAAAGCTCTTCTCCTCACACCTAGTTGGCTTTCCGCAGCCAATGTGGATATTCTAACGCGGTCGAAACATACCGGAAACACAAGGCATGCCCCACCTACCTTTCATTGTGGGAAAAGGCTAAAACTGGTTTGTCGGAACATCAGAACAACCTCTAGACTTAACCTATAGTAACAGACCTGAACGACGTTCTGCGTTAATCGCACACGAACATTTTCGCCTTGGTATTGACATCACTGCACTTTGAGAAGTCCATCTTTCAGAAAGAACTTGGCGCTGGATACACCCTGTACTGGTCAGGAAAACCAAAGACTGACAAACACATTTCAGGAGTACGTTTCGTGATCAGGAATTCAATCGCCACCAAGTTAACAAACCTTTCGACTGGTTACAACAACCGCATCATATCTATGCGTCTCCCGTTAGGAAAACAACACGATCTCACACTCTTCAGCGCATATGCTTCAACACTTCCAGGCGGATCCTTGTGAAAAGGATAAGGTCTACGCTGACCTGCATAGACTTATCAATAGTGTCAGAGAGAGAGAGAGACACAATAATCATCCTCTGAGATTTCAATGCTAGAGTGAGAAGACATTCAGAAGTCTGCAAAGCTGTTCTTAGGAAACATCACCATCACCGTATTTCTGCAGAAAGATAGCCTGATAACCACCTGGATACACCTTAGGTAAAAACACTGGCACCTAATATATTACACCATAGTATGCCAGAAGGACTTAAATGATGCCCTTCATACCAGAGTGATGCCCAATGCCGAGTGCCACATAAATCGTCTTCTTGTCAGATGCAAACTATACTTCCACTTCAAGCCCAGGTCCCGATAACAATGAAATATCCAGAGAAGAAAGCTCCAGATCAAAAACATTTTGTGTGCTGACGTCATTGTAGATTTTCAGGAGATCCTGCATTCTAGACTTGAAAAACCAAATGTTTCGCCAGATCTACTTCCGAAAGATGTGTGTCTTTATCTAACCATTAGAATGGATGCTATTATCTGTTTGTCTGAATCTGACCATTAGGATTGATGCTATTATATGTGGCTAAACCTATCCATTAGGATGGATGCTAGTATATGTGTGTCTAAATCTAACCATTGGGATGGATGCTATTATCTGTGTGTCTAAATCTAACCATTAGGATTAATGATATTATCTGTGTGTCTGAATCTAACCATTAGGATGGATTATATTATCTATGTGTCTGAAAGTATAAATGTCTAACTGTATTTCAGTTTAGAAGAGACTATGATATTAAAGAAGTACAAGTTATGTGTGGCCATTTAATGTAGGATACAGAGACTAAGATACAGGAGTTGCATGGTGAAGCTGGCGATATCTGGGATATATATATATATCTGGACGAAGTCATATGACAACGTTCTTTTGCATACCAGAGCCCACAAGAATTGTCCATTGAAATTAGACACAAAGGCACATTAATCCCTTTCAAGAGTGCTCATAAACTCACTTTTTTGCGACTGAAAAAACAAACTAAAATATCTAATAATGTTTCGTAACATAAATATTTTCAGCATTGTTTACGTTTTCTAATTTAATGATGTTTGGTTATGTTTTTGTGTTCATATCATTTTAGAGGTTTTTTTTCTTTTCTTGTTTGATTAATGTTTAACGGCGCACCAAAAAACTAAGGCTATTTAGCGCCATACAATAGGTTCTACTTATACAGTTTTAAAATCCTAAAAGGTTTTATATCGACCAACGACATAGAAAACCAAATAGTTCAAAGTAAAATGATTAGATGTTGTAAAGATTTCTAACGATTAGGCGCTATACAAAGTCATTATTATTATTATTATTATAATTATTATTATTATTATTATTATTATTATTATGGGGTGGGGTGGTAACTGTCAATAAAGTTTTATAGGTTCGTAAAATGCATTGTGTTTTGGGGAATGGAAACCTAATTTGTACATGTCCTTTTGTTTACATAATTTCACAATTTGAGTGAATAACTTTTACTATATGAGTTAATTATGTTTTTTAGTATTTCAGTAAACTAAATTATTTTCGTTACGTAATCACTGTGAATCATTAACTCTTTGTCATTTTACCGTGTGAGGTCATTTATTTGTATCTTCATTATTTTAAGTCCGTGCCTTTTTTTTAATTGATCCAATATTTGAATTATATACACGCACATACCAATCATATTAATTTCTCTTTCCAAATATTTGTCGTTCAATATTGTATTTTTATTACCATCAAAATTGTGTTATGTTGTTAATCCGAAATCCGACCCGCCAATTTTGTTACAGTTAGCTCCATGAGTCCTGTAGACCGCAAATCAATACAACTCCACATATGCAAAAACAATTAATTTCACTATAAATACAGTCATATGGTTATATTTGCGGATAACAAACAAAACAAATACCTTTTGGTAACCACAGAGTACCATTCATTGGGATTGTAAAGACATATTCAGTTATTTCCACTGTTGCCAAGTGGTGTGAAATTGGTTCAGCTTCCTGGCGTGGCATTGGTACACCGTACACGTTTCGCATGCGTTAATTATTGTGGGAAGCACAACTGTCCTGTATAGCATTAGTTTGGTCTGGATGCTGAATCCTCTTCTATTCCAGACGTTGGCATACAATCTGACGAAAGTTGCGCTGGCTCTGGCAATGCGAAGGTTCATCTCGTGGCCCTAGTGATACTCTTTGACAGTGTGCTGCCAAGATAATAAGATTATGGCAGTTGACGGTGATGTTAGGCTCATTGTTGGGCTTTCCAGAGCCGGCTGATGCAGGATTGCAGCCGTCTTGGTAATGATGGTGTGATTACAGCTTGTGTAGTAACTGATGAACTTTTCAACGTTGAATTTCTGGTCGACTTCTGAGCCAGCATTGAAGTCGCAGGAGTCAGCAAAAAAGAAATACATGATGGAGTCTGGGATGACATTGGTTATCGCCCGAAGCCCCGACTGGATTGAAATGTTTTCCATCTGTTCGGTAACTGATGCCATATCTAACCTCTCCGTCTATGAAAACATTAGTCAGCATTGACAAGTATACCTGGGCTTTAAGATGTTTGTGTGTCAATGGCAAGATGAATGTGTACCTAAGTGCATGAGTCAAGTTGTGTAAGTTGACAAAATTACCTGATCTAGTCTCATTAGTCTAGCTGTTTTTATTTCCGAATTTGGTGTTAAAGGTCCGGAGTGTGATTCTAAATGACACCATAACTTTCTTGTTATTTTGTGTAACTTGGTATGTTATATTAAGCTGATGCATATTATCAGAAAGTTTAATTCAAAATTAAATATATATGATGAGATTTGACTTTCAAAACATTTCTTCGTATCAATTAATTACCTTGAAGATAATCATAAATGTTCATTATTGTCGCGTGGACATTTTTTGCAGGTCTGAAATCGGACTGATAATTCGGCAAATCACATAGTTTACATTCAGATTCTGCAAATCAGATTTTAACGCATCATCGTATCTGTTCCAAATCATAGGGTTATCTTTCAATAAACAGTGATGATATTACATTTTAACCGAACTGTATGCAATATAACATGACTAAATTATTGTTTTACAGAATGTCAGTACATAATGGGTAATTCATAAATAAAATCTATGCAGTCCTTGCATGGCCAGGACAAGGTTTAAGCCAGTAACATTAGAATCAGAACATATCGATCTTACCAAATCCGCCTCATAACTGATATTTTACAAACCAAAGATGCCCCCTTCAAAAAACAATCTAGATTGTACAAAATTAAAATGATCTTCAATTTGCAATCCAGGTACAATCTTGTCTTTTTAATAAGCAGTTAAGATATTGCCAAATAAAGATACTCCTTTAATACGCAATATAGAGATAATAATACAAATAAATATGCCCTTTTAATACGCAATAGAAAGATAATAATACAAAAAGATACCATTTCATAACGCAATCATGATAATAATGACAAAATCCGTGGGCCTCAAACATTTAACACGCGGTTTTGGGTGCACCTGTTTAATACAAATTAAAGTCATTCTGAATTTAAACATTAACTCCATAGCAGTTCACATTGGTATTATGACTGATATTTGTTGTAGACAATATCCCATGCCAACAAATGTACATTCTTACAAAATCAGAAACAAGATAAATTATACTTACAAAATTTGTGTCAGTTTCTAAAGAAGCCATCTTTTCGAAATAAGTTCGTCCCTCTCTTCGGTGTTAAATACGTGCGTGCCTCTTTTCCGCAGACTTAATCATGTTGCTATAAACAAAACGACTAATCTCTGCAATGAGCGTTTTAAATTCACAGTAATGAGCTGCGTCATGAACTATTTATTCTTATCAATGTACTAACGTTAATGTGAATTTAGAGTAAACCTGTTAGAGCTGTATCTAGTTCAAGTGATATAGTCTGTACATGAATAGATCGGCTGAAAAACATGAACATAAAATCATAAATGGAAAATTACCGTACAATACTGCATACATATCGATCAGATTGTACATCGGCCGGTCCCACTATGAATGTAATAGGCTCGTAAATATAAATATATACCTCGACTACCTTCACTGTTACTAGCAATTTTAATTATTCGGTCATTACTAATATTATTACTATTCCTACGTACTTCTACTACTACCAATATTAACACTAATACTACTCGAATTACTTCAACTATTGGAGCCCCGAGTGGCTGAGTGGTCGAAACCACCGTTACTACCATCTCACCTCTGAATCAATGAATCATTAAATAAATAAATAAATAAATAAATAGACAAATTAAGAAATATTTAATGAATTTGAAACATTAATAAATCTGAAAAGTCAAGTTCTTTCTAAAAGATGGCATTGACTTTCTGACATCTGTGTTTTCTCATTTGTACGTGCCGTATCTCATTGTATAGTTGTATGCGAGTCCTCAAGGCAGTTTGAAAGAAATGATATATTTAATTACAGAACTTGACTCGAAATGTTTGGAACGTTTAAGTTTTGACCATGATTTCTTACTTTTTGTCTCTGATGTCCTGAAACACAGAATATCTAACTACAACCTGGAATGAAAATCCTTTATGAATAGGATGAATTACCTTCAGTAAGTTAATTGTTGCACATATATAGATATTCCCATTAATTAATTGAGAGAGAGAGAGAGAGAGATAAAGAGACACAGAGACAGACAGACAGGCATATGAAATATCATTGTGGCTTCCGTAATAGCAAACGTTCTCAGGTGTATGGTTTGCAGAATCAGAAAAAAATAGACTCTGGAACAATTGTTTTGAATCAACGATAATTGGACTCATACAGATGCAAAATCTGACAAGCAAATGATATGGACCACATTCCAATCAGTGGAGTTCAACTATTAGAAGTTTACGGAAACCACGACACCACAAGGCACCATCACAAGCAATATACATACTTGTCTGAAAATTATGAGTCACGTAACATGTACTGTGTCATATTAGGACAACCTGGTCTTATTCCGCTTGCTAATTAGTCTACATACAATCTGAAATGAATTAACATGAGACCATGTGTGACATCGAATAATGTCAAGCAACGGTACGTATGTTGATTTTGGGAATAATTCAGTTGATAATTTAGACCTATGATTTTCATATAGATTTATTTGTTTGTTTTAACACTATCGGGTCTACAGTAATGCGAAGAGTAGTGTCGGGCATTTAATTTAATTACATTTAATTACTGTGACCAGAGACTTATAAGACACCAATGCCATAAATAATGATATTAATCACTACTAAAACTTAATGAATAAATAGATTTGAATTATTTATGTCGGTATAATATCATAATGTACATTTATATCTCAATGTGAATTTATGTCCCTTGTACCAGATACATATATCTAGATCACGATGTAGATTTAAGTCGCAATTGACCAAATAATAACTTTCATATCTCAATGTAAAAGTGTGTCCTCATGTACCAGATAACTACATCTAGATCGCAATATAAACTTAAGTCTCCATTGACGATTATTAGATCTAATTACTAACATCTCACTGAAAACCAATTATGTTTTGTATTTGAAAAGCATCAGGCATTTACCAACATTATCAGTATCAATGACTTGCAAAGGAAACCACGTTTCATTGTTCAGCTATGGTAACTTTGTTTTTGTCATCTTGCGACCTCCAGTCTATTCTTACTTATGCACTCGCCATTATTCCACAAAGTTTGATAGCTATAGATGATATAGAATTTAAATATTGTGCAGTAAGTAGAACTAAACAGACAATTAGATTTATTCGTCAGGACTTCCTTCGTAGGTGGACTCTATCTCCTAAAGATATGATTGCAATGAAGGGTCCAGGTCAAAGTTCTCTAAAGTGGTAAGTACTTTCCAAACTGTACACGTAATGTAAAATCTTCTTAAATCACTTGTGTTACCCGACTCTCTGTATATAGCCGCAATTATCTCTAAATCCTCTAAAAGAATGTTCTCCAAACATTGCCTTCTGTTGGAATACATACCTACCTTAAAAATGCCAAGGAGTCGTTGAAAAATATCCCTTAGGTGGGTTATTAATTTGGTAAAATTATTATAGTGGATACTCAATCGGCTAAACTACACCGATTATAGCTATATCGGGTTCTTTAGTAATAGGTCTTTGGACTTGGAATCATACCCCGCTGAATATCTCAAAGGGCTAGTGCTCCCGAGTGCTTCAACTGGCTTCATGTCATCGATTGAGTCGCTAGATTGTTGTGTCGCCGACTTGATGTCCTGTGGTTGGCGAATGCGTTGATATCAAAATCATCTTAACCGTTGATCAATTAGAACAAACTATCGATACAATATATTAACATAGGGCGTCCCTTATTTCCCTGTTTAATATCGAAGAAATTCGCCAAGTCATTTTTTGTTAATTGACCTGTATCCCTCACAGAGATATAATGTCAAAGATGGGTCTATGTTATAATCATTTTGCGGTAAGTGTCGTACGAGATCTCCGTCATCTAGCTGATTTACTCTGGACTTCTTTCGTGACTACACTATCCTCTAGAGAAAACACGTTAAGATGCGTCTTTGTAAAATCTCTTTAAAGGTGCTACTTAGCAACCAAACTGTATAAGCAACATATAATCTTTCTACATGTGCTTTACACGCCCTCAACTCCTCTTTATGTAATTACAATGTCTGTCAAATCGGTTACAAGTGTGCTAAGTTGTTCAGTTCCAAGGACATCAACACAATATTCAAAGTCAATAAAAAATCTCCTTAAACTCATAAATCGTTGACATCCGTTAGTTTTGATAGACGATGGATGTGCGCACATGAGAGATGTCCTGGTTGTTGGCTGTGCAGCGTCTGTAGCAGCTATATAGCCCATCACTGGAGTGGCAGTCTTTGATACACTTTCTGATCCTGAAATTTGAGTTTGGTTTCTGTTGGAGCTGCTTTTGTTTCTTCCGAGATCGCTTTTCATTCGCTAGCAAGCGTAGTATTTCTGCGCCGTCTTTCAAATAAGTGATGATACCGTGTCACCAGCTGCGCCTGTCTATCGCATATTCTTTCCAGGTGTTGATATCGATGTCAAGTGCTTTCATTTCGCGCTTGCAGACATCGTTCAAGCGTGGAAGTGGTGTTCCTATCGACCTTTATCAAGAGGCGAGCTCCGAATAAAGAAGGTCTTTGGGGATATGTCCGCCATCCACCCGACGTACATGGCCCAGCCGTCTGATGAGACGTAGGCTAATGAATCAAGCAAGCGTCTGCAGTCTGTTCAGGATGACGCATTCGAACACTTAAAATACGATGCTGAGAAATGATATGCCCTTGTATTTCTTGCAGTCACTTCTGTCTCCTGTTAAATACTTCAAATAATTCTCCTCTAAGGACATTACAACCACAGAAGAGACATCTCCGAATTCACTTGTAATTTCATTTTGTGGTTTAACGTTTACCCGAGTCATTAATAAGCTTATCGAACCCGAAAACTAATACTTCACGACATGCATCACAAGAGACGGCCCAAATGCCTAACGCAACTAATTATTCATATATCAAATTAATCAACACGTATAATTATTAATATCCTAAACCATTTGTATCTATAGTTCGTGCTCTGACTCTATTCAGCTTTATATAGCACTCGTTTTTAAAAGCTTTCATCTGCATTTACTAAGTTCTAACAAATTACGTTCTGTATAGGGAATAATGAATAATTATATAAATATATGTGAAAATATTTTAATCGGTGATACGTAATTGGTTATTTATTCTTTTCTGCAGTCGGAATAAGGTATATGTAACCAGCTTGATTTCGTTGAAGTATTAAGCATCCTTCGTGTTAAAGCAAAGATAACGACCTGGCTTGAGTTCGAATAATTCTGTCAGTCAAATTTTTTAAGTGTTAATGTCACACCTTATAGATCAAGTTTGCTCATGCATAGTCAAAAAGGTAACTACTCTTCATAAGTGGTGTAAAGTTTATCATGTAGTGAAACGATCGTTGCAAATGATATACAAATGAGGTAACGTTCAATACAAATGACTTAGATATGGCGTTCTCTGACCAAGAAGCTTGCCCTAACATTGAAAATAAAAAAAGATTCAGCAATGCAATATGTATAGAGATATCTATGATCTCTGAAACCTTTTAATTTTCCATTTTCTTTTCTAATTCCACCGAAGAAGCAAAACTAATTCAAATATCAACACTGAATCAAATTTTCTAGGCTCAATTAAGCGAAGAGCATTGACTTTAATCACCCGAATTCTTCAATGTAGAATATTGTTCATACTGCGCTTTATCGTAACGAAACAAATTTCGCCAAACCACATTCTGACGCACAATTACATCAATTCATACATACGCCATTGAACATAACAAATAGTGAACTAAAACAGAATATCAGATTAACAGTAATTACTAGGCTCTAACATGTCTCCCGCTGAGCTATTTAATATCAGCAGATCATTGTGTCTGGCACATTATTCATTAGAGCGATATTATATACCCAGGTATACACTTTTCAACAGAGAATCTCTCAAGGCACTTGAAAAGCCGAATATAATGAACAGAATTATACAAATTGCTTTGGTAAATTATGAAGACCTTGGTACGTTTTAAGAAAAGTCTTATATGACACTATTAATATTTAGATAATTGGTATACACCTATCGACATAGACAGCGCTTGACAATATCGCCTGTAATATTCTCACGCAACAACATATTCTAGGTGAATAAATGAACCAGATAAAATCTATGTAATCTAAAGAAAATGATTTACCTGTAAAACAAGAAGAATTATCCCATACTATAAATTTTCTAAATATTTACAAAGAAAGAAAGAAATAAAAGATAAAAAAGACGCAAATGATGTATACATAACAACAGTTAGCCTTTGTTTTATATAAGGATGCTTGTGTTTTATCTTAGGACTATAAGCGAAATCATGTTGAAAATGAAAGATGTACATTATTTTGGTGAATGTTAGAGAACATTGTCGTTTTTTAATTAGAATGCCTATTTATTAGCCACATGATTAACTTTATTTTGACCCAGCGATGGCAGCGATATGTCAAGGTGACTCGCTTGATTCAACATCTGTGTTTCTGGTTCGTTCTTCAGATCCAAAGTACAACAATATAAGATGGACTTAGTTCCTATATTTATATTTCCTATTTCAATTTCATCCACTTCAAATGCGATAATACGTCATCGTCAAATTCGTTAATTTTAAGTTGCAGTTTCTGCTGTTACCGGTAACCTTGCATTCAGACATAAACAACAACACTAGCTGTGTTTGATGCCTTATGTAAGAGTTGTACGTTATGTTATGCTTTATAAACAGTTAAGCATCTTTACAACATTTTAGATTAAGTTAATTCATATCTAAATCATATTTGGTATTTTTTATGATTTTTTGTAAAGGTGGGACACCTGGGTGAAATTGGGTCTGCTGCGGCTAGATAACTCTTAGCCCTATCTCGTTTCAAAAGAGTTATCTCTCTTAAATGCAAAGGAGTACCTGGTTTTGTCCTTGTCAAATTGACGATCTGAGATTGTTATCTGTGACTGTGTGTGACATGCATACTGAAGAAGGATAGAAAGTAAATTTATTTCACAAAACATTAGCATTGAGGTCTATGGAAAAACAATTGGTACCGTGCTACCTAAGGGAACCAAGAGCCTCACGTTGTATCCAGAGAAACGCATACATGTGGGCAGCATTTATTTTCTGTACTAGTTTGATGTGGGAAACGCAAATGGATGCTAAACATTTTGGATCGAATATTGACAGTATTTTAAGAATAGCACAAGATGACTTTGGAAGGCGGCTTTTGTAACTATAGCTATTACATATGTAGACTGATGGCTTTATGCCTGCGTAGTCAGCTCCAAGATTAGCATATATGCAATAAAATAAATTATGTAAAGATAATAAAGTTAATATTAGCGAAATATTGACTATTTTATGATGAAAAATAATGTATAAGAAAAACAACTATCTTGACTGATTTTATATATAAATATATACGTTTGCTTACTGGCTTAAAATGCTAAATAATTTGAGTTATGTTATATATATCACGATAGTGAGAGACTTTAAAACCCGCGACATCTCGCATATCCATTAAGGGTTTAATGTTCCCTCTCTTCATCTCATTTACAGAATGTAGGTATCATTATGGAAACTCCTCAAAACCATCCATATTTGTTCCAGTTAATGGATGTGATGACATTTTGCAGTGTACTGGTATTCCAAATGTGGAGCATAGTTTTCTGTGAGATACAACTATTTTAACATGAATCAATGCATGTGTTTAATCTCTTAGATTAAATTGTTGACTATGTTGTTATGAAATTCATTACAATTATTATTAAACTCCAATCTATTCTTCATTGCCATTGATTGTTTGCATGAGACAGTTTGCCAAAAGCAGTTGCCTTAAGATATTTCATTCTCAGAAGATTAATTTCTTAATTACGAATTTCGAAATTAAGCTTTTATACTTTAGATTTACAATCTATATATGCGAAATTGTCATTAGTAATCAATGACACAAATCAAAAATTATTAATACGTTAACGCATGCAGTGGCTTTCTAAGAAGTTAAAGAATATCTCGATAAACATTGTTGCAATTTAGAGATGTATAAATGCTTAATCACTTCTTATCCAAATGCTCAAACGTGACGAAACAAGAAAATAGTATCGGCTTTCGACGAATAATAACACAGTTCCTAGAATAAATTATGATTAATATATGCCATCAACGTTTCAAGTAATGAATACGTTAAATTGTGGAAGAGACGTAAAATGGTCCACAGAATTCCTGTCAAAACCATAGCATTTCACACATTTAAACACTACTCGAAACGTTTAGGAGAGAAATATTCCTTTGAAGAAATAGACACAATGTATCAAGATAAAAAATATTTACTAAACTATACAGATGGAAAGAGAAAGCATTGCGACCACGTTGTAAATGGATGCTTAGAAATGGTAACCAGGTACATATCAGAAGATGTTATCATTATGACTCAACTAATATTCATGAGAATTATTTTTGAAAGGTGTACGTACTTCCTTATAAATAGCTTTTTTCATCGCATCGAAGAAATAGAACTTAACAGTAGTTGTTATTCATAGACAAATAATTATAACAGGCAATCAATATGTATCTATGAATCTAGAAGTGTAATGCACCGGTTTTATTCATGGTCATGTGTACCGGAGTATAACCATGTGTTTCCTAGAGATGTGATGGTTTCAATAACTGTAGAGTGCAAAATTACATGATACCTCTAATGAATGAACCGCGGTAGATAAGTGGGTAGAGCTTGGACGAACACCGAAATCCGTCAAACCACCGGATTTTAGCACAATTTGTGCTACGAAATGTGTCATTAGTGGCATGAACCTAGTCATGCATAAACCTAGTGATTAGTGGCATGAACCTAGTCATTAGTGGAATGTACCTAGTCATTAGTGGCATGAACCTAGTCATTAGTGGAATGTACCTAGTCATTAGTTGCATGAACCTAGTCATTTGTGGCATGAACCTAGTCAATAGTGGCATGTACCTAGTCATTAGTGACATGAACCTAGTCATTAGTGGCATGAACCTAATCATTAGTGTCATGTACCTTGTGATTAGTGTCATGAACCTAGTCATTAGTGTCATGTACCTTGTGATTAGTGGCATGAACCTAGTGATTAGTGGCATTTACCTAGTCATTAGTGGCATGAACATAGTCATTTGTGGCATGAACCTAGTCAATAGTGGCATGTACCTAGTCATTAGTGACATGAACCTAGTCATTAGTGGCATGAACCTAATCATTAGTGTCATGTACCTTGTGATTAGTGGCATGAACCTAGTCATTAGTGTCATGTACCTTGTGATTAGTGGCATGAACCTAGTGATTAGTGGCATGTACCTAGTCATTAGTGGCATGAATCTAGTCATTAGTGGCATGTACCTAGTGATTAGTGGCATGAACCTAGTCATTAGTGGCATGAATCTAGTCATTAGTGTCATGTACCTTGTGATTAGTGGCATGAACCTAGTGATTAGTGGCATGTACCTAGTCATTAGTGACATGAACCTAGTCATTAGTGGCATGAACCTAATCATTAGTGTCATGTACCTTGTGATTAGTGGCATGAACCTAGTCATTAGTGTCATGTACCTTGTGATTAGTGGCATGAACCTAGTGATTAGTGGCATGTACCTAGTCATTAGTGGCATGAATCTAGTCATTAGTGGCATGTACCTAGTGATTAGTGGCATGTACCTAGTCATTAGTGGCATGAAAATAGTCATTAGTGGAATGTACTTAGTCATTAGTGGCATTTACCTAGTCATTAGCGACATGAACCTAGTCATTAGTGGCATGAACCTAGTCATTAGTGGTATGTATCTAGTGATTAGTGGCATGAACCTAGTCATTCGTGGCATTTACCTAGTCAATAGTGGCATGTACCTAGTCATTAGTGGCATGAATCTAGTCATTAGTGGCATGTATCTAGTGATTAGTGGCATGAACCTAGTCATTCGTGGCATTTACCTAGTCAATAGTGGCATGTACCTAGTCATTAGTGGCATGAACCTAGTCATTAGTGGCATGAACCTAGTCATTAGTGGCATGAACCTAGTCATTAGTGGCATGAATCTAGTCATTAGTGGCATGTACCTAGTGATTAGTGGCAATTACCTAGTCAATAGTGGCATGTACCTAGTCATTAGTGGCATGAACCTAGTCATTAGTGGCATGAACCTAGTCATTAGTGGCATGAACCTAGTCATTAGTGGCATGAATCTAGTCATTAGTGGCATGAACCTAGTCATTGATGGCATTTACCTAGTCAATACTGGCATGAAAATAGTCATTAGTGGAATGTACTTAGTCATTAGTGGCATGAACCTAGTCATTAGTGGCATGAACCTAGTCATTAGTGGCATGAACCTAGTCATTAGTGGCATGAATCTAGTCATTAGTGGCATGTACCTAGTGATTAGTGGCAATTACCTAGTCATTAGTGGCATTTACCTAGTCATTAGCGACATGAACCTAGTCATTAGTGGCATGAACCTAGTCATTAGTGGTATGTATCTAGTGATTAGTGGCATGAACCTAGTCATTCGTGGCATTTACCTAGTCAATAGTGGCATGTACCTAGTCATTAGTGGCATGAATCTAGTCATTAGTGGTATGTATCTAGTGATTAGTGGCATGAACCTAGTCATTCGTGGCATTTACCTAGTCAATAGTGGCATGAACCTAGTCATTAGTGTCATGTACCTAGTGATTTGTGACATGAACCTAGTCATTAGTGGCATGAACCTAGTCATTAGTGGCATGAACCTAGTCATTAGTGGCATGAACCTAGTCATTAGTGTCATGTACCTAGTGATTTGTGACATGAACCTAGTCATTAGTGGAATGTACCTATTCATTAGTGGCATGTACCTAGTCATTAGTGACATGAACCTAGTCATTAGTGGCATAAACCTAGTCATTAGTGGAATGTACCTAGTGATTATTGGCATGAACCTTGTCATTAGTGGCATGAACCTAGTCATTAGTGGTATGTATCTAGTGATTAGTGGCATGAACCTAGTCATTGGTGGCATTTACCTAGTCAATAGTGGCATGTACCTATTCATTAGTGGCATGAACCTAGTCATTAGTGGCATGAACCTAGTCAATAGTGGCATTTACCTAGTCATTATTGACATGAACCTAGTCATTAGTGGCATGAACCTAGTGATTAGTGGCATGAACCTAATCAATAGTGCTATGTACCCAGTCATTATTGGTATGTAACTAGTGATTAGTGGCATGAACCTAGTCATTAGTTGCATTTACCTAGTGATTAGTGGCATAAACCTATTCATTATTGGCATAAACCTAGTCATTGGTGGCATGAACCTAGTCAATAGTGGCATGTACCTAGTCATTAGTGGCATATACCTAGTGATTAGTGGCATGAACCTAGTCATTAGTGGCATGAACCTAGTCAATAGTTGCATGAATCTAGTCATTAGTGGCATGAACCTAGTCATTCGTGGCATTTACCTAGTCAATAGTGGCATGAACCTAGTCATTAGTGGAATGTACCTAGTCATTAGTGGCATTTACCTAGTCATTAGTGACATGAACCTAGTCATTAGTGGCATGAACTTAGTCATTAGTGGTATGTATCTAGTGATTAGTGGCATGAACCTAGTCATTCGTGGCATTTACCTAGTCAATAGTGGCATGTACCTAGTCATTAGTGGCATGAATCTAGTCATTAGTGGCATGTACCTAGTCATTAGTGGCATGAACCTAGTCATTCGTGGCATTTACCTAGTCAATAGTGGCATGTACCTAGTCATTAGTGGCATGAATCTAGTCATTAGTGGCATGTACCTAGTCATTAGTGGCATGAACCTAGTCATTCGTGGCATTTACCTAGTCATTAGTGGTATGTATCTAGTGATTAGTGGCATGAACCTAGTCATTCGTGGCATTTACCTAGTCAATAGTGGCATGTACCTAGTCATTAGTGGCATGAATCTAGTCATTAGTGGCATGTACCTAGTCATTAGTGGCATGAACCTAGTCATTAGTGACATGAACCTAGTCATTAGTGGCATGTACCTAGTCATTAGTGGCTTGTACATTGTCATTAGTGGCATGAACCTAGTCATTAGTGGCATGTACCTAGTCATTAGTGGCATGAATCTAGTCATTAGTGGCATGAATCTTGTCATTAGTGGCATTTACCTAGTCAATAGTGGCATGTACATTGTCATTAGTGGCACGACCCAAGTCAATAATGACCATATAGCACACAAGTAAAATTGATGAAAACGTTACATTGCTGAGTGAATTTGGATGGAATGAAAGCATGGCAGTGTTTATAATTTTGTGATGAATATTTCTGATGGAGAATTTTTTTTAAATTAATTTTTTTCAAATGAACAATGTCAATATTTAAACATGTTTCAATGGATTTAACGAAAATGCCTTATAGGGCAATTAAAGATCTTTTTTTTCTTCCGTGTATTGTCACCACTTTGGCAAAATATGAATTCTGTCAGGAACAACTGTCCTTTCATCTGTTCAACTCTTCATGTTGCGTTTTTCGGCCACGTTGTCCTCCTTGTCAAAATAATATCCTTTTTTTCTCTTTGTCAATTTTTTGTTCTTTGAATTCTGTAAGGGAATGAAGAAAGGTGTGTTAAAGAACTATTGATGTTGGGATTATGGCGATGTAGTTGGACTTTGCCAGTATATAACAATATTACCATGTGTATTTATTTATTTATTTCAGCAACAGTATATGATCGTTTATATATTATCAATCAACATTTACTATTAATGCTATATATTGTTGTAGCAAATAGGAAAAATAAGAAAATACAATGACAAGATTTTCCTCCCTTACATTGTAAGAGCAATACCAGTGTACCTATGGGTGGTATATGAACTTAGAATACGATTAGCCTCCCTTGTTACGTAACGGTACATGTTTCCCTGCTATAGTAACCATTGCAATACATGTTTTTAAAATAAGAAAAATAGTTAAACATATAAAGGGTATTTTATGTAATGTGAATCTATGTATTTATTTAAATATGTTTGTATTTAAGTATGTATAGATATATGTTATTATTATTATTATTATTATTATTATTATTATTATTATTATTATTATTATTATTATTATTATGGATGTAAGGTTTAAGGTGATTGTTCAGGAAATAAGGCATGTGATTTACGGTATTTATAAGTAAAGATTGAATACAAATGTCTTTAGAATGAATGTATAATGAAATTATTTGTTGCGAATGAAATGTCAAGGCTACATTGATACAGTATAGGGAACGTGTGTACGTACAAGGAATAAAATGACATGTGCATGTGCTGTATTGAGGGAAATTAGTGAAACGTTATGACAGAGAAATAAAAAAGAAAGGAGGGTGTAAATGAGTGTATATGCAAATGTACGTGTCTACATGAGTAATAGTTGCTTAGCTAAAGAAAAGATTAAAATATGAAAAATACGTTAGTATCTAAAAACAGCTACATAAACAAACAAACGATAGGGATCCTTAATGCTTGGACTAGATGAGTTACTAGTTAAATGTAAATAAATACATATATAAAAAAATGTGATTTACCGATTGAATGCCACAGTTTACCCGTGTTGTAAAATCCTTGCGAGAATGTGTACACTGCCTGCACTGCACTGAAGTAAAGTCCAGATGAATTGAAAATATAAAGGGTCCGTGTGTGCTAAAAAAAAAAAAAAGAGTAGACCGCGTGCGATTAAAATCCGCCCCTTGCTTTGTGCCGTATGGTGTTGCTGCGTGTCGATTAGCATAAGTTAGCGTGAGAATGTAATAATTAGAATGTAAACGAATGAATGAATGAAGTGAAAATGAATTGCAAATAGAAAACAAAATGTGTGTGTAGACTTGTTCCTGAAGAAAAGTACCTTGGGTGTGAGTGCACCTGATGTCTTTGCAGTAGCATAGTCCCTATTTTTAGACAAAATGTTAGAGGCTGAAATACACGTGGATTTCACAAGGAATCGAAAATATTTGCTATCAGATAGTACCGTATCGGTTAAGATATTAAACAAGTGTTGGATTTATAACGCCCATATATGGCTTGTTTTTCTCAATGAACGGGCCCAAGGTGGCAGGCGTCATTAAAATAGTTCCTTATTTACGGAACAATTCTATAGTATTTGCGAAGTCATGGCCACTATTGTATGTATGTATGTATGTATGTATGTATGTATGTATGTATGTATGTATGTATGTATGTATGTATGTATGTATGTATGTTAAGAAAACGATGTTTTTGTAACCCCATCCCCACCCCATGTTACAATTAAAATCTCGGTTACTTTTTCTTTTCCCGGGTTCTTCCTCCACCATTTATAATGGCCGCGATCTATAGCTTATCGAGTTTTTAAAAATAAAAGAAATGAAGAGCGCGTGACTTTTATGCACATGTCTTATTCCGCCTTTTTTGACTCCCCCGCACGTTCCATCAACGAATGTGTACAGCAGCAGAGGAGGTGAACAGACCAACTTTTTAGTCGTCAACGATGCTTCCTTCTAGTTAATATTTACTAGGAAGTTCTCAATTTGTCAAATAAACCCTTCTAGTTAATATTTACTAGGAAGTCTTAATTTGTCAAATAAACCCTTCTAATAAATATCAAGAGAAGGGTCCATTTGGTAAAAAAAAAGACGCCATTTAGTTGACGTTCACCTCCTCGGCTGCTAATGCGCTAACTAAATATTTGATCAAGTCCGATACGATATCTTGTCCGAGGGTCTGATAAATTTATCGTCACAAATCCGTGTGGGATTGTCTGAGCGTGGCTAAAGAAATTTCTAAATCGATTATGATCCATATCACCACCGCACCAAGTTTGCCAAATATTTCTAAGAGTATGAGTATCAACTCCGTTAAATACACACAGCATATTGCAGTTATCTCTGATCACTTTTGGTATTTGAGTGTAACGTTGAGTGATATATATCACATCGGTGTTTTTATGTCTGCCTCTGGAAAATATTCTAGCAGGATTCTTTTGATTATCTAACATAATATCATCATATACGACTAAATTGTTAATACTTCCATCAATATCATCAATATTCGGTGCCTCTTCGATATCGGTTATAAACTCAATAACACCATCGCCGTTAATTTCTTGCGCGGCATCATTAAAATCCTTTAATACTTCATAACATCGTTGATCGTCTACACTCGGAGCAATCATGTACAATTTATCCCACTTCATCCATCTCGTTATCAAATTAAGTAGCAATTGTGTTTTACCACTTCCTGATGGTCCGATGATAATCGCGCGAATAGAATTTGGTAACATTGCATGGTGTCTAATAGGTTCCCGTCGTCGAGTAGCTGAATAATCAATTACATTCATAACTGTTATATATAAATTATGGATCTATATTGTGTGAAGTGTAGGACGCGTACTGGCACAAATGACTTGACGACGATTACAACGAAAAATAATCGATCAGCGCTTTCTGGTAAATGCGTACAATGTAGTACGAAAAAATTTAGATTTACTTCCACGAAACCTTTAAAAAAAAACGAGGAGGTGATATTGCAGCCAAATTGACAAAACTCCCAGGAACACCGTGGGCAAAGTATCCAGGAGAAAAGCACCTTCCAGGATATAGCTACTGTGGACCGGGAACACGATTAGATATCAGACTTGATGATCAAAATCAGCCCCGACCCGGCGAGTATCCAATAAACGCTATTGATAAGGCGTGTCATGCTCATGATGTCGCTTATAAAAGCAGCAATCTTCAACACAGACATCTCGCAGATGTAAAATTAATTCATGCGTTAAATGCTATTCCTGATAAATCCTTCAAAGAAAAGTTGGCTTCTTGGTTGGTAAAATCTGCTATGAAGGGTAAATTGATGTTAGGTGCTGGTAATTGAAAATGCTAGCATTTTAATATGGAATCTATTTATTATTCTCCGAGAGGATACTGGAGAGGTTACGCAGCAATTAATAAACTCGCTAGCGCATCAAAGGTGAAAAAAACTACAGCGGCAAACTGGTTATCTAAACAGGCAATATGGCAAATTTATCTACCAGCGCCTAAACAAATTAACTATTCGCATTTTGATGTTACAACACCTAATGAAGTTCATCAAGCTGATATACTATTTCTGCCGCATGACAACGGTTACAAATACGCGTTAACGTTAGTTGATATTGCAAGTCGATACAAAGAAGCAGAACCGTTAAAAACAAAATCATCTACTGAAGTAGCTTCTGCATTTGAAAAAATTTATCGACGAGGTCCTCTGCGCTGGCCAAATCTGTTACAAGTTGATCCTGGCAAGGAATTTCAAGGTGTTGTTACATCTACGATGAAACATCATAATGTCGCCATCAGACGAGGACACACTGCGCTACATCGCGATCAGGCAATTGTTGAACGGTTTAATAAAACCCTTGCTGAGCGGTTATTCGGATATCAATACGCAAAAGAATTCATACAGGATAAACGATCCCGTGAATGGGTCAAGAGATTACCAGCTGTGATTACCGCAATCAATAATGAGATTACTAGAACAATTAATATGAAACCTGTCAACGCTATTAAGAAGGCGTCTATCAAAATGGAAATCCAAGGAATTTCACAAAAAGATTTCAAAGAACCAATTCTTGGTAGTAATGTCATTGTAAGGTACTTATATGAACCAGGAGAGCTTGAGGGTGGTAAAAAAAGAGCTACTGATCCTATTTGGAGTGTCACTACGCATAAAATATCCGGCATAACACGATCTACGGGTAGACCTCCAATCTATAGACTGGATTCAACTGCTCCTCAGCGAGGATTTACACGCGAACAATTACAAGTGATTCCCGAGGATACTCAATTACCACCGCGTGGTCTTAACTAGCACCTAAGGTGCTGTCACCCCGGCGTCTGTTGCACTCAAGACAAGTCAACCTCACATTGTTTCTGACATGACCGAGATTGTTATCTTTTCTATCTACGGTGAATTGGCGAGGATCTTTATCCGACCAATTCCAACTCATTATACAATTACAACTCGCGCAGTGATTGTTCTGTTGTTGCTTTAGTGTCTTAATTAATTCAGCATCAATGTCAAATTCTCTTTTATTTTTTTTATCCTGTTGTTTATAACCAGAGAGTTTTTTTCTGATTATATTATCATCGGTGTGTATATTACTTATTGTATTGTCATTATCATTAACCACAATTCTTCGAAGTTGGTTTATTCGCCGTACTCTGGATACTGCGAGATAAACTAAATTTGACCACTCAATATGATTATCTACTATCCAAAGAGTTGTATCGGATATAGTCAATCCCTGTGAAGAGTGTATTGTTGCTGCATAACCTAACGTCCATGGGGATTTATCAGCACCTAATGCATCTTTAACGACGCTGATATCAACCAGCACAATATCATTTAATACTAAATTCTGCTTTTGTTGTTGTCCAGGAATGTCAACGTCGATATTCTGCTTTCGTGTATCCTTAGGTCTATAACAGAGTGGTACTGGAAGCGTTGCAAATTTTTCTTTATGTAGCGCAAACAACTTCATCTGAAGTGCGTCTCTGACTATTTTTCTACTCGCGATTATTAAATCATTTGGCTTCCACATTTCCCAAAAATCATTCATGGGAGTTTCTGAAATTATTTCACGCGCTATTTCACATTGGATTTTATCCGGTTGTAATCTAATTAGCGCTTTGAATTCTCGTAATTGTTCATCAAGTGATCTATGGTCGGTATTAATCTCTTCATAATAATCTACAAATCCTTTTAGCCATTCATGTGGAGATCCACCAACAAATGGCTGCGGTTGGCCGTGATCCCCGCACATGACGACTTTTGTATTTTTCAATAACAACCATTCAAGAAATATCTGTAATACTGTCAATGATACCGTGCATATTTCATCCCAGATTATTATTTCAGGAATGAATTTATCGCCCATTCGATCAGGAGTCCATGTATCGCCTTTCCATCGAAAGAAGCTGTGATAAGTACAGGCTTTTACCCCCCGCGCTATCATCTCTCTGGCGAGTCTGTGAGTTGGTGTTAACACAACCATGGTTGACCGACGAAATAATTCGATTGCACGAGTTGTCTTTCCTGATCCACCACAGCCGTTTAAATAAACTGTCTTGTATCTACAAATCGGATCTGATACGGGCGGTGCAGTAGAAAATTCTGATTGAATCTCTGAGATATTATGGTTACTTTTCAAGTATTTATCATCCATAGCAACGTCTGCGGATTTACAATATTCATGTAATGTTTCTTTTTTAAACCTCCAATTTCCCCACGCTTCCTTAGGATCTGTGAATTTAGCTACATCTGATTTGTATTTCTCATGGATATACATCGAATCAGTAGCTACTCTAACCGCGGTATTAGGAAATCTGTTTATCATCGAGAATAGATTAATACAAGAATAGGCTAGCATAGAACTTCTCAAATGTGTGTACTGACAACTATATCCATCACAGTAGGTAACAACCGTACCTAATTTCTCACCATTGGATCGAAAAGCATCCCTACGGGTTACAAATTTTCCTTTTTTTATTAAATCGGTTATGATAAAATCGTATTCTTCATTGTCTAAGATCAATCTCGAAGAATATTTTGCATTGTCAAATCTTCCACCTTGAGTGAATTTACCGATTATTCTTCGTCCGAGTTCTTTAGCCTCTCTATTCCTACCTTCGAATAACCTCTTAGACCAATCCATAAGTGTTTCACAATCTCCCAATTGTTTTCGTTGTTCGTTAATTATTTTTTCTAGATCGGGTTTTGGTAACCAAACATCTTTCTGAGCGTTATAACAAATAATCGCTTCACTGACAATTAACGATATTAGCATACCACAATCGATCATATACCGCAATAGCACAATTGGCATCCACGCTTTTTCATACATATGTCTACCAAGCCAAAGATAACTACACGGATGTAACCCTGTAGCTAATTCGAATGATATCACACGAGCGAACCCGGTTAAATCAAAATCAGGCAATGGACCATTAATCGCAACACGAGTCATTTCATGTGTGGGATGTCCAAATCGTTTAAAATATTCAGAGCATTCTCCATATCCGAGAAAACTTCCAGGATAACACGCGGATATATCAATTGAAATCATACCATCACGTGAGTATTTCGTATTCCACAATCCTCCATGACCAAATTCGACGCAACTCAACTTCACGTCCTCCAGAAAATCACTTCGTGTTGGGCGCCATGAATTCTTTTCTCGTGCGAAGTGAGCTACCACTGATGGAATAGTAAAACTATCCGTAAGTAGTTTTTCTGTAGAAATGCTAGTGTTTCCTTCTAAATACTCATTAGCGATTTTTCTCATTCTAGTATCTAATTCTTCAGTTCGATATAATTCACCATTTGGTTTTACAAACTGATCAAATCCTATTTCCGGATCCTCATTACTCCTGAGTAACCATACTGACACAGGGTCGTCTTTGGTTAACGCGTGAATAGCATCAAATAATTTCTCTTCATAGAAATCATCTGAAAATTTCCGGGGGGTATATCGAACAGTTCTTTCTCGTGGAAATATATTTACCGCTGGTGTCCACGCGTGTTTGTTATGATCAATAATTTCAATTGGAGCTCCTCGCGATTGATATTTTGGTTCGTATAATACTTCTCCGGTTATTGTCGCTACCGATATTGGAAATTTTAATAATGCTTCTAATTTAGCTATATCGGAAATCCTTGCTCCATGTTGATTCACTGTCAATTCCCATTCGGTTATTTTTTTTCTTCGTAGATCAGTTAATTTGTTTCCTCGGAGGGAATTTGTAAAGTGTTCTATTACCCGTGTTGCTACACAATTAAGTGGCAAAGCCACTGATGATGAAAACATTGGAGCTAGTTTTGTAATATTAGGATTATTATTTATTGGATATAACCCATACACAACTGCTGTTACAGGGTAAGATTTCTCATAGTATGGTTTGTCAATTCCAGTTAGAATTCCTGGTTTGGAATCTCTACTCACAATAACAGTTTTTTTATCCTTAAGGATTGGGTCAAATTTATCTCTGATAATCCATTCACCTTCCTCTTCGATAATGAATTTTATTCTAAAAAAATACCTCAGTAGAAATCCTTTGGATTTCTGGCCAAGGTGTGAAAGTATCACAGCTGCTCTTATATCATTCATAGTAGCATCAATTATGGGTATATTGACATCTTCATCAATAATTCGAAATGTCGACCACGTATGAGATGCTCCATCACGCTTAAACTCATTAAAACAGTCGCTGATTTTACTCAATAGTGGTTTATCATCTACTAGACTTTTAGGTATATCAGAGATTCTATCGAGATTAAATCTAACATTTTTCCAAGGCTTAATTTTCGATAATCTCTTGAACTCCTTCATATTATAATTAAAACAAGTATTTAAATAAGAAAATTTTATATAATGAATCATTGCAAATGGCTTATGATTGGATCAAAGACTCCGTGTAACAAATCATGTAGAAATGAATTCTGTGGGTATCATATGCAGAGTGTGAGAAACGGTTCGGAGGGGCCTTTACCATGCTTACATTGTGGGGTAGGTGTAAGAGGCAAATCGCAGTTATGCATTAATTGCGGGGGTAAGCGTTATAGAGAGTTAAAACGTTATTATGACAAGCGAAGAATCAAAAATCCTGACGACGTCAATGACGTTGCCAATGACAAAATCATAAAAACTGCTCAAGATTACTTAGGCAGATTTGCCAATGTTATAATTCAGCCAATTAACGAATTAGACAAATAGATATATTATATATACAAATGAGCCAAGAATTTCAAAGACATTCTGTTATTGAAAACTACGAAGCTTCTCGTGATGGTGTTGTTAGACATTGTAAAAATAGGAAATCTATTGGGTGGGATAATGGTATGGGGTATTTGACGTTTACTACTGGAGGGAAGAAGTATTATAATCACCGTTTCGTCTTCGAAGTGTATAATGGATTAATCAAGGATGGTCTTGTTATTGATCATATTGATGGTATTAGGACTAATAATTCTTTGAATAATTTACGAGCTGTTACACAAAGTGAGAATACTGCATCTGGAAATACTGGTACTTATAAATCAATTGGGAAAAGACCTGTAAGATCGTTTAATACTGAAGATAACACGGAGGGAGTATTTCAATCAATAAACGCAGCTGGTAAGTATTTCGATATTTATCCGTATTCTATTCAATGCGTTGCTGAGAATAAAACCAAGACCGCTTTTTCAAAACGTTTTAAAAACAAAATTCGGTTTATTTATGTATAATACGTAAATAGAAATCCTACGGATTTTACGGGAGATAACTCCGTTAGGTATAACTCGTGTGACAAATCATCAATGACAGAGTTACGGATCTTAAACACGGAAACGCGTTATCTTCGATTTTTCATTGGCTGTTATAATTAAATAAATCTGAACAAAATATAATCAATTTTGTCTTTTTTCAAGTATTAACAGAACTGTTTTATAAACACGTCGTATTTAAACATTTTTTTTAGTGTCTATTTCAAGTATTATGCGTGTTTTCAACATTGTCAGTGATCGCTAATAAACAAACAAATAATTACAATCACTACACCTATTTTATATCACCTCGTCGTAATGAGTGTACAAATTCGTTCTTATTATAATTGGGCATTTAGCCGAAATTCAAGTGTAAACAAAACCACACCGTCACACGTGGTATGAACGTTATTATTGACATTCAAAACCAAAGTTTCGATTTTGCGGTTTTGTTTACACTTGAATGTAGAATAGCCCGCGTCATCCATTGTCATTGAAATCAATTCATTGTATATACCATTGTCATTGTTCACCTATAATCTATTGTTGTACCGTCGTCATTGTCATTGAAATCAATTCATTCATTGTTCACCTATAATCTATTGTTGTACCGTCGCATTGTCATTGAAATCAATTCATTCATTGTTCACCTATAATCTATTGTTGTACCGTCGTCATTGTCATTGAAATCAATTCATTCATTGTTCACCTATAATCTATTGTTATATGTTTGTCGGTTGTAACCGTTGAGCGCTGCTTGATGTATAAAACACCAAGGGGGTTCAAATGGTGAATTGTGCCGTCTTCATTCATTATATATAATCATAATCACCTATAATCGCATTAAGCTTCTGGGTATACTAAGATGATCAACACCTTAGTGTATCCAGAATTCATTTTGAAATACTTTTAAAGAATTTTCATACTTTGTATTTGAAATACTTTGCATTTAAACAAATATATTTTTATATATATATGAATATTGAAAATCTCAAATTGATTATTATTGAAATCAACAAGTTGAAGGATGAAAATGTAAAATTATGTTCAGGTTTGGATTGTGATCAAATTATGACTGATTTCGAGGATATACAATTTGCAGAACAGACAGGAAAATATGTCCTATCTAAGAAATATTTTTTAATTAAGAATATCCAAAAGCTTATACGTGAGAGCTTAGTCAATACTGAAGATGTTAATGTCTTCGTACCATTATGTAGCATCGTTGAACGTGTACGTAAGCAATTAGGATTAGAATATGAACAAAAGAGACTTATTAATTGTAAAGTGAGACAATTAAAAATGTTAATGGAAAACTCTGAAGGTGATGAACCCCACGCGTAGAGAGCCTCCTTTGTTTGTATAACCAGTACGGTATGAGGAAGTAAAATTATGTGTGTGTAACAACAAGGAAGTATTAAAATGATTTGCATTTTTAGGTTAGTGATTTCTTTCGAAATGATTTGGATTTTTTAATTAAAAATTGCAAAGCAATTTGACAATAGTAATACTCTTTTAATAATGGTAGGAGAATCATTAACAACGAGATTAGCTAGAGAAAGACTTGAAGCTCTTAAGAAAATATTACCCCTTCGTGATCGCATACGTGAAAAACTTCAACAGCGGCAATTATTTCAGACTGACTTCACAGAGGATACAGAACAACTCTTCAAACCTATTGTTAGTGCAACTGAGGGTGTGAAAACAGCAATCTCTAAACAAGAAAGCGCGCAGAAAGAATCCTTTCTCCCTGTGTTAGAGAAAATATCAAAACGAACTAAACAAACGAAAAAATCATTAAAAACACTTCCTAGTGATATAATAACTGCTGCAAGACGACAAGAAGAACAACAACGAGAACTTCAGGAAGAAATTGAACGATCAGGTGATGTTGATATTTCCTCACTAGAAATGCAAGCATTTCCACCTGAAGAATTTCAAGAAGAATTTCAAGAACAACAACAAGAAGAAACAGGAGCTGTTCCTAAAGGGGACTATCCTCCTGAAAAGATATTTACAGTTGATACGTTAAATAAAATCAGAAATATCTCAACACTTACTGAATTAGCTAAATTTACCAACGACAACGTTAAAAAAGCGAAGAGAGATAAGTATTTAAAAGACAACACGGCTAAAGATTTTGTAAGGGGTTCAGAAATTTGGGCAAATAAGGTGTTTTTAGCAAACAAGAGGAAAAACAAAATCATAAAAGAAATAAAATCTGATTATGACCAATTTCTAACTATAGTAAAGGGGATCACAGTAGCACCACCAGTATACACAGCAGACCCAATCCCTGATGAAATACAAATAATGGCAGAGGCTGATTCCCAGAGTAAAACTCCAGAGTTGAAAACTCTGAAGGGTGCAACTGGTACAACTAAAAAAAAGGGTAGTGGTTTAGTTGGTAAAAATCCTATAGATTTTCACGCTAGTGTAACATGTCCTGGTAATATTCTCGGTGATATAGCACGATTAGAAGTACTTGTAGGAGGAAAACGAGCCGGAAATAACTCACTGGAAATAATCAATGAAGCAGCTGATATCTGTAGGAGATTATTTCAAGGTGGTATCATGGATATTGCAACATATAGAGATTTCATTGAGGAGTTAGCCGAAAATTCTCATGGTTATCATAGCGATTAGATAATTGGAAACACTAGCATTTGGAAAAACACTAGTGTTTTTCTATATAGAGAATGATCATACACTACAACCATGATAAACCAACTAACGTCTACGTGGTAAACTCACGATTACCAAAATACCGAGTATACTATGGAGATGGTCTCGGTAATACTATAATGGGATTATTTTCAAGAATGGCTCCAAAAGTGGCTCCATTTGCAAAACAGGCAGCAATGAAAGCAATTGATGTTATCCGAGATAAGGGTATTAACACTGTTGGTGATCTTGCTAGTAAGGCGTTTTCAGCCGCTCGGGATAAACTAACAGCGCTAGTTCGACGACGAAATTTTTCAAAACCTGGAAATGCTAGCATTAGAAACACTAGTGTTTCTGGAATGACTTCACTGCCATCTACTGCAGTAATGCCTACACAGGTTAGTAAAATAATAAATAACGCCGTGGATAAAAAACTACAGTCGTTAATGACTAACGCCCAGGATAATATAACAGCAAATATGATAGCCGGAAGTGGGCTTTCGGGAAGTGGTTTTAAGAAGATTCGCCGGAAACGTTAGAAATATTTATTTGAACAGGATTTCCAATTATGATAGTTATTGTAGAAATATTTGTGTCAGAATCACTTGTGATTCTATTTATTTGAATAGGATGCTCAGTTGTTATGGTTATTGTAGAAACACTAGTGTTTCTAATGCTAGCATTAGAAATATTTGTGTCAGAATCACTTGTATCAGAAACATTAATGTCAGAATCACTTGTGATTCTACTAACGCTATCTTCATTATCAGATATTTTCATCATCATTATTAAAATACACCCAACTAAATATTTATTTTTATATTATAAAATATTTATTTTTTGCTAATTTTGTTAGATTTTTTACTTTTTTTACTCATTTTTCTAGTGTTTTTACTCATTTTTCTAGTGTTTTTATGCAATTCATCGACAAAATTTCATGAAAATCGAGGATGAAAACCCCAGGAATTCATTTAGAGAAAATCGATTTTGATCAGATTTTTTATCATGTGAGGTTAAAATATGTTGTTGTCATCGAATTTTCGATGTTTTTTTTATTGATTTTGTATTGTTTTTTGGCTAATCCGTCGACATAATTTCATGAAAATCGATTTTCTCTAAATGAATTCCTTGGGTTTTCAATTCAAAATTACTTTCAGAATTTTTGATTTAGACCATCGGATATATAATAAAAAATGTTCAAACAGAACCCTGATGTTGCATTCGACATGGAAGCCCCAGTACTTAAAGATGATTCTGTACGTGATTATCAATTTTTTGCTTATCACGCAGTGCAACCTGATCTTCGGTCACGAATTGAACTTCAAGTTCATGATACTAGTAAATACTTTTTACCCGCTGAAGCCTTTATTGAAGTCGAAGGTGAACTCGTAACAGCTGCTGATACTCCTGCGGTACCAGCGCCATATCCAGCCGGTACTCAAGTCGGTTTTGTCAATAATGGTATCATGGCGTTATTTGAAAGTGCAAGATATCTCATTGATGGAAAGGAAATTGAGTCGATAGAACGTGATGTTGATGTAGCAACAACAATACTAGGGCTAGCAAGATATTCCGACGATTATACAAGATCAGCCGGTCCCTCTATGATGTTTGCAAAGGATATTAAAAATACCACTGGGAAAAATCCATTTGTTGTAGGAAGACCAAATGATCGTGCTGGTGCTCCTGCTGGTATCGAGGATATGATTATAAACAATGATCCTAATTTCAATCTAGGAGCTGCAACACGTATGTCAATGTTGGAAGGGGGACGCAGATCATTTTCATGCGCAATTCCACTACATCATATATTTGGATTCTGTAGAAATATCCGAAAAGTTATCTATGGAGCGAAACATACTATAGCGGTTGTGCGAAAGGGTACTGACAATGATGCAATTTGGAGGATTCCAGCAAATGCTGCAAACCCAAATGCTGATGCCGGTAAAGTCGTTTTAACAAAACTATCACTCTGGATGCCAGTGCTGACTCCATCGTTGTCAACAGAACCACGTTTACTATCATTTATGGATCAAGGGGGGAAGAGATTATTAAGTTGGCTAACAATGAGTACAGATGTTGTACAATCAACTGTTAACGGTATATTTACGTGGAACCTGGCATCAAAACAGGGTATTTCAGCTCCACGTCATATATTTATTGCGTTACAGGATACGACGAGAATTGGAAATCAACTCTCCTCCCATATGATATTTGATCGATTAGGTGTTAATGAAGTCTCGCTGAGAATAAACGGACAACAAGAACCATCCGAGGATATACAACTTAATTACGGTCAAAACCATATTGCACGAGTTTATCATCGATTGCTGTCGTATATGGGACGTGATCAAAATGTCGATACTGGTCTACAAATATCACAGTTGGATTTTAGTACTCTTTATCCAATTTATTACTTTTCGTTGGAACATCTTGACTTAATGAGACAATCCGTCGTTGATATACATTTCCGAGCTCGTGTACTTCGTGGTGCTATCCCTGAATATAGAGCAATTGCTGTCATTCTCAGTGATAAATCAATGCTACTCGAAGGTGTTGGTGGACGAATGAGACTTATTGATGCACCAGTGGAAAATCTTTAAAAATTTGTAGAATTTTCATTGAATCACTTGCGATTTAGAATCAATCTGTTTTGTATAATGTCGTATAGTAATATCAATGTTACGTTGACACCTGGTCAACTAAAAAAATTACAATCCAAATCAGCTAAGCAATGTGGAACCACAATAACACTGAAACCTAATCAAATGAATGGCGGAGGGAATAAGCTATCACTGACAAAAACTCAAACTAATCATTTTAATAAAGCACTGAAAGAAAAAAAGGGAGTTCAAGTTACTCTTTCTACAAGCGCGATTAAAAACATGGAAAAGACTGGTGGTATATTCCCGTTGTTAGGGTTGATTCCAGGGTTGATTGCCGCAGCAGCCCCAGCGGTAGCGAAGGCAGCAGCGTTAGGAGCCATTGGTACCGCGGCAGGAATGGCGTTGAAAAAGGCAACTGGAAAGGGGTATAAAAAAAAAGGAAAGGGTCTAAGACTACCAGGAACCCCGAGTTCATGGTACAGCGGAAAGGGTCTTCGAATTCCAGGAACGATATAATTCCTATGTCCAATTTTGATTTAATTGATACCGCTAAAAAATTAAAAATAAAAAATTTCAGAGGGGTTTTTATGAGAGATCAGTTACCGGCACAACCAAATGATGTTGAAACCGGTATTATTAATTTAGATAACAGCTCCGGACCTGGAACTCACTGGGTTTGTTACGCAATTGATCCACGTGGGATTATTTATTTTGACTCATATGGATTAGCGCCGCCGAAAGAATTTATGCGTTATATAAAAGATTTTCCAATGAGGACTTGGTATTCTACGTTACCAACACAAACAATGCTTGATCCACCAATATGTGGTAATGAAGTATTAAACGTACTTGATGCTATATCCAAAAGATTTTCGAAACCACCTCATATAGTAGTAAATGAGTATACTAGCGGCAAATCTCCTTAAAAATCCATCGGATTTAAATGATAAAAAGATTTCTATAATAATGATTGATATTTGGGGACGACCTTTATCATCGCTGAAGAAACCTGATAGTGGAGTTGAAACCGTTGATAGCAAGGATATTAAAAAACTAATCGAAGATGAAATATCCGAAATATTAAACCTAGCAAATGTTGATCCTGGTGAAATAGTTGTATTTCAAGATCGTCAGGGTAAATTGAAAAGTAGTAATATCTCTCTTAATGATATTTTGGTTAAACAACGAGACGCAGTAGAGGATACTATCGCGTTATTTTCTGATGAGGGTAAACTCAAACCAGGTGTACTTGTTTCAACAATTACGGATAAATTAACAACATACGATAACACGGTGAATTCATTAAAATCGCTTAATGATAAGTATGATGATCATATAATTGTATTTGATCAGTTTACTACATTACAAAGAAATATAGTTGACAAAATTGATAAACCCCTGCTAGAATTTTTTGGAAATCCACCAGTAACCACACCAAAACTCACCACAATAAAAGATTCTATATTGGAACTAGCAACTCTTCAATCCGAATATGAAAAACACACGAAACTATTTATGACGTTTCGTAAAAACCTCATGGACAAGTTTATTGGGAGCCCATTTGATAAAATTGAAATAACACTTCCCGATATTAAAAAATCCATCGATGAACTTAAAACATTCAACATCGCAATAAAGGATGATGCAACGAGGATGATAAGCATTGTTGAAAAAGTAAAAATTCCTCATAAGAGCACCAACAATATCGTATACACGATTCAACACGGATCATTTATGTGGACTCCCACAAACAATATTTTAACCGTAACCGCAGCAGTCAAGGGTATTTATCGATTAATAATAGTATCACCGAATCAGTTTGATATATCATCAAGTAGTTCATCTGGAGTCAATAATACGATATCAACGATAATCGACAAGGATACAACTGAACAATTCACGATAACGACTACAGATGGAAATCTAGCCAAGGTTTCAGTAACGTGGTACGTAGAATTCGTAGTGGATTTAAGTAAACAATTAAATTGATTTAAAAATTCTTTCACGATTCAAAATTACAAAGTAATTTGTAATTGAAAATGCTAGCACCTTTAAAATAAAATGACTCCATCATCGAATCAGTATCGCTATGATCAAGTCAAAGAGTTTCAAACTAAACTCAGTTCTCTCTGTGAAGAATATCAAATAAAAATCAAAAAATACAAACGAAGAATAACCACAGTTGATATCACCGTGTACTCGGTGTCAGGAGTAATCACTGCTGCTGGAATAATACTATCTTCGGTTACAATGATTGCTCCGGTCGTAGTTCCAATCGCTATTTCCGCAGTGGCTACAATTGCTGGTATATTAACTGGGATCACAAAAAAACTATCATCGTGTAGCCAGAGTAAACTACATGATTATTTAATTAAATATCATATTGCATCTGCCGGTTACTCGCAATTATCCTCGTTGATATCATCGTCGTTGGATGACACAACAATATCAGATAGCGAATTTTCAACTATGGCTCAATTGTATAAATCAACAATGCTGAAATTAGAGCAGAATAATAATAATAATGTTGTCGCAAGAACTACTTCAACAAATAGTAACAAATACAACACCAGTGAAAACAAGCACGATATCAATAACCTCAACACGTCCCGAATTTAGTGTTAATTTTCCAATTCCTGTTCCCGTGAGCGAGATCGCACTAGCAAAACTACGAGTGTATCATAGCTGGCCTAATATTAGATCGGTAGCATTTGGTGGTCAACAACCGAATAATTCCTTGGTATTTGCAAACAAGAATCGTGAAGACGGAACACCAGATTGGCAGGTTGTTTCTATACCAACTGGGTCATATCAAATCGAACAGATCAATGCTGAATTTCAACGCAGAATAAAATCTCTCACCGGAAAAGAATCAAAAATCGCTATAACAGTTCACGAACCAACATTATCATCCGCTATCGAGATAAATACAGAAGGATACGTTGTAGATATTTATCAGAGTTCTATAAGATCAGTGTTAGGATGGCCTGAATTACCACCGGATAACTCGCGAGAAAATTCGAAGGATTTTCCACCCGAACCTAAAAAATCCGATTATATCACCAACAAAATAAAACCCGTCAATGAAGTCAAAAGTTATCAAGATTATACCCCCGATAAGTTCATAAATAAAAAAGTTTTTCATTCAATCTACCTCCCTCTCATCAACGGAAATTTCACAGTAATGAATAATGATTTTTCACTACTGCTAATATCTCTTAAATCCGGCTCTCTCACTAAAGACGAGTTTATCAGCATCGTAGAAACGGGTAATAAAATCATCTATGATATGAAAATATTTCACTCGATAATTATTCAAGAAGTATTAAATGAAGAGATATTACATGATAAGTTTGCGGATCTATACAATATTAATAAAACGGAGATTAAAGATTTTAAAATCCCTGGATATAACCCGGATAAACTAAAGAAACAACTTGACGATGCTATTGATATTGGGTTCAAAAGAATCCACGATAATTGGAAAAAATTGAAGAATCCTACAGCAAATATTCTGAAATATAATAATGATCCAGAAGGCGGCGGTAGACATATTGCTCCGAACAATGTGAATATTTCAACGGTGATTGCGCTCAATTTAGTATGTGATGTTATCGAAGGAAATTATCAAATAAATCTCGAACAATCAAATCAAGCTCAGCAAGGATATATTTTATATTCATTTGCACCAACGGCTCCTCCAGGATTTCTAATTATTGAAGACCCAACTAATCTAGTCTATATGCGATGTCATAATAATTTGTTAACGAGAATTAATTTCAAACTCACTGACCAATCTAATAATCTGATTGATTTACGAGGTGAGGTTTTACAAATTAGTTTGTTTGTGAAATCTTAAGGACTTGATCAAATATTTAGTTAGCGCATTAGCAGCCGAGGAGGTGAACGTCAACTAAATGGCGTCTTTTTTTTTACCAAATGGACCCTTCTCTTGATATTTATTAGAAGGGTTTATTTGACAAATTAAGACTTCCTAGTAAATATTAACTAGAAGGGTTTATTTGACAAATTGAGAACTTCCTAGTAAATATTAACTAGAAGGAAGCATCGTTGACGACTAAAAAGTTGGTCTGTTCACCTCCTCTGCTGCTTGTACAGTCGCGCTACTTTGATCTGGCCGAGCCGACTCCGCTGAGGTTAAAAACTGTGCTTTATCGGTACAAAGAAACTAATACTCACTGGCAGCTCGACCTTGAAAAAGTGACTGTAATTTTGGTCGTGTATTTAATTATGTACATGTATTGTAAATAAAGCTAGCGCACATTCAAAATGTCAATACAATTTTTATCCTGTATTTATTATATACAAACATTAATTAATACATCCATCCATCCATCCATCCATCCATCCATCCATCCATCCGTACATCCATCCATCCATCCATCCATCCATCCATCCATCCATCCATCCATCCATCCATACATACATACATACATACATACATACATACATACATACATACACACATACATACTATAACAAATATCGTCTATACCATGCTTGTATTGTATATAATGGCAATTTACTATATTAAATTTATAGCTAACAACAGTTAATGTACACAGTTTACTGGTTAGGGTTAGTGTTAGGGGTAAGGGTACGAATAGTGTTAGGGGTAAGGGTACGAATAGTGTTAGGGGTAAGGGTACGAATAGTGCCATTGTTAGAGTTAGGAGGGTAGGAGTAGGGTTAGGGGGACTTTTAGTGTTAGGGTTCGTGTTCGGGCTATGTTTTTGTTGGGGTGGGGCTGCCGATAACAATCTGACGTTACGGGTGAACGGGCAGACTTATATTGATACGGTTTTCACTGCCAGATAAGTCTCATCCAGGTCAATCTGCTGATGTATGACTTGTTACAATATACTCTATGGTCTAGGAGAAAACGTCAATAAATGCTTACCGAGACCTATCTGACGATGTGTCGCACTTGAACATACGTGGATTACTTGTTGAGAACGAAATATTATTAAGCAATCTTCACATTTGTATGAAAAGGCGCGGTCGCCATTTATTGTCTGGAGAGCACGGACACACTATATATATTGATGGATGGATGGATTTAGAGAGAGAGAGAGAGAGAGAGAGAGAGAGAGAGAGAGAGAGAGAGAGAGAGAGAGAGAGAGAGAAAGGCAGACAGGCAGATATACAAACAGATGGGTAGGTATGAATTGTAATACTTATGTATGATTGTATGTAGGTAGGTATGGATGGATGGATGTATGGATGGATATATAATATATATATACATATATATATACATACATACTTACATACATACATACATACATACATACATACATACATACATACATGCATGCATGCATGCATGCATGCATGCATGCATGCATGCATGCATACATACATACATACATACATACATACATACATACATACATACATACATACATACATACATACATACATACATACATACATACATACATACATACATGCCCTTACATAGCCTATCGTGAGCCTAAAAGATCGCGTTAAACCCTACAATAACAACAACAACAACAATAATAATAATAACATACATACAAATAAAACATAATATTAAAACCAAGCTTAAGGTATGAACACAAGAGAGAATGCGCTTTTATAACAAGCGACATCCCTACAATAAATCCCATGTCCCTGGAATTTTCACCCCCACCCCTTTCCTCCACAACATGTGCTTTCTTTTTGGCATGGTATGCACAACTTTCGCCCCCTTGTTATTAATACAGGACAAAAATACCCTACAACAAGGAATATATGTTTGGCCAATGGTATTGTATTATGTCTGTCTGTGTGTCCGTGCTCTCTAGACAATAAATTGCGGCCACACTCGGTCATACAAATGTGAAGATTGCTTAAATATTTAGTTCTCAATATGTATTGTACGCACATTCAAGCGCGACACATCGTTAGAAACGTATTAACAAGCTACCCGATACTAACCCAAGAAAATGGCTATGCTAACGTCCACGTCGGAGGTGAGCAACATTGGATTTATTGACGTTCTCTCACATACCATATAGTCAACGTTAACACATCATACATCGGCAGACGATGAGACGCATCTGGCGGCGAATACCCCATGAAAATTGGATTGCCCGATCGTCCGTGCGAGGAAGAAAATTAATGCCTATACATTACCCTATATGACCCATCAGCCAGGATGAGCAGGTTTTTTAAAATCTCAAAAACTGTTAAGGCTATTGTCCATTAATTGGTACCAGTGGAATGATAATTCAGTTTCGCATCTTCTGACGCCATACACAGCCAGATATTCCGTGGAATAAAATTAATTTTTTGCGTCCGACCGAAAACAGGTTTTGCGAATCACGGCTTTACTCCGCTTCCAGAAATCGGCGAGGAAAATAATATTTTTTTTATTAATTACTCACTGGCAACGAAACCAAAATTGCCAAGGTACAATATGACCACTATCCTGCACCCATCAGACCGAACATTTTTTTTTCGATTTTTCCTATCCAAAACAATCTAAGCGAAAAGTGCCATCTCATGCAGGCTAAAGCGTACAGAACGGACGTACAAACGGTTGAGCGTTGACCATGCAATACAAGGGCTATTCGTTTGATATACGTCCCTACCAGCATGGATCGGCTCCTTTCGCATGTCCTTCGGGAAGTCACGTAGTTCCCATTTTGTCGTTTATGGTCTAAACTATGTTAAGAATACAGTTAAATATATATATATATATATATATATATATATATTTATTAAATCCAATGTTGACATTACTTATCCACAAAAGCAGATATTTCCCTCACTTAGTTAAATCATTTAATATAAGTTTATTTATAGAATAAATAATTATCTCATATTTGTTATCAGCATATCACTCACGCATCTCATATTTGTTATCAGCATATCACTCATGCATTTTTAAGGTAGATCCATATGAGAAAATAAAACTGATTTTGGTTACGTTTTTATTTATAGCAAAGAAAATCGCCTCACTGAACGATTGTACAGGAAAATACGTGCTTTTTTAACTTAAACAGAGGCATCAAATGATTACATATCAACTATGGCAAGTTTTGTGTTAACTTGAGACAGACTTCAATCTATCCAAATGCATACTTTTTTTAAAGCTATTGAAAGACTATATTATCATTAATATTTATCACCACGTAGATTTCTTACCCAATTGAAGATCATCTACATACCTTAATAGGCGAGGAATGTGACCTATGAATAGGGAACTTATTTCCATTTTTGCCTATAATAAGCTAATCATGCTTCAGTGAACAACAATTGAATTCTTCCTTCCACTCATACAGGAGTAATACAGTGCTGGTTAAACCTAAAATCGGCAGGTAGGACATAGTATTAAACGTTAGATAAACTACGGGGTTCTCCATTCATACAATTGTTCAAGACATTGTCTTTCACATCAGGTAAACAAGTAATTTTTCTATTTATGTATGAAATATTTTTTTTACTGAATTCTGACGTATCCTCTCTGCTAAGTCAATTAGTACTTTTACTGTTATATGATAACACACTCAGAGTATAGATCTATATCTTAAATTACTAATTCATTAAGACACAAAAACATAAGTGTGTGTGTGTGTGTGTGTGTGTGTGTGTGTCTGTGTGTGATATGGATGTTAATGTAGCTTTAACAATGTTTCAGTCAAATCGCTGCGATGTCTGCAGTGTGACAGTTTATTGTGATTTCTAGCACTGACGCATCATGCCGCAGACATGTAGCATGATATCCCACCAGTTCACATTATCCTGACACCAGACCGACCAGTCCTAACACTAACCTCTTCATGCAGAGCACTAAGCGAGGCAGCTGTTAGAACCATTTTTGTAAGTCTCTGGTACGAGTCGGCCAAGCATCGAACCCACGAGCTACCGCAAATAAGGCGGACGCTCTAACAACTAGGTCCGGAAAAAGGGCATTTCGCTGGAAGCGAGGGAAAAAGGCGAACTTTCCCCTTCTGTTCAAACACCTTCCTCGATCAGCAATTGCAAGATAGCAGTAGACTGGGTTTAAAGAGGCGTGTGTAATATTAGTTTATTTAAGTCGATGGTCATGTCCGTTCGTATGTAATCTTAAAAAAGATCAATATTTTACCCCAATTCAATGATAAACCGAAAATGTGCATTAATAGTTTTTTTTTTCTCCCTGCTGGACCTGTTGTCAAGTGTCATACACCAAAAGATAGGGCTTATTGAGACGCGTCGGTCAGTGGCAATGTCGTTGTATTAGATCAGTCCGTTTTGTCCGTGCGCGCAAGAAAATCACAACATAGTTAATATTGGCAACCAACAGTTCTTGAAAGTAGGTCAGTAGAAATATAAGAAGGTAGTATATTCAAAATAATATAACGTTCCAGATATTGTAATTCAATACTCTGTTGAAACAAACTACATGTAAATTAAAACAAACTATATGTATATTGAAACAAACTATATGTGTATTGAAACAAACTATATGTATATTGAAACAATCTACATGTATATTGAAACAAACTATATGTATATTGAAACAAACTTCATGTATATTGAAACAAACAATATGTATATTGAAACAAACTAAATGTGTATTGAAACAAACTAAATGTATATTGAAACAAAACTATATGTATATTGAAACAAACTACATCTATATTTAACAATCTACATGTATACTGAAACAAACTACATGTATATTGAAACAAACTACATGTCTGTTGAAAAAAACTACATGCACATAGAAACAATCTGCATGTATTTTGAAACGAACTAAATGTTTATTGAAACACACTATGCATATTGAATAAAATATATGCATATTGAAAAAAAATTGTGATTGTGATTAGGACACATGCGGTACAAACTGGCGTTCTTAAGAAGGCATTAAAGCTGAAATTCGAAAACGATTTTCTGAAACCAAACACCTATATAAAAGCTATACATTATTTATAATCATAATTCACGCATAAACACACAAAACTCTTGAAATGATGATAGTGTTTGTTCTGCGTGCGAAAATGTTGAATACATCAGTATACGAATTATATGCTTATGTTCGTATTTTCTATCATATTTGAGTATTAATACTGCATGTAATACAGAAAATATGTTTGTGTTTGTTGTAAGTTTTGTCTTTCTATTATAATGTATATTTTGAAAGTTACATTGGAATATTGGAATATTGGAATCCTGTATCATTCTTCATCAATTTTGACATTATTAAAATTATTAACATTTAGTATTTTCTGGTAACTCTTGTCACGTTAACAAAGCACCTCCCTTTACTTTAAATTATGGATTCGCTTTGATTCTATCCATATCTATAGTCTAAAGATTGGATTTCGATATCAAATATCTGACACTTTTTGTTTTGTACGTTTATCTTTTTAATACTTATTTTAACTTTATGAATGGATTCAACTTTAATAAATGAATCATTTGTTTTTATTAGACTTGAAAATATGCACAACATCGAGCTATGACCCCCTATTTATTTAAAATTTGTTCATGCTGACTTCAAATCAAACCGATTTCCTACAAATTACTGATTTTATAACATACAAATTGTTATGAGAATTCAAATTGTAAGATAAATAGGGTCATACTAATTAGCAAACAAAGGTAAAAACTGTTGCATGTGTGTCCCCTGTCAGCATGCATGCAGTGGCGTATTTATAAGTGTCATTATTGTTTCATTCTTCATTAAGAGATTATTGATAATGATCATTTTACATGGATGCGATTCAATTTCAATTAACTGAGTTATCCAATATATAGCGAACGTTTTATTTTAATTTTTTTATTATAATATTGAAGATATGCTGTAAATTCTGATCAACAATAAGAAGGACTAAAAACCGTAAAATAGTGGATTTTTCTTGCTATAATGGTTATGATACAATTTAAGGACAAATGAATATTGATCTCCAACATATAATCATGCAACTCAGTTCCATACTTTTTATAGATATTTTGAAATGTAGTATCCTGCGAGAAGACATTTGTACGTGTTTTATTTTATTTCACGGTACTCTTCCAACACCGTTTAAGTTGGATGCGCCGTACGTCTAAATACGGTACAAGATGAATATGCAGACTGGTCCTGGAATTCGTATTCACTTCCAATCGACGATGTTAGATAGTGGTGATTCAGTTTAAGTAAATCAGTCGAAAATAATGGGCACATGGACATACACCACAATTAATTTTACTATATGTTCTTTACATATATTTCTCAGTACTGACCTTTCAACTGTGTGACAATCAATACAAATCATATGTTAATCTAAAATACATCCAAAGATGACTTCACGGTAAAGTTCTTGTCAGGGGTTAACCTGCATATTTTTTGAGCGGCTGCACTGTAAACTTCCGGATCATCACCAAGGCCTTATTACTCCATGTGCACTGTCGCCAAATTACACACTGACAACCACTCTCACAGCTCATATTCTCATGAATAAACAATTACCTTTAATTCCCTACCATAAATGCATCAATATAAATCTTCTATCACCACAAAAATGAGAGAGGAAAAAATGTTCTAAAAATAGAGTAGAACTACATTCGTACTGAACTGGAAATAATAATTGGAAATAATAATTGTGATGTGATTCCACCTGCTTGACTGGTTCCTGGGATACATACATACATACATACATACATACATACATACATACATACATACATACATACATACATACATACATACATACATACATACATACATACATACATACGTACGTACAAACATACATACATACATACATGCTTGCATACATACTTACATACATACATACATACATACATACATACATACATACATACATACATACATACATACATACATACATACATACATACATACATACATACATACATACATACATACATACATACATACATACATACATACATACAAACATACATACTTACATACATACATACATACATACATACATACATACATACATACATACATACATACATACATACATACATACATACATACATAAATACATACATACATACATACATACATGCTTGCATACATACATGCATGCATGCATGCATACATACATGCTTGCATACATACATACATGCTTGCATACATACATACATGCTTGCATACATACATACATGCTTGCATACATACATACATGCATGCATGCATGCATGCATGCATGCATGCATGCATGCATGCATGCATACATGCATACATACATACATACATACATAAATACATACATACATACATACATACATACATACATACATACATACATACATGCTTGCATACATACATACATGCTTGTATACATACATACATACATACATACATACATACATACATACATACATACATACATACATACATACTTACTTACATACATACATACATACATACATACATACATACATACGTACGTACAAACATACATACATACATACATGCTTGCATACATACTTACATACATACATACATACATACATACATACATACATACATACATACATACATACATACATACATACATACATACATACATACAAACATACATACTTACATACATACATACATACATACATACATACATACATACATACATACATACATACATACATACATACATACATACATACATACATACATAAATACATACATACATACATACATACATGCTTGCATACATACATGCATGCATGCATGCATACATACATGCTTGCATACATACATACATGCTTGCATACATACATACATGCTTGCATACATACATACATGCTTGCATACATACATACATGCATGCATGCATGCATGCATGCATGCATGCATGCATGCATGCATACATACATACATACATACATACATACATACATACATACATACATACATAAATACATACATACATACATACATACATACATACATACATACATGCTTGCATACATACATACATGCTTGTATACATACATACATACATACATACATACATACATACATACATACATACATACATACTTACTTACATACATACATACATACATACATACATACATACATACATACATACATACATACATACATACATACATACATACATACATACATACATACATAAATACATACATACATACATACATGCTTGCATACATACATACATGCTTGTATACATACATACATACATACATACATACATACATACATACATACATACATACATACATACATACATACAGACAGACAGACAGACAGACAGACAGACAGACAGACAGACAGACATACATACATACATACATACATACATACATACATACATACATACATACATACATACATACATACATACATACATAGACATGTCTTGACTTTCTTTTAAAAACAATTTTTTAATTAATCCTTTTGTGGTAATAATGCAGATTTATTTTTGAAGAATGTACATGCAATTCAAGTATACAAAATGTGAAGCAAAAACATTATTTGATTATATTGAAATCCTGCTTATTTCCCGTTAATTTTCAGCCACACAAAATAAAGCAAAAGCGATATATGCAACATATGCAATTAATTAAACCTTTGATGACGTTATCAAACGAATTTATTAGCGTCGTAGACATTATTCAATGATTCAACCATAGTTTACATTTAATACAAATTAGAAGACAGGGGAAGATAAATGGTCTAGAAAGAATAAATAATAGCGATTAAAAAAAAACATTTTGACCATCTTCGATCGAGATGAATATAATAATAATAATAATAATAATAATAATAATAATAATAATAATAATAATAATAATAATAATAATAATATGTGTTAGAACGTACGCATCGGAAGCGTAAGGTCCTGGGTTCAAACCCAGGCCGAGTCATACAACAGAATTACATCGTTTGGCGCTCAGAATAAGAGATTAGTGTTATGACTGGTATGCCTGGTGTAAGTATAATATGGTGGGACTTCATGCCATATATCTGTGTCTTAACCAGCTAAACTGCAGACATTGTATCGATGTGACTGAATTTTTTTACATTAAAAACTACGTTACAAAACCTGATCACACCCTTAAAATAATAATAATAATAATAATAATAATAATAATAATAATAATAGTAATAATAATAATAATAATAATAATAATAATAATGATGATGATGATGATGATGAAGATGATAATGATGATGATATAAATTAAGTATACAAATTACCGTCTTCATCATAATCACCTTCATAGTATCATATTCTAGATAATCATGCAGTTTGATTCAATGTACATGTAGTTTGTTTCAATATATATGCAGTTTGTTTCAAAATACATATAGTTTGTTTAAATATACATGTAGATTGATTCAATATACATATAGTTTGTTTAAATATACATGTAGTTTGTTAAAATATACATACAGTTTGTTTCAAAATACATATAGCTTGTTTCAATATACATACAGTTTGTTTCAATATAGATGTAGTTTGTTTCAATAAACATGTAGTTTGTTTCAATACACATGTAGTTTGTTTCAAGATACATACAATTTGTTTCAATAAACATGTAGTTTGTTTCATTACACATGTAGTTTGTTCCAATATACATATCGTTTGTTTCAGTTATTTTAAATATGCATTAAGTTTGTTTCAATATTCATATAGTTTGTTACAATATACATGCAGTTTTTTCAACATGCATTTAGTTTGTTTCAATATATTTTTAGTTTGTTTCAATATACATGTAGACTTTTTCAAAATACATTTTATTTTTTTCAATATGCATTTAGTTTGTTTCAATATGCATATAGTTTGTTTCAATATTCATTTAGTTTGTTTCAATATGCATTTAGTTTGTTTCAATATTCATTTAGTTTGTTTCAATATTCATTTAGTTTGTTTCAATATTCATTTAGTTTTTGCTTCAATATACGTGTAGTTTGTTTCAATATACGTGTGGTTTGTTTCAATATACGTGTAGTTTGTTTCAATATTCATTTAGTTTGTTTCAATATTCATTTAGTTTCTTTTAATATACGTGTAGTTTGTTTTAATATACGTGTAGTTTGTTTCAATATACGTGTAGTTTCTTTCAATATTCATTTAGTTTGTTTCAATATTTATTTAGTTTGTTTCAATATGCATTTAGTTTGTTTCAATATTCATTTAGTTTGTTTCAATATTCGTTTAGTTTGTTTCAATATTCATTTAGTTTGTTTCAATATTCATTTAGTTTGTTTCAATAAGCATTTAGTTTGTTTCAATATACGTGTAGTTTGTTTCAATATACGTGTAGTTTGTTTCAATATATATTTAGTTTGTTTCAATATACATATAGTGTATTTCAATAACATATAGTTTGTTTCAATATACTTATAATTTTTTTTCGATAATTTTCATTAACTTTAAAAAGTAAGGGCATATTTTCCCCCTCCTTTACCATTTATCTGGATTTAGCTGAAGCAGATATTGCGTTCATTGGGTGCAGAAGCTATCTTGTTTATCTTCTAGCATCGAACCCTTTAATGAAATATTTTCTTTGAGTATTCGAAACATGACAGTTAGCACGCTGCTGGTTAACACTTTAAATTTTGGTCTAACACGCGTATAAGATGACAATATAAGGAACTGTATGGATTCAATCGAGTTAGAATTAATAAATTCGATGAATAAAATAAATAAATTTTGAACATGTTTAATATCCCTGAAACACTACTCCATAGACCAGTGCTCACCATACAATTTTAATCCCGTTCACACTGGGGATTTTGACGTTGGTTTTGCATATCTTAACATTTATTTGGCACTACATAACCTGTATTGTACTGACAAGTCATATTATTATATCCATAGATACATACCTTTACCAACGTTATGTCGTCACTTTCTCACACTCCTCCTTGCCTTAGCACATCTATGGCATGATCTTTAGTAATATCTTGTTTAGAGCTTGAAAAGAATTTCCCAAAGCTTACAAGATTCTATACTAGCAGCCTGGTGCAATATTTGGAACCGGAATTGAAGCCATGTATCACGTATGTTTAATCTGATGGCGGAACTTGCATGCGTTAACAATAAACGTCTGTTCGCTGTGAATGACACATGAATTGACAGCCGTAACTAGGTTTGTTAAATTTAACGTTACATGTTTATGACGTTAGATGTTTAAGACGTTCATCTTGCGCATCGTAACATAATGTTTATAGTTATTCTTTTCTCTCTCTCTCTCTCTCTCTCTCTCTCTCTCTCTCTCTCTCTCTCTCTCTCTCTGTCTCTCTCTTTCTCTCTCTCTCTCTCTCTCTCTCTCTCTCTCTCTCTCCTCTCTCTCTCTCTCTCTCTCTCTCTCTCTCTCTCTCTCTCTCTCTCTCTCTCTCTCTCTCTCGCTCGTTCCAGGAAAGACATTCCTCACATGTTTCTCTTTTTTTAATTTTTATTTTTATTTCCTTATAATGAGGATTAGTGTTTATTCTGTTAGGAGTAATTGGCCTAAGTCCAATTCAGTTAATAAAGGTGGAGTAACTTTTCTCTAAGAAACTTCTAGCCGACACAGAAACAAAATGGCTTCCAATTAATGGATATCCATATTTGGTGTAACGTCGTCAAACGAATATAAATAACTACAAAATTAAGTCTTATGACGTAAGATAAAGTGGTTTCCGCCTGCTGGAACCGGTTGTTTCTTGGGAGAAAGAGTCAGCATTTTTCCTGACTGGTACTTGGAGGGTATGACCTTGTCTAACCCTGAATCTGGCCGAGTGTGTATAAATACAGCAGCACAAGTAGGTCAGATTCAGTTCTCCATGCCAGAGGAAAATAAATCTTCGACACTTTTTTCCAGGTAAGCAACTGTATATGTCGTAACTTCTTTTAGGAATAAGTACCTTTAATGTTTGAGATTTTAATTGTAAAATTGTTTGTTTGCAACATTGCTACCAACTTCATATTCAGATTTAATGTTGAAATAAAGTATTCCTTAAGAAAGAAAGAGTAATATCTAGCAACATATTCTAAATCAATATTCTATTTTAAAAATAAGTAAAATGCATTTCTTTAAATTAATTGGTGCATTAATTACAATTATTATATTTCATACTTTGACTATCTTGAAATTGATTGAGAATTAACTATTGTATAATATTCTAACGTGCAGAAGTTATACAAATAAATGAAGTTGGAAAGCTTAATGATGAAAATGTAATATGTATTTCATGAATGTTTATTATAAAGTTTTTAGATGTGTTTCTAGAATGTAGTGATATATGTGTGTTGATTATTTAAATAAAGTTCTCCATGCCAGAGGAAAATAAATCTTCGACTCTTTATTCCAGATGTAGCTGTTTTAACATCGTGACGGCACGCTTTTAAGAGAGCCTTCTCTTCCTTCTTCTCTCTCTCGCTCTCATGTTACAACAAGAAACTTTCATAACAATTCTATCACTCGTACTTAAGTAACTGAGAATTTTACACCCAATGATTATGGCATAAAGAAATAGAAATAAAAAGAAATTCAGCGGGAAGGATTTTAATATATCCTAAACCAGGAAGAAGGACAAAACTAAAAATATCTTTACAATACCATCACCTAAACAAAGAATAAATACAGCCACTAATTATTACCAATCATATTGTTACAACTACTGCAAAAAAACATTATCATCATTGGCAGCTGCACTACCACCACAACTACACAATAATAATAATAATAATAATAATAATAATAATAATAATAATAATAATAATAATAATAATAAAATAGAATAATAATAATAAATAATACTAATACTAATACTAATAATAATAATAATAATAATAATAATAATAATAATAATAATACTACTAATAATAATAATAATAAAATTAATAGTGATTATATTATTATTATTATTATTATTATTATTATTATTATTATTATTATTATTATTATTATTATTATTTCGATATAACGAAGACTACCTTTTCCACATTAATTGCAAAGCGAGAAAGGGGCTGTTCCTTTTATGAACATTCGTCATGGCACAATACACAAAGCTGAACTAGAGTATTTCTAAAATTCTCTCTCTCTCTCTCTCTCTCTCTCTCTCTCTCTCTCTCTCTTTCTCTCTCTCTCTCTCTCTCTCTGTAGTTCGATATATCCAGATATTATTTTGATTTCGCAACATACAGCGTAGTTTCTTATTAACTGTTAGATTTATGGTCATGCAATTTCATATGTGTATTCACATTTATTATATCACCTGCACTAGGCCAACAAAATTTTCAATTAACCGCTTTTCTCGTTGTACTGACTATATTGAGTTGGAGAATGTTTTCTAAATGTATATAACCACTAGGCCACCGGAGCGGTTATTGAGTAGTACTTTCACCTATTGTCAAAACGTCTCTGAAGTCATTCGTTTCAAAATAGTCCGATAAAATCCCTTACAATGAACATTAGTTGTTGCATGGAAATCAAATATTTTAGTTTTTTTTTTTAGAACTAATATCAAGAAGTAAGTTGAAATTAATTGACTTCATTAGCGGTTGACATAAGAATAAATGAGGGGTTGCACAAACGACGTCATGTAAAGAAAGGTTTCGCTAATAATATTTGCTGAAACTCGACTGCATTTAATTCCATGTTAGGAGTGCGCTATTTCAAATCGCTAAATTTTGGATGCTTTCCTCCTAAGTTAATCGCTTACCTTTACTAAATTAATGACCAGAACACACTAACACTATTTCTAAATTATGCAAATTGCCGATCTACCGTCAAATACGTTACACTAATTAAAACCACATCAAATAAATTCTTCTCAAAATCAGCTCCATCAAATTAGACAAATCGGAAATAAAACATCATAGAATGAATCTTCAGAATTTACACAAAAGATGCCCAAACACCTTAATTTAGGCCGCTGTTAGACATTTGAAAAAAAAAAACATTGCTATTAAAAATAGAAGAAAATACTGTTTCAGCTTTTTTGGGTTGGGCAGCGGCGTCGCTAGGGTTGGTGTCACCCGGTGCGGTAAACTCAAGGTGTCACCCCTCCAGACTTTCACCATGGATTTCTTCTTCTTAAAATAAATCCACAGTATAAAAATGACAATAACAAAATTATTTGAAGGTCAGAAGGTAGAAGTATTTAAGAACTGTAACAACGTTAATTTATAGTTATTTTTACATTCAATTTACTTTACTGAGCAGTGTATGCTCTGAAAAATTTGCAATTTTTCATTTTGGTGTCACCCCTCTGAGATGGTGTCACCCGATACGGTCCGCACCCCCGCACCCCTTCAGCGACGCCACTGGGGTTGGGTGACGTCACTGGTGACGTTTTCTCGCCACCTCTTTCTTTTTAATTTGTGTATGTGATAATTAGATGAGTCTATGTTTTCGTTTCACATATAACGAATTTACTAATATTATTTGTGTGTGGTCATTGAAAGGGTAAATTATCACTTCACCTCCCACGTTTTTAATAGTATAAATGGTGTGGTCATTGGATGAGAATGTTTCTTTTCTTGTAGTACAACTATTTCATTCTATGAATATATTTGTCATCACTTAATACATATATTTCTCTTCAAATATCAATCTTTCTTAAATTAATGAACATTGGTGTGTTTATCGTGTGATCATGCCTTTTCTCCCTATACCCAAATCGACTTCAAGTAGTAATCGCAAAATGTTCAAGCGACACAACTCTGCTTTTCCTGACAATTGTGGTACAGGATGTCTCCCTTATTTATATAAATAATAGTAACTCGAATTTGCAAGAATTTCAAGTACTAAAGACTTCATCATCTTAAGATTCTTCCTCTACCAATCATACTGGCCGTCACGATTAGCATCTCTTACGCTGTTGAAGGCGTTGAACCCAGAACAGCAACACATACTCATATGAAGGAATGATAAACTAAATATTACACAAGTCGACCAGACATAAAAGTTGATGATATGTTAAACATCAGCCACTGCAGGCAGGTATATAAATCGACCGTACAAGACAAATACTCGAAATTTCAGATCCGATGTCAAATTTATATCTTCACTACCCTGACGTATTTCCGTAGTTCTCGATGGTTGCTGATTATCTGGTTTATGGATGATTTGTTTTACAACATTTTGCAATTGGAAGGAATGCTTAAAGTATGCATATAAAAGTCTAACTATGTCATACTTTTGCTCCAGATTATTGCATAATGTGCTTTTTACAAAGTGACAGTAATGTCTGAGGTTGTTGTATTACAAAGGTGTCATACGAGAATATACAGCGAAAACAAACTGTCAGCATAAGTATAAATTGGTTATAGCGGCTCTCATTTGCTAATGTGCATATATATGATTCAATTTAATGACTGAATATATATATAATCAGAATTCATAATAATAATATAAATGCAAAGAAAATCACAAACTAAGAATATAACAATTTATGAAGTGGATAAATGTAAACCGTAATATATTAAGGCCTCTGTAAACGACACAATATTTCTGATAACTTCCAATAGAAAGTGTTTTCTACAGAGAATGGGATATGAGTTAATCATCTGTATTAAAACTGTCATACAATGTGCGCTAGCGAAATGCTGGCGAATAGCGTGGCAGAAAATGCAGACAAGAAATACATTAAGTGAAGGTGCACTGAAAGTTTGACACTCTAAAATACAGCGTATTTTGTCGTCGACAATAGTAGGTGCTTAATGATGCACCTGGGCTCCGAGTGGCCGAGTGGTCTAAAGCGCTGTCCGTTACTGGTCACTGCCATCTCACCTCTGACTGCGTGTGTTCGAGTCTAAGACTCGGCAAATGTAGTTATGTGAGAAAGCTTACCAGTAGCTTCTCGTGGGTCGGTGGTTCTTTCCCGCTGTTGTCCGGGTTCGTCCTCCACCATTAATACTGGCCACCATGTATAGCCTATATTGTCCTGAAAAAATGGCGTTAAACCATAAAAAACAAACAAACAAACATAATGATGCACCATGCTATACCACGAAGGTGCAGTGAAATTAAATACATATGCACGATACTACACGATGAAGGTGCAGGCAAAATTAATAACTATACACGATAACGATACTACACGATCATGTTGCTGGCAAATCTGATACCTAGACACGATAACGATACTACACGATAAAAGTGTAGTCGAATCAGATAACTAGGCACGATTCAACACGACAAAGGTGCGATCAAAATTAGTAAATATACAAATGTTCGTACAGTAGTTTAACGTGCAAATATTACAAACCTCCGAATGTTCAAGCATTATATAAAAAGTATTCCACACAATTCCGGTTGTTTTCTACCCATCAGCGATCAATTTCAAAACGAAATGCATCCAGAATATAAAAAGCGCACCATAATTGGTCATTTAATCCAATGATTGATATTTTATTAACTGTCGCTTTGGAGGCCCAAACAAATTGATTTGCTGGCGGTCTTGTGAGGATATTATGAATGTCGGTTGTGTGCGGATATTATGAATGGGTGATGTGCTATAAAGAAGATACAGAACGCTTACACAACCAGGTGAATTGTCTCAGGCATTGTCATTAGCGATAGATAAATAAATAAAAAAATAAATAAATAAATATGTATGTATGTATGTATGTATGTATGTATGTATGTATGTATGTATGTATGTATGTATGTATGTATGTATGCATGCATGCATGCATGTATGTGTTCTTTGTCCTTCATTAAGAAGAAATTCACATATAACTGTGTTAAGCATGAGTGACAAAAAATAGTAGCTCTAAACATCACCATCTAGAATAAAATACATCGGTTAATTATTTCAAATGTGTTCACAAGTATGAGTTATAGCAACAAGAGTAAGACTGTGTTTGTGTGTGATTTGGAGTTTTAACGTAGCTTAAACATGTCGGCAGTCGTATCACCACTTTATGTGCGGTGTGGCAGTTTGTAGTGATGTCTAGCACTCGCACTTCATGCGTAGACATGTAGTGTGATGACCCACCTAGTCGCATTATTCTGACACCAGTTCAACCAGTCCTTGCACCAACTACGAGCGATCAGCTAGCGAGACATTTTGATAAGTTGTTCAAACCCGACGTGCCGCATCCGAAGCGGACTCTCTATCCAGTAGGCCACCAGAGCGGTCAACAGTAACACTGCAAATTACGTTACGATTTAGATAAATAACTTCACAAACATCAAACGTCACGATGTAACCAAAGGTAACGTCTCTGGTTACCCTTGTAACCTCGTATGTGTGATTCATAGCAGGTAACAGGCATATACTGTAAGCTCTGATGAATTTTGCTGATTTGATTGAAACTCACATGGATACATTTCTGTTACCAAGTATTGCACCAGTCTGCCATGAGATAATTAGGTATGTTTTATTAAATTCGTTTAAATATCTACTGAAACTATTGAGAACGAAACACCTTATGGACATATTAACGTATTGTAATAGGGGTTGTGTATGGAAGTCAGTCCTGCCTTAGATAAAAGTATATATGCATGTATTGGGTGCATATCTTCATTTATCACAACCTAATAAAATAATTTCATGTCTTTTTTTAAATGTTTAATATTTGTATATTTTTAAAAATATGTGATAAGACATTCCATTTTATCTTAGTAAGAGTGGAATGATTATAGATTTTCCCTTTATGCGCTTACACAAAAATACCATAGACCCAGATATGTCGTCCCATGAATCGTCAGCAAAACAGACCCACTATTCCAAAGAGAACGTATCTGTGACTAGGTCATTGATTAATAAAGTGAATGTCTGATGTAAGATTTAGATTTAGAGACTGTGTTAATGATATTTTGTGGATTAATAATAATAATAATAATAGTAATAATAATAATAATAATAATAAAAATAATGAGGACTTTGCATAACGCCTAATCGTTATAAACTCTAAATGCTTTACACCATCATTATGATATGACTACACTAAAGAAGAAAAAAAACAAATGACAAAAGCAATGAAATTGGAAAAAAAAACATGCTGAAAACATATAAGATACAAAACATTATTAGGTCTTTAAGTTTGTTCCCGCATTCGAAAAAGGTGAGTTTTAAGAGCACTCTTAAAAGGGACTACTGTTTCTTTGTGTATAATTTGAATGGGTAGTTCGTTCCACATCCTTGGGCCCTGGTATGCAAAAGAACGTTGTCCATATGACTTCGTTTTCAGAGTGGGAACAATTATTAAAATAATACCCGTCACAGATAAGCCGTAGATTTGTGAATTAAGAGAATTACTGTCAGAGACAGGCCGTAGCTTAAGAAAATATCTGTCAGAGATAGGCTGTAGCTTAAGATAATACATGTCAAAGATTGTCCGTGGATTAAGAGAGTGCTGTCAGAGACATGATGTAGATTACAACATTGTGAGTCAGAAATAGCGCGTATATTAAAATAATGTGTAAGAGATAGGCCTATATTTAGAGAATTTGTCAGGAAACGTGTGTCAGCGACATACCGAGGATTAAGTGAAAGTTTAATTTCGATAACTCTTAGATTAATATAATTTATATTTGAAATATGTAATGGATTAATATAATGTATGCCAGAGACACGTTGTAGATTAAGATAATGCAGGTCAGAATGAGCTGATTTAATTAATTTAATTTTTTTTCATGGTCTTTAGAATTCATAAAATTACAGATACTTTGCACTATTGTGCTTTTAAAACAATGTTTGATACAAATAGTCCGTTGATTAAGAAAGCGCGTGTTAGAAATATGCTGTAGATAAGAGATTGTGTATCAGAGATAGGCTCTAGATTAATAGAATGTGTCAGAGATAGGTAATAGATTAAGAAATTCTGTATCAGAGATAGTCGTAGATAAAAGATTATGTATCAGTGATAGGCTCTAGATTAATATAATGTATCAGAGATAAGCCATTGATAAAAAATTGTAGATCAGAGATAGACTCTAGATTAATAGAGACCTAATCATGTTTTGTATCTTATATGTTTTCAGCATATTTTTATATTTTCCAATTTCATTGTTTTTGTCATTTGTTTTTCTGTAGTGTAGTCATATCATTATTGATGGTGTAAAGCGCTTAGAGCTTCGAAAGATTAGGCACTATACAAAGTCCTCATTATTATTATTATCAGAGAAAGGTTGTAAATTAAGACATTGTGTCTCAGAAATGCGCAGATTAAGAACGGTTTTGCCAGAGACAGGTCGTAGATTAAGAGATTGCGTCTCGGAGATACGTCGAAGACTAAGCAAAGGTTGTTGTTGTACTAGTGTTTAAAGCCATTTTTAGTACACGATAGGATATACATGGCGGCCAGTATTACTGGTGGAGGAAGAAACCGAGAAAACCCCCGGAAAGAACCACCAACCCACGAGACGCTACATTAAGCAAAGGTATGTCAGAGATAGATCGTGAATCACAACAATGTTTCAGAAATAGGCGTGGCTATGGCTGAAAGTAGACAGACGACTGTCTTTTGGACGATAGCATTGGATTTCATATCATAGACCTAGACCAAGCTTTGTGTTTGGCTTAGTCTGGGGAATAAAGACAGGTCGTAATGATTTTAGGGTCAGTCAAAGGTCTAGATCACTGTGTTTTGAAGAAACAAATATGGTTATTTTACATCAGTCATCTACATAGAGGAATATTAAACAGGGGGCTTGTGTTTAATGTTAAAAGTGTGGACAATCGTACCACAAACAAAACAGTAAATAATAACTAATATGTTCCCTTGTGACATATGCAGCCAGCAAAGATATATGTTCATATTTTGTTGTGCTTAAATTCATTTATCATCTGTTAAAATTATTATCAATCAGATTTAAAGGGAGATTTTCAAAGCTGTTTTATCAAAGATTATACTTCATTCAGACCTTTGTATATTAGATAAAGACTTTTTGTAATGAGACAAACAAAATTGTAATGTAAAGCCATTTGTTGATATGCAGTAGTTACGCACGAGAGTTCTTCATCCTGTGAGCAGTGCTAAATGATGTGTATGTACACAAATTATCATACGATACTAACCCCATTATTCCAGATACTAAGAGTAAGATAACACACAGATACATAGACATTTAACATTTGATTGCTCAATTGCTTGTATCTGTTTATGTAAGGATGTGCATGGTGCTGCTGCTGTTGGTGATTTCACTGGTAGCAGTGATAATTATTGTAGTGGTGGTGGTGGCTGTAGTATAAAGGTTTCTTCTCTATATTTTTATTTATTTATCATTAGCTGTAAAAAAAACATCGTTAATGGTATTAAATGCCTTTTTAAATACGAGTTATATAAATATTAGCAACTCTGAACATCACATTACAATGAGCATGATTAAACTAATAAGGACGAGACGTCATGACGTTGATAAGGGCGACGTTCATAGTTGCCTTAACCATTTCCTATGTGTTATTTGTATGGAATAAACGTTTGTATTTTTAACTCTAATAATTCTTGCCACTTGTATTGCATATACTTCAGAAATGAATGCGTATATATTACCGAATATTACACCGTGCTACCAGGAGAGAATTGTGTCAGTTTGTGATGTTTCTTTCAATGTATTTTGAAAATATTCAGATTTACAAATAATTACTAATTATAATAAGCAAAATAACTTAGCGTAATGGGGGACAATTATAACCTTGGTAATTATAATAAGCAAAATAACTTAGCGTAATGGGGGACAATTATAACGTTGGTAATTATAATAAGCAAAATAACTTAGCGTAATGGGGGACAATTATAACGTTGGTAATTATAATAAGCAAAATAACTTAGCGTAATGGGGCACAATTATAACCTTAGTAATTATAATAAGCAAAATAACTTAGCGTAATGGGGGACAATTATAACCTTGGTAATTATAATAAGCAAAATAATTTAGCGTAATGGGGGACAATTATAATCTTGGTAATTATAATAAGCAAAATAACTTAGCGTAATGGGGGACAATTATAACCTTGGTAATTATAATAAGCAAAATAACTTAGCGTAATGGGGGACAATTATAACCTTGGTAATTATAATAAGCAAAATAACTTAGCGTAATGGGGGACAATTATAACCTTGGTAATTATAATAAGCAAAATAACTTAGCGTAATGGGAGACATTTATAACCTTGGTAATTATAATAAGCAAAATAACTTAGCGTAATGGGGGACAATTATAACCTTGGTAATTATAATAAGCAAAATAACTTAGCGTAATGGGGGACAATTATAACCTTGGTAATTATAATAAGCAAAATAACTTAGCGTAATGGGGGACAATTATAACGTTGGTAATTATAATAAGCAAAATAACTTAGCGTAATGGGGGACAATTATAACCTTGGTAATTATAATAAGCAAAATAACTTAGCGTAATGGGGGACAATTATAACCTTGGTAATTATAATAAGCAAAATAACTTAGCGTAATGGGGGACAATTATAACCTTGGTAATTATAATAAGCAAAATAACTTAGCGTAATGGGGGACAATTATAACCTTGGTAAAGGCATGTATCTATGCATATGGTTCACAATACGAAAGCACACTACTGGGTGCATATAAAACTGTAGACATGTTAAAATGTACCCAAGATAGGACGAAAATATGTAAGCAAATTATTTAAAGGGCAAGTCAAATAAAATATTTAAATTCCAAATCATAAAATTCTTAAAATAGTGGTTTTAGTAAAGATTCTAAGCCAGGCACACAAATTTCAAGTTCTCATTTAGAAACAAAGTCTTTCCATGCATTTTCGTTTAACTAAAGTCAATAATCTCACAAATTAAATAGTAGGTCATATATTGCACAACTGCTACATAGTTGGGGACGTGTAAGTGATTAAGTGGTGGCTGATCAGCAAAAGTTGTATAAAAATTAAAACCATCTTTGTCTTACTGTTCTCGGTCAAATTTGTAATACTATGTTGATAACGTTTTGAATAAAAGCCTCTAAGTGGTTCTACATTTGAGTAACGTCGGTCGTTTCTAATGGCATATCATCGTCATTAATAATAACTTGAAAAGTCTCTGTATCATAATTTTCTCTCAGAGTTTTAATAAACTTCTATTAGGCGGTTTTAGACGCAGTTTGAAAGATTGTACCTTCTAGTTTTAGGACAAAGGGCTTTCCAAATTTGTAACAGGTCACTTGTTAAGGTGATTCTCATTTTTTATATGAACTAATTACTCAAATTTAGTTGAGCCGAATTTGAAAGAAAGGTTTAAAGGGTTTAAAAAATTTTGGTACAATGTATATCTGACCGCCGATCGTCACTTTTGCACACATTTGCCCTTTGTGTCAGGATATATACTGTACCAAAGTTTATTACCAAAAGGTTGCGGGTTTTAAGGATGGATACAATAATAATTGTTAAGGCGGTACGACGTATGACGGACACATTGTCAAAGTTATGCAAAATTTCTAAAGATCTAACATCTCAGAACACTAACTGGATATTTGTGGACAACTTGATAAATATATTGCTTGAAAGAAAACACGGTCGAGACACTTTATGTGTATCAGTAGAAAACACGGTGGACATATTCCATGTGTATCAGTATAAATAAAAAGTTCCATATATTGTGACCTTGACATTTATATACAAACTAAACTAGATTACAGACAAATTAAAGAGCTAACTATACACAATCAAAATTTTATGTAGTTAAAGTCAATTCCAGTAAGCAAGCATTGATTGGTAATATTTTATATCAATTATTAACAGTTTCTTTTAAACACATCCAGGTATTCATAGTGTTTAGTACACAATGCAACATACCTCAATCAGAAAAGCATGCAAATTTCAGCCACATGAAGTACTGAACGCCTACGATGAAAATGCAGAAGAATTTCAGCAAAGATTTTAGACACCTTTCATAGCCTGACGAACTTTGTGAGACTAAACATTTACTTTTATATCAAGCACTTGCAGTGTTTCTGCTACATTCAACGTACTTTCAGAACATCAATTGTATAATAATAATAATAATAATAATAATAATAATAATAATAATAATAATAATAATTAGGACACTGTATAGCGCATAATCTTTAGCAACTCTAAGCGCTTTACAACATGTATAATGGTGTGACCTCACTACAGAAAAACAAATAGTAAAATCAAATGAAATTGGAAAACTTAAACACATGCTGAAAAAATATAAGATACCAAATATTATTAAGTTTCTTAAGTTTGTTCCTGCAGTCGAAAAAGGTGAGTTTTAAGAGCACTCTTAAACGGGACATCTGTGTCTTTGTGTTTAATTTGAATGGACAATTCTGTTCACATCGCCGGGACCTCTTATGCAAAAGAACGTTGTCCATACGACTTAGTTTTTATAGCGGTAACAATGAGTATAAGATTGTCAGAAGAGGAGCGCAAGTATCTTGCTCGTGTATACACATTGGTGAGGCCGGGTAGATATGTTGGACTGGAGTCTGTCAGTGAAACAATGCACATAACAAATTTTGTGTTTGATTCTGTATCGAATTGATAGCCAGTGTAGGGTACCGAGCAGTGGAGGTGTGCTCTGATGAGGTACTCTAAAGACGATCCGAACAGCCGTGTTTTGAACTTTTTGTAGTTTCTTAACTAGATATTGAGATGAACCAGACATAAAAGAGTTATAATAGTCTAGTCTTGAAAGTACTAATGAACACACGTGTTTTAGTGGTATCAACTGAAAGACATGTGCGAATGGAACTGATTTGTCATCTCAGTTCAAGTTATGCAGCATTGCATATGTTCATGACATGTTGGTACAATGTGAGAGTACTGTCGGGAGTAACACAAAAAGTATTTGTCGCAGAATTGGAACCGAGTGATTTTGGGTTAAATGAATAACACAAACACAATGTTTGAAAGATGGCAATTTATAAACTTAATTAGTAAAGAAAATATATGATGTAAAAATACAACGATTCTCACACGCTCTCAACATACAATTGATCCAATCTCTCTATACAAACAATCACACATTGAAAATTAACCAAAACTATTATATCTCTCTGATATACAGATTCAAGAAGCCTCGTTTCAAATAATAGTATGCACTGTAAGATATTCACATAATGTCACTTATAGACTAGGTTTGAGATTCAATCAATCGACAAGGTATGTATTCAAATACGTTTCGAATGTTCTGCACTGTAAGCGAGATTCACTTATCTCCTGGAATACTACTAAGATTCAAAATAATCTCATGTAAATGAAAATGTACAAATCGAAAGAACAATTGGAACAAATATATGCTTCTTGACTCTTGTACAGTCGCACGATTCATACACTAATAAACCGCAGTTTTACCACGTCCTTTGGTTTTGTCCAGATTTGTATCGGCCGCTCGCACCCTTCATGGATTCATCACATGTACAGTCATACGTACACACACGTACAGACAGCATACGGCACCTTTTAATTAGATACGTCTACAGTCGTGGCTCCACCACTGTACAGATATACCTACCGACATATAGACAGCTGAGGATAGCTCTAAATGTCATCTAAATTCGACAACAGTTAAACTTGTCAGAAAATCTCGTCAGTTAAACTCTTCAGCTAAACTAATCAAACTCGTTACACTCTTTAAGACTCGTGAGCTGCAATAAAACCACAATGGTAATAATAATGAGTTCTGTAAAATGCTAATACATTAAACTCTTAATACCAACCTGAGATTCACAGAATACAACGTTTCAATTTCGCGTTATAATAAATGAATCATTACACGATATGACAATGCAACCTAAAAAAAACTTCTCATATCAAATGAAATATACATTTACCACTCACCCCTATGGCTATAGAATACAATGGAGATACGTGCACTCCTCGTCTAGATCCAAAGCGATCAGTATGTCGGTTATACATTGATTTTGCTTAAATTCATAGAACATTGGCTGAACTTGATTCGATAACCCGTTCTAGCCCGGATTGTACGTACCGCCCGTTCCGTACTTGATTCATAGTAAATAGACACCCCCGGGCGACCGTTTGTCACCCGTACTTTCTATCACCACCAAAGTGAGAGGAAAAAAATGATTCTAAACTGGGTACTTAACTGGAAATACTAATTGTGATGCGAATCCAAATGTTGGTCATAGGAAAAGGTTAACTGAGTTATCTCCTCCTTATTATGGCCCCTTTACAAATATGTTTCATTTCTGAAGTTTAGAATTTATTAAGCATGGCTATATTATGTTGAGATGAAACAGTTGTAATGAGGGTACAACAGCTGTGTTAGATTTCATGAAAATAAATATGGGGTCGGGAAAAGGGTATACACATTCCTCAGCAGGTTAACGACACATGTGACTTGGTATAGCTTTTATTGTTTGTAGTAATTAAAACTGAAGCTATAAATATGTTTTGAAGTACTATCAAAAGTTATAGACTTAGTTAATTTTATGATATCAAGTGGGACCATGTCTTTCTGAAAATTGACAAAAATGCATTTTGAGAATTGTCCACCACCACCACCACCACCACCCCACACACTCATTTCGTGTCCTGAAATCACGCCAATCTGCATCACAGATACATTTTAAACTTAAATTTTACCTTGGATGCATCTCAATTACAGAATAGCTTGATTTACCTGCAAAAACTAGTATCTCAATCTTTATGTCCTATATTAGACTGAAACAATAAAAAGACGCGTGAGAAAAGTCAAAGCGAGTGAAGGGTTGTGATCGTCGATGCATTGTACTCATTGTGTTCATTTATATTACCGATAATTTAATGTTTTCACGGATTTTGCCATATTTTATTGATTCAACGTCAGACTCATGTGGAAACAAGCATCACGGGAATGATGAATTAGACAGAATTAGGAATGTTGAGTGGTAAGCTACTTTCACCTTTTTTTAAAAAAAAATATTTATTTCCATTTAATTATTCTTTTATTTCTATAAGTTTGATTACAAGAGACGAAAATTAAAAATTTGACCAATTATTTGCTTTCCACACCCCAACCGTTTGTCCCACAATGTAAACAAATCATGTACAATCCTATCTCCACCACCCCCGCCCAATAGAGCTTGTTACAATTACAGTGGCACCTTGACTTACGGGGTTTAATTGGTTCCGTTAAGGAGCTCGTGACTCAAATTACTCTTATGTCAAATCAATTTTCCCCATTGAAATGAACTGAAATCCCATTAATCCGTAGCACCCTGCCAGGCCATATCGATACTTCTGAGGCATATCACGATGTTGTAGCCGCTCGCATTGGCGCACAGTGCGAGGGTTTGCCTATCCTTCATTGGTTTGTGGCCTGGCATCCTCTTTTCCTCTGCTGTTATATAAGTCCTCCTTGGCATCTTCTTTCAGAAGAGTCCTGTCTTATCACAGTTGAAGACTTGCTGGGGGACGTATCCTTCTGCTGCTATAATTCCAGCAAAAAGTTTTGAGGTAATCCGCAATTGCCTTTATATCCGCGCTCGCTGCCTCACCATGATTGACAACTGAGGGAATTTCGGTCCTCTTTTTAAATTCTCGAACCAGCCTCCCGATGCCTCGTCTGTTGATGTGCCTGCTGTCTGCTGCAGCAAATCAGCGTAAATAGCCTAAACGCAGATTATAGCCTCCGTCACGGTATCTTCTGCGAGCTGCTTCTCCGACAACCACACCATCAGCAGCTTCTTCATATTTTCATGGATAGATGTCCGCTGTTTAGAAATTATTTTAACGCCCTTGGCTGGCGTTATAGCATTTTTCGACTCCTTCTGCTTCAGTATGATTGGTCATGTTTTTCGATAATTTCTTTCTTTAATACAATGCACATCTTCTTCTCAGCACTGTCCTTTGGGGTATCTGAAGCTGGCTCGTAACCCGAATTTTAGCTCTTAACTCAAAGCAAAAAATCAACCCAGAGACGGCTCGTATCTCGAAAAACTCGTTAGTTATCATATAAATGCTGGATCGTCAAAAGTTGGACCAGTGGTTGCAAGATAAGAGTGTGCGAATGAATAAGGACCACAACAAATACAGACTTAAAACGAAGCAGAAAAAGACGCAGTATTGGCACAATGATCAGATCAATCGAAACAGTGACCTGGTTTGATAATCACTTGGTTAGGAAGAACATTCCTGTGGCCATTCCATATTGTTATGATTTTAAAATGGAGCACCATAATCAAGTATAACATAAAAAATACTAAACTTTTGAGTCAGTAAGAAAGAAAGAAAGAATACATACATACATACATACATACATACATACATACATACATACATACATACATACATACATACATACATGCATGCATGCATGCATGCATGCATGCATGCATGCATGCAGGCAGGCAGGCAGGCAGGCAGGCAGGCAGGCATACATACATACATACATACATACATACATACATACATACATACATACATACATACATACATACATACATACATACATACATACATAATGTTGGCTGGCCTGTTATTTATAAGGTTTCTCTAGACTTTTGAATCTTGGGTTCAGTTGGAATTTACATCAAATAATGCAACCGTTTCATCTTAGTAGCGTCGACACACCGTCATAAAGCGTGCACATTTGAAAGCAAATGTTTTCGTTATTTGTGCTTGCTAATTTACATTCTCAAGTTATACTGAAACAATTTTGTACCTATTTATCATAGCTTTGAATGAATCACTACATGTGGGAGTAAACAATATGATTTTATATGTCAAGTTCATTAAATCCATCTAATATTTAGAATAAAAACATGGTATGAGGATATTATCAGAGGTGCATTAAATAAATTACTTGCATATAAATAACGGTTTATCAATTAACGTGTCACTTAAGTTAGAAAGGGAGAGTTCAGATGTGCAGCTTCTTTTATGTATGACCTTGTGATGGAACTGGTGAGGTTTCATAGTATTTGATATATATATATATATATATATATATATATATATATATATATATATATATATATATATATATATATATATATATATATATATATATATATATATATTAAAATTCTGAAATAGTGAACGTCTCACAGTGGCTAACATAACGTTTTCGCCCAGTTCTTTGTAATGGCTCTATGTTCTCATTGAACCTCTGTAATGCATTGTATGCAATAGCGGTCTGAGAATAATCATTATGAAGCAAAAACGTACGTTTTCTCCTGGATATGCATGCTTACTCCTTTGAACCGGGGTCCACGTTAACAAACTTAAAAAACTAAAAAAGACAATTTTAAAACACTCGACGTATTGTTTTGTGTTATATGCTTGAAAGTGAGCTCAAACCGACAGTACTTGCCTTTTAGTTGTGCTTTTAGTTTGAACGATAGCTCGACGTATCGGCACTGGTCTTGTGTTGTATTTTCGTAACGTAATCTCTTACATGTCAGTATTAGTCCTCTTGTTGCGTTGTATGCTGAAAGGAGAGATCGACATGTCAACACTGGTCTTCTTCCTGTGTTAGATGACTGAAACTGAGTTCGACATATCGGCACTGTGACTTTGTTGTGTTATATGCATTTAATAATGTGCTCAACTTGTCCCGCTATGCCGTACTGTTGTAGTATATGTTCGAAAGCCAAATTGGTCTGTTTGCATTGAACCCCTTGTTTCGTTATGTCTATGAAAGTCAGATCGACATGACAACACTGACCTACTTGTTGTATTATATTTTTCAACTTGGACACGCCAGCTCTGTTTGCATTAAATGTTTGTATTGCTTATTGTTTCTAAATTTTGGAGCGGTGTATTTCATACGGAATATAGGGCGTTCGGAGCCGGAGTGGGTAAGTGGGGCAGTCGGCCTTAATCTCCTCATGACCATATTAAGTTGACTGCCATAGTATTTTTCTATGTAAAACACTTTAATTGAATAACCCACCCACAATATATTTTGGCATGAGTTAATGTGCAGTTACAAAATAACCAACACTTTTTTTAATTCAGTGAAGTCGATTAATATAATCCTCTTGGCTGTATCAAATACTAATCAACAGTTATTAAATATACACCACTTATTGTAAATATAGTACAAAATATTCGCAGTTGATTGAAGCAGCAGAGGGGGTGAACCCTACAACTTTCCGAGCGTCGATTCGGAAATCTGAGGCTTCTACCAAATAGTAAAAAAATGGCGTCTATTCGATAAAATAAGATTTCCTTATATACGCCAACGTCGTTGTCATTCACCCCCTCTGCTGCTATGGGTTAACAAAAAATAATAAATGATTTTAACCGAATATTTGATCCAGTCCGATACGATATCGTGTCCGAGGATCATGCAAATTTATTGTTGCGAATCCGTACGGGGTTGACTGAGCATTACTAAAGAAATTTCTAAATTGATTATGATCCATATCACCGCAGCACCAAGTTTGCCAAATATTTCTAAGAGTATGAGTATCAACTCCGTTTAATACAGCAAGAATATTGCAGTTATCTCTGATCACTTTTGGAATCTGAGTGTAGCGTTGAGTGACATATATCACGTCGGTGTTTTTATGCCTGCCTCTGGAAAATATTCTAGCTGGGTTTGTTTGTTTATCCAACATTACATCATCGTATACGACTAAATTGTTAATACTCCCATCAAGGTCATCCACGGATGGCGCCTCGTCAATATCGGTTATAAAATCGATGGCGTTCTCACCCTTACTTTCTGATGCATTCTCGTTAAAATCCTTTAACACTTCATAGCATCGTTGATCATCTACGCTAGGGGCAATTAAATACAACTTATCCCACTTCATCCATCTCATTATTAAATTGAGCAACAATTGCGTCTTGCCGGATCCAGATGGCCCGATTATAATCATCCGGATAGAGTTTGGTAGCGCTGCATGATGCTTAACCGGTTCTCTTGCTTTAGTCGCTGAAAAATCAATTATATCCATATTTCTATACATAAATTATGGATCTATATTGTGTGAAGTGTAAAACGCGTACTGGCACAGATGACGTGACGACGATTACAACTAAAAATAACCGATCAGCGCTTTCTGGTAAATGCGTGCAATGTGGTACAAAGAAATTTAGATTTGTGTCTATGAAATCTGCAGGAAATGATGATTTTAAAAAAAACGAGGAGGTGATATCGCAGCCAAATTTGCAAAGCTCCCTGGAACCCCATGGGCAAAATACCCCGGAGAAAAGCACCTTCCAGGATATAGCTACTGTGGACCGGGAACCAGACTTGATATCAGACTCAATAATCAAAATCAGCCCCGACCCAGTGAAGAACCAATAAACGCCATTGATAAGGCCTGTCATCTTCATGATGTTGCTTATAAAAGCAATAATCTGCAACACAGGCATCTAGCAGATGTGAAATTAATTCATGCGTTAAATGCTATTCCTGATAAATCCTTCAAAGAGAAATTAGCTTCATTTTTGATAAAATCGGCTATGAAAGGTAAATTGATGTTAGGTGCCGGTAATTAATAATATAGAATCAATTTATTATTCCCCAAGTGGATACTGGAGAGGCAAGGCAGCAATCAATAAACTCGCTAGCGCCGCAAAAGTAAAAAAGGCTACTGCGGCTAATTGGTTATCCAAACAGGCACTATGGCAAATTTATCTACCACCGCCTAAACAAATTAATTACTCGCATTTTGATGTGACCGCTCCTAATGAAGTTCATCAAGCTGATTTATTGTTTTTACCACATGACAACGGTGAAAAATACGCGCTAACCGTAGTTGACGTTGCGAGTCGATACAAACAAGCAGAGCCGTTAAAAACAAAATCATCACCTGAAGTAGTTTCTGCATTTGAAAGGATTTATCGAAAGGGTCCTCTGGCAAGGAATTTCAGGGTGCAGTGTTATCAATAATGAAACATCATAATGTCATCATCAGACGGGGGCATACTGCGTTACATCGCGATCAGGCAATTGTTGAACGATTTAATCGGACACTTGCTGAGCGGTTATTTGGATATCAATACGCGAAGGAGTTTATTCAGGATAAAAGATCCCGTGAATGGGTTAAGAGACTACCAGGTGTAGTTACCGCAATCAATAATGAGATTACTAGAACAATCAACATGAAACCTAGCAACGTTATTAAAAAGAAGTATATACCCGTACAACCACAAAAAGATTTCCGAGAACAAATTCTTGGTAGTAATGTCACTGTAAGGTATTTATACGAACCAGGAGAGCTTGAGAGTGGTAAAAAAGAGCTACTGATCATATTTGGAGTGTCACCGTACAAAAAATATCTAGTATAACACGATCAACTGGTAGACCAGCAATCTATAAACTGGATTCAACTGCCCCTCATCGAGGATTTACTCGACAACAACTACAGGTAATTCCCGAGGATACTCAATTACCACCGCGTGGTCTTAACTAGCACTCCCAGAGGCATTGTGCTGGCACCCCGTCGTCTGTTGCACTCAAGACAAGTCAGCATAACGTTATCTTTAGTATGACCAATGCTGGTATTCCTTCTGTCTACGGTAAATTGGCGAGGATCTTTATCCGACCAACTCCAACGCATTATACAATTGCAACTCGCGCAGTGATTATTCTGTTGTTGCTTCAGCGAAATTATTAATTCAGCATCAAAGTCAACTTTTCTATTATTTTTTTTATCCTGTTGTTTATAACCATAGAGTTTTTTTCTGATTATGTCCTTGACCCTATCAACGCTGACAATATCACTTATTGAAGTATCATTATCGTCACTGACTTCGTCAACAACAATTCTTCGGAGTTGATTTATACTTCGTACTCTGGATACTGCAAGATAGACTAAATTCGACCATTCGATGCGATTATCTACCATCCAAACAATTGTATCTGATATAGTCAATCCCTGTGAAGAGTGTATCGTCGCTGCGTATCCTAGCGTCCATGGGGATTTATTAGCACGCAATGCATCTTCAACGACGCTGATATCAACCAGCACAATATCATTTAACACGAGAATCTGCTTTTCACTCTTCCCTGGAATATCAACTTCGATATTCTGTTTTCGTGTATCCGAAGGTCTATAACACAAGGGTACTGGAAGTGTTGCAAGTTTTTCTTTATGCGTTTCAAATAACTTCATCTGAAGTGTGTCTCTGACTATTTTTCTACTTGCTACTATCAAATCATTTGGTCTCCACGTTTCCCAAAAATCAATCATTGGGGTTTCTGAAATTATTTCACGCGCTATTTCGCATTGGATTCTATCCGGTTGTAATCTAATTAGCGCTTTGAATTCTCGTAATCGTTCATCAAGTGATCTATGGTCGGTATTAATTTCTTCATAATAGTCTACAAAACCCTTTAGCCATTCATGTGGAGATGCACCGACAAATGGTGGTGGTTGGCCGTGATCACCGCATATGAAGACTTTTGTGTTTTTGTTTAACAACCACTCAAGAAATGTTTTTAATACATCTAATGACACTGTGCATATTTCATCCCAAATTATGATTTCAGGAATGAATTTATCACCCATTCGATCAGGAGTCCATTCATCGCCTTTCCATCGAAAGAAACTATGATAAGTACAGGCATTTACCCCTCGCTGTATCATCTCTCTGGCGAGTCTGTGTGTTGGTGTTAGCGCAATCATGTTGGACTTCCCACGAAATAATTCAATTGCACGAGTTGTCTTTCCTGACCCACCACAACCGTTTAAATAAACTGTCTTGTATCTACATATTGGATCAGATACCGGTGGTGCATTAGAAAATTCTGATTGAATCTCATCACACTTTAAGTACTTTTCATCCATGGCAACGTCTGCGGATTCACAATACTCATGTAGCATCTCCTTTTTAAATCGCCAACGCCCCCAATTTTCCTCGGGATCTGTGAATGCCGCTACAGCTGATTTGTATTTCTCGTGGATATACATAGAATCAGTGGCTATTCTAACTGCGGTATTAGGAAATCTATTTATCATCGAAAATAAATTGATAGAAGCATAAGCTAGCATAGAACTTCTAAAATGTGTGTACTGGGAATTATATCCATCACAGTAGGTAACAACCGTACCTAATTTCTCACCATTGGATAGAAAAGCATCCTTACGGGATACAAGTTTTCCTTGTTTCGTTAAATCCGTTACAATAAAATCGTATTCAGCGACGTCTATGATCAACCGCGAAGAATATTTTGCATTGTCGTATCTTCCACCCTGGGTAAATTTACCGATTATTCTTCGTCCAAAATCTTTTGCATGTTCTTTTTTAATTTCAACTAACTTCTTAGACCAATTCATGATTTGTTCTTCACTGAAAATCTCCGATTTTCCATTCTTCGAATTTCCATCTGGAAACTGTTTTCGCTGTTCGCTAATTATTCTATCTAGATCGGGTTGTGGTAACCAGACTGATTCCTGTGCTCGATAGGATATAATAGCTTCGGAAACAATCAACGATATTAGCATACCACAATCAATCATATATCGTAGTAACACTATTGGCATCCAGTGTTTTTCAGATTGGTGTCTGCCAAGCCAAAAATAACTACACGGATGTAACCCTGTAGCGAGTTCAAATGATATCACACGAGCAAATCCGGTTAAATCAAAATCAGGTAATGGTTCATTAATCGCAACACGAGTCATTTCATGCGTGGGGTGTCCAAATCGTTTAAAGTACTCAGCACATTCTCCATACCCGAGGAAACTTCCAGGATAACACGCGGATATATCAATTGAAATCATACCATCACGTGAGTATTTTGTGTTCCACAGTCCTCCATGACTGAATTCGATGCAACTCAATTTAACATCCTCGAGAAAATCACTTCGTGTTGGACGCCATGAGTTTTTTTCTCTTGCGAACTGAGCTACCACTGATGGAATAGTAAAACTATCCGTGAGTAGTTTTTCATGGAAACTCTCTGGTGAAAAATCATTAGCGATTTTTCTCATTCTGTGATCTAATTCTTCAACGCAATATAATTCACCGTTTGGTCTTACAAATTGATCGAATCCTATTTCGGGATCTTCATCACTTCTAAGTAACCACACTGACACAGGATCATCGCTACACAACGCATGAATAGCATCGAATAATTTTTCATTATAAAAAACATCCCCGACGAATTCCTTGGGGATATATTTTACGATTCGTTCTCGTGGAAATATTGTTACCGCAGGTGTCCACGCGTGTTTGTTATGATCAATAATTTGTATTGGCGCTCCATTTTTGTTATATTTCGGTTCGTATAAAACTTCTCCGGTTATCGTCATAACGGTTATTGGGAATCTTAATGATGTTTCTAATTTAGCTATATCAGAAATCTTTGCACCGTGCTGTTTCACTGTCAGTTCCCATTCGGTTATTTTCCTACGCCGCAGATTAGTTAGTTTATTTCCTCGGGATGCATTTGTGAAATGTTCCATTACCCGTGTTGCTACACAATTGAGCCTTGACGAAGTCAACGGTGAATATTTCATAGGAGCTAGTTTTGCGATATCGGGTTTATCATTTAGCGGGTATATCCCATAAACGATTTCTGTTACAGGATAAGATCTCTCGTAGTATGGTTTGTCGATTCCAGTTAGAATTCTCGGTTTGGAATCTCTACTCACAATGATAGTTTTTTTTATCCTGAAGGATTGGTTCGAATTTATCCCTAATAATCCATTTACCTTCGACTTCAATAATGAATTTTATTCTGAAAAAATACTTCTGTTGGGAATTGCTTTGTTTGGGAATTGCTTTGCAATTTACCTTTGGATTTCCATCTTTGATTTTCCTTGTTTGAAATCCTTTGGATTTCCATCTTTGAATTTCCCTTTGGATGCTACACCCTTGGATTTCCAGCCCGTTGACGAGCCAAGATGTGAGATTATCTCGGCTGCTCTTTCATCGTTCATGGTAGCATCGATGTTGGGTACATTAACATCATCATTGATAATTCGAAATGTCGACCAACAGTATGCTGCACCGTCTCGGTAGAATTCATTAAAACACTCCCTGATTTTACGCAGTATAGTTTAATCACCGATTAGACGTTTTGATGTATCAGAGACTCTATCGAGATTGAATTCAACATTTTTCCAAGGCTTAATTTTCGATAATCTTTGTAACTCCTTATCGAGATTGAATTCAACATTTTTCCAGGGCTTAATTTTCGATAATCTCTGGAATTCTTTCACTGTATAATCAATGAATTCAACATTTTTCGAATGCTTAATTTTCGATAATCTCTTGAACTCCGTATCGAGATTGAATTCAACATTTTTCCAAGGCTTAATTTTCGATAATCTCTGGAATTCTTTCATGGTATAATCAATAAATTTAGCATTTTTCGTAGGCTTAATTTTCGATAATCTCTTGAACTCCTCCATACTATAATTAAAACAAGCATTTAAATGAAAGATTTATGTATAATGAATCACTGCAAATGGCTCATGATTGGATCAGTGACACCGTGTAACAAATCATGCAGAAATGAATTCTGTGGGTATCATATGCAAAGCTTTCGTCGTGGAAGCCTTGGTCCGTTACCTTGTATACGATGTGGGGTTGGGGTTAGGGGAAACTCGCAATTATGTCTACGCTGTGGTGGAAAGCGATACAGGGAGTTGAAGCGTTATTATGATAAAAGAATCAAAAATGGAAAATCAATCAAAAATTTTGACCCTGAAAAAGTCCCTGACACTGACAAAGTCAGCGACACTGTCAAGGACAAAGTCAGTATCCTTGACGCTGACAAAGTCAGTATCAAGGATAAAATCATAAGAACCCCCCAAGACTATATTGAAAGATTTTCCAGTGATGTAATCATTAGACCAAACAATGAATTAGACAAATAGTATTAGTATATGAATGAACCAAGAATTCAGACTACACCCTGTGATTACAAATTATGAAGCATCTAGTGATGGTGTTGTAAGAAACCGTAGACTGAAGAAAACGGTCTATTTTGTGAATAATCACGGGTATTTGAAGTTTGGCGCTGGAAAGAAGAAATATTTCAATCATCGTTTCGTGTATGAATGTTTTCATGGATTGATCGAGGGTGATTTTGTTATCGATCACAAGGATTCTAATACAAGGAACAATTCTTTATCAAATCTGCAGGCTGTTACACAAAGTGAAAATACCAAACGAGGAAAGACTGGCACTTGCTCGAAAAAAGCGAGACCCGTAAAATCTTTTAATACGATAACTAACGAAAAAAAGATATTTCAATCGATATATGAAGCCGGTAGGCATTTCGATATTTGTCGAGCCTCAGTACGATATGTTGCAGAGGGGATTTATCGATCTGCGATTTCAAAAAAGACCGGACAGAAAATTCAATTTATTTATGTCTAATGCGTCATATTTTTCATTTAGAAGTATGTCATTGTTATAGAATATGAATTCTGAAAATATGAATAGCATTATTGATGAAATTCTAAAATTGAAAAGTCAAGATATTAAACTATCAGATGGGTTGAATCCTGATCAAATAATGTCTGATTTTCAGGATATAGAATACGGAGTTAGCACTAACAAGTATATGCTACCAAAGAAATACGCGCTCATCAAAAAAATTCAATATTCTATTCGGGACTCTCTCGCATTTTCCAGTGACGTAAGTGTGTTTGTTCCGTTATATACTATTGTAGAACGAATACAAAAAGAATTGGGGAACGAATACGAATTGAAAAAGGAGGTTAATTCTAAAATTAGAAACCTAAGGGCGTTAATTCAAGAAAATGAACGATTTTGACCGTGAGATTTTGTCGTTATTTTGATTGTGACCCACCCTCAGAGAGATTTTCATTTTTTTTTTAGCATTTTTTAATTAAAAATGTCAAAATCAGCGAATACAAAATTGATGGACGATCAATGGAAAGGTGGGGAAAGTTACAATATTATTATTTTTATAGCAATTATGTGACTTTCAACATCGATGGTAACGCTGTTAAATACTTCCACGGTGGTGTTAAAAATCATCCGACATGTCAAATCGGAAAATTGTTTTCGTCTGTTAGGTCGGGTTCAGGAAAATTGTTTTACAATTGAAAAATTGTTTCTGATTTCAAATAATGGTCAATGAAGCATTAACAACTAGATTGGCTCGTGAACGACTAGACGCAATCAAGAGATTTATACCGATTCGCGACTCTGTAAGAAATAAACTGCAACAACGACAGAGTCTTCAGACTGATTTTGCTGAGGGATCTGAAGAATTGTTTAAACCAGTAACCACAGCAACGTACGGGGTAGAGCGTGCTATACCGGGAGATATTCCCGAGACGGGGAAATCTGTTATCGGTGAACTCGAAAAAATAGCAGCGAAAACTGAACAAACAAAACAGGCTGTACAAAAAATGGAATCAAAAAGAACAGTAGATGATTTACGCGTGAGATTTATCGAGGAAGGGTTAGCAGCAATTGATAAGACTGATCCAACAGAAATCCCTGCGCTTGTTGTTACGTCTTATGAAAACAGAAAAAAATGGTTGAAACCAGAACATCATAAGTTTGTTAGAAGTATAACTCACTGGGCTAATATATTCTACAAAATCAAAACTGAAAAAAGTCAAATTAAGACAGATAGTGCATCATACATCGAATATATCAATGCGGTGGGGTACGTGTATAAACAGTATGAAGGACAAAAACAACAACAAAAACCGCAAAAATTGCAAAAAACCGCAAAAGCGACAGCAACCTGCAAAGAAAATATCTTTTTCACCTAAAAAACAACAACAACTACCACCTGATGATGATGATTATGATGATACTCTTGATTATTTACAAGAAGCCGATTTAGACGAAATGGATGAAGCAGCTGGTTATAGCGGAAATGGATTGCAAGATTCCAGTGAAAATCCAAGGATTGGAAACTCAAAGAGTTTATGTCCTGGTAGTGTTCTCAGTGATATATCACGATTAGAGGTTCTTGTAGGAGGGTTCCGAGCTGGAAATAACTCACCGGAAATAATTAATGAATCAGCTGATATCTGTAGACGGTTATTTGCCGGCGGTATCATGGATATCGGCACATATCGAGATTTCATTGGCGAGTTATCAAGTGAGTATCACAGTGACTGAATAAAACGCTAGCGTTTCCAATTGACAAATTGTTTTACAATTGAAAAATTGTTTCTGATTTCAAATAATGATCATACACTACAATCATGACAAACCAACTAGCGTCTATGTGGTAAACTCACGGTTTCCGGTTTATAGAGCATACTACGGAGATGGTTTAGGTAATACCATTGCGGGGTTATTTGCAAGAATGGCTCCAAAAGTGATGCCGTTAGCTAAACAATTATCAATGAAAGCAATTGATGTTATTCGTGATAAGGGTATTAGCAAAATCGGAGATTTCGCTGGAGATCTTGCCGGAAAAGCGTTTTCAGCCGCGAAGAATAAATTAACAGCGCTAGTGAAATCACGGAGGAAATCCAAAGGATTTTCAAAACCGTTACCGACTACAGCGGAAATGCCTGCAAGTGTTAGTAAAATTATAAATAACGCAGTAGATGAAAAACTAGCGCAATTGACTTCGTCAATAGTGGCAACCCCCGACCAAAGCAATATTGCAAATATGATAGCAGGAAGTGGCTTTAAAAAACTACGTAGAAAACGCTAGCGTTTTTCACGATGAAAATCGTTTACGATGAAAATCCTACAGATTTTATGATTTAGACTCTGATAAATAGAATAAAATGTTCAAAAAGTCACCGGATCCAGCGTTTGATATAGACGCCCCAGTTGGCAAGGATGATTCTGTACGCGATTATCAATATTACGCCTATGATGCCATAGACTCAAATAGTCGATCGCGAACTGAACTTCAAGTCCATGATACCAGTAAATACTTTTTGCCTTGTGAAGCATTTATCGAAGTAGAAGGAGAACTTGTAACAGCTGCTGATACTACTGCTGTACCAGCACCGTATCCAGATGGTACTCAAGTCGGGTTTGTCAATAATGGTATCATGGCGCTATTTGAGAGTGCTAGATATCTCATTGATGGAAAAGAAATTGAGTCGATAGATCGCGATGTTGATGTGGCTACAACAATAATCGGGCTAGCAAGATATTCCGATGATTATACAAGATCAGCAGGACCTTCTATGATGTTTGCAAAAGATGTTAACAATACCGCTGGAAAAAATCAATTTATTATAAGACGACCAAATGATCGTGCTGCTAATCCTGCTCCTGCTGGTATCGAGGATATGATTATAAACAATGATGTTAATTTCAATCTAGGAGCTGCAACACGTAGTTTAATGTTGGGGAGGGGACGTAAATCATTTTCATGCGCGATTCCACTGCATCACATATTTGGATTCTGTAGAAATGTCCGAAAAGTTATTTATGGAGCGAAGCATACAGTAGCACTGGTGCGAAAGGGTGATGATAATGACGCAATTTGGAGGATTCCAGCAGATGCTGCAAATCCAAATGCTGATGCCGGTAAAGTCAATTTAACAAAAATATCATTGTGGATGCCAGTGTTGACTCCAGCAATTACCGCAGAAGAACGATTACTATCATTTATGGACCATGGAGGAAAATCATTACTAAGTTGGCTAACCGTGAGTACAGATGTTAAATTATCAAATATCAACGGGTTATTCACTTGGAATCTAGCATCAAAACAGGGCACTGCTGCGCCACGTCATATATTTGCAGCGTTACAGGATAACACACGAGTTGGCAATCAACGTTTCAGTCATATGATATTTGATCAATTAGGTGTTAAAGACGTCTCACTGAGAATAAACGGCCAGCAGGAACCATCTGAAGATGTACAACTTGATTACGGTCAAAATCATATTGCACGCGTGTATCATAGGTTATTGTTGTTTATGGCACGTGATCCAAATGTCGATACTGGTCTGCAAATATCACAATACGACTTTAAGAATCTATATCCGATCTATTACTTTTCGCTGGAACATCTTGATTTAACAAGACAGTCTGTCGTTGATATACACTTTAGAGCTAATGTGAGCCGTCCTGGTGCTATTGCTAATTATAGAGCGGTTGCTGTCATTCTCAGCGACAAATCAATGCTACTTGAAGGTGTTGGAGGAAGAATGAGAGTGGTAGATGCACCAGTGGAAAATCTTTGATTGAAAACGTAAACGATTTTCTCGATTTTTCATTTAAATTGTAAACGATTTAGAATCAATCTATTATCTATAATGTCATATAGTAATATCAATGTATCTTTGACACCCGGTCAATTAAAAAAATTGCAATAAAAAATCAGCTAAGCAATGTGGAACCACAATCACGTTGAAACCCAATCAAATGACTGGTGGTGCAAAGAAAATATCGCTAACAACTCGTCAAATAAAACATTTCAATGATGCACTTGTAGCAAAAAAGGGTGTTCAGATTACTCTTTCTGCGGCTGCTATCAAAAATATGATAAAATCAGGCGGTATATTCCCATTGTTAGCTGCGATTCCAGCATTGATTGCGGCAGCAGCCCCAGCGGTGGCGAAAGCGGCAGCGTTGGAAGCTGTTGGTACCGCGGCAGGAATGGCATTGAAAAAGGCAACTGGACAAGGATATAAAAAAGGGAAAGGGTCTAAGACTACCAGGAACCCCGTATTCATGGTACAGCGGAAAAGGCCTGAGACTAGGACCGGTTTATTAGTTGGAGAGTCTTTGATTGAAGAGTCTTTGACTCCAATGTCCAATTTTGATTTACTCGATGCTGCTAAAAAACTGGCGATTAAAAATTTTAGAGGTGCCTTTATGAAAAATCAACTACCACATCAACCAAACAGCGTTGAAACCGGAATCATTAATTAAGATAACAGCGCCGGACCCGGAACTCACTGGGTTGCATACGCTATTGATCCACGTGGGATTGTCTATTTTGATTCATATGGATTAGCCCCACCAAAAGAGTTTATGCGTTATATAAAAACTTTTCCAATGAAAACCTGGTATTCTACGCTACCAACACAAACGATGATTGACCCACCAATATGTGGCAGCGAAGTATTAAATGTCCTTAACGCTATTTCTAACTCGTTGGGTAACCCAAGGGGAAAACCACCACATGTTGTCGTAAATGAATACACTAGTAATCGCTGGCGAAAATCGAAGATTTTTCAACGAAGTCGTCAACAAAGATTTTAGAGAGAGAAAAAGTTTTACAATAACATGATTGATATTTGGGGAAGACCTCTGAAACCCAAACCCGATGACACTGCAACCTTTGATTTTATCAAGGATATAAAAAAATAATTAAAGATGAAATAGCTGAGACGTTGAACTTAACAAGTGTTGACCCCGGGGAAATAGTTGTATTTCAAGACAAACAGGGTAAATTGAAAAGCAGTGATGTGTCGTTGGATGATATTTTAACACGACAACGAAACGCAATCGAGAATACTATCGCGTTATTTTCCGATCAGGGTAAACTCAAACCGGGTATACTTTTTTCGACGATTACAGATAAATTTAAAACTCTCAACGATGAGTTGAAAAATTCTCTGCTGGAACTAACAACACTTCAATCTAGAATTGAGGATAACGGAAAACAGTTTTCAATTTTTCGTAGAAATATCGTGGATAAATTTCTTGGAACTACATTCGATAAACTCGATATAAAACTCCCTGATATCAAAAAATTCATCGATGAGACGAAAATCTTCATCGAAGCAATCAAAGGTGATGCAACGAGGATGATAATCATTGGAAAAACAAAAATCCCTCATGAGAAAACCAACAACGTAGTATACACGATCCAACACGGATCATTTGCGTGGACACCTACAAACAACAAATTAGATATCACTGCAACCGTTAAAGGTATTTATCGATTAACGCTAGTAACACCATTGACTCAATTTAATATTTCATCGTCGAGTTCATCCGGGTCAATAATACGATTTCAACGATCATCGACAAGGATACAACTGAAAAGTTCACTATGACATCTACTGATAAAAATTTGGTTAGGGTTTCAACAACGTGGTATGTGGAATTCGTAGCGGATTTAAGTTGAAAATTGCAAAGCAATTTCACTAACGGCTTCAATTGAAAGGAAAATCCTTCCGATTTCACAATTGAAAACGCTAGCGTTTTTAAAATAAAAATGATTTCATCATCGCAATATCGCTATAATCAGGTCAGAGAATTTCAAACTAGACTCAAAGCGTTCGCCGAGGAGTATCAAAAAAAAATAAAAAAATACCGACGAAGAATCACCGTAATTGATGTTACTATGTACTCTGTGTCAGGCGTTCTCGCTGGCGCCGGAACAATACTTGCATCGGTTACAATGATTGCCCCGGTTGTAGTTCCAATTTGCATTTCTGCGGGGGCTACAATCGCGGGTATATCAACCGGGATAACAAAAAGGATATCATCATGCAGCCAGAGTAAACTGCAAGATTACTCGATTCAGTTTCATATTGTATCAACCGCATCCTCGCAATTATCCTCGATGATATCGTCGTCACTCGATAATACGATTATATCAGATAGTGAGTTCTCAGCGATGGCCAGTATTTATGATTCCGCGATATCGAAATTAGAGCGATGACATGAATATAATAACAATGACAACACCGATGGAATTGGAAAACACGAACCCGAAAACCAAAATGATCTCAATAACCTCAACGATATCAGATAGTGAGTTCTCAGTGATGGTCAGTATTCACGATTCCGCGATATCAAAATTAGAGCGACAACAACAGTATAGCAACGATGACAACACCGCAGGAATTACTTCAACAAATAGTGGAGAACACGAACCCAGTACAAACAAGCATGATATCAATAACATCAACGAATCCTGAATTCAGTGTGAATTTCCCTAGCCCAGTCCCCGTGAAGGAGATAGCGCTAGCAAAACTACGAGTGTATCACAGTTGGCCTAATATCAGATCGGTAGCATTTGGTGGTCAACAACCGAATAATTCACTGGTATTTGCGAATAAGAATCGCGAAGACGGGACTCCAGACTGGAACGTTGTTTCCATACCAACCGGATCATACCAAATCGAACAAGTCAATAATGAATTCGCACGTAGAATAAAATCGATTACTGGAACAGAATCGAAAATCGCTATAACAGTTCATGAGCCGACGCTATCATCCGCGATCGAGATAAACTCACCTAGTTATGTCGTAGATATCTATCAGAGTTCAATAAGAACTATACTGGGATGGCCTGAAATACCACCTCGACAAGTTAACATACCACCTGAACCACAAAAATCTGATTATACCACGAACAGGATAAAATCTGATAATCCAATAAAAAGCTATAGAGATTACAATAAGTCGTATTTTTTCAGTAGAGTAGAATATGAGAACGGCCAAAATGATCATCACTTTGCTAACTGGGATAAAATCACTGAAAATTTCACGTCGCTTAATTTTGATATTTCGATATTGTTAATATCTCTTAAATCCGGTACTCTCACCCGAGATGAATTTATCACCGTCGTAGAAACATGTAATAAAATCATCAATGACATGGAAATATTTCATTTGCAAATTATTCAAGGGGTATTAGGTGACGATAGTTCTAAAACGAGAACAGAGTTTGCGATGAAAAATAATATACGCGTAGAAGATATTCCTGAGTTCAAACTACCAGGATATAATATCTCAGAACTACAAAAATCTCTCAATGATGCCATCGATGAAGGTTTCCAAAAAATCCATGACGCATGGAAAAAATTAACAGAACACAAAACAACTATCCTCAAACATAATAATAATCCAGATGGTGGCGGCAGGCATATCGCTCCGTTCAACGTGAATATATCCTCAGTGATTGCGCTCAATTTAGTATGTGATGTTATAGAAGGAAGCTATCAAATTAATCTCGAACGATCAAATCAAGCTCAGCAAGGATATATTCTTTATTCGTTTGCACCAACAGCTCCTCCAGGATTCCTAATTATTGAAAACCCAATTAATCCTGTCTACATGCGATGCCATAATAATTCGTTAACGAGAATTAATTTCCGACTCACCGACCAGTCAAATAATTTAATTGATCTACAAGAGGACGTGTTAGCGATTAGTTTGTTTGTAAAGTCCTAAAGACTCGATCAAATATTTGGTTGAACTCGTAAAAGAATTATTAACCCATAACAGCAGAGAGGGTGAATGACAACGACGTTGGCGTATATAAGGAAATCTTATTTTATCGAATAGACGCCATTTTTTTTACTATTTGGCAGAAGCCTCAGATTTCCGAATCGACGCTCGGAAAGTTGTAGGGTTCACCCTCTCTGCTGCTATTGATGTATTGATAAACTCAAGAAGTGTTGCATTGTTGCATTTGTGGACAGAACAATATCACCTGATGTATATTTATGTGATCTATTCTTCAGCTAAATTCAAATTAAAAATCCATGCTAATTTCAGTGCATCATAACCAACGTGGTCAATACTCCCGATCAGTAAGTTATACGATTTTCAGATCACATCCGTAGAAGCGAAGCAAGCCAACAACAAGCTATAAACTAAATGAACGTATTAGTAGCTTCTCAGCAAACCCCAGGGGCACACTGAATATTCTAGAATTCTATTCAAGCGTTTGAAATATGTTCGATCAATATATTATCATTCAAGCACATGATACACATTGTGGGTACCATGCTCCAATAAGCAAATATAAGGCGTTAATATTAATAGTATACTCTCAGACAAACACCCGGGTGTCATTATGCATAGTATATTCTCAAACACATGGGATACCCCAATTCTACTATTATCTCAGTAAAACACATTGGACACAGTATGCATTCCATATTCTCAAACACACATGACACGTTTAATACAATGCTCTCAGAAAAAGACAATGGACACAGTATGCATACTATATTATCAAAGTCAATGGAAACACGTTTTATTACAATGCTCACAGGAAAACACTTTGGACACAGTATGCATACTATATTTTAAAACTCACGGGAAACAGGTTTCATACAATGCTCTGAGGAAAGCACATTGGACACTGCATCCATACTATATTATCAAACTGATGGGAAACACGTTTCATACAATGCTCTCAGACAAAGACGTTGGACACAGTATGCAAACTGTCTTATCAAACTGATGGGAAACACGTTTCATACAATGCTCTCAGGACAACACTTTGGACACAGTATGCATACTATATTGTCAACGTCATGGGAAACACGTTTCATACAATGCTCTCAAAAAACACTTGGATTCAGTATGCAGACTATTATATCTAACTCATGGGAAACAGGTTTCATAGAATGATCTCAGAAAAACACGTTGGGCACAGTATGCATACTATCTTATCAAAGTCATGTCAAACACTTTTCATACAATGCTCTGAGAGAAAACACTTTGGACAGAGTATGCATACTAAATTTTCAAACTCATGGAAAACACGTTTCATACAATGCTCTCAGAAAAAACACTTTGGACAGAGTATGCATACTAAATTATCAAACTCATGGGAAACACGTTTCATACAATGCTCTAAGACAAAAGCGTTGGACACAGTATGCATACTATATGATCAAAGTCATGGGAAACACGTTTCATACAATGCTCTCAGAAAACTCTTTCGAGACACTATGCACACTACATTCTCATACACGTATTATGTTCATACTGTGCACTCCAACATTTCAATCTATCCTTTCTGAAGAACACATGGGACGCACATTGTTTACTATAATCTAAACGTAAATGCATGAGACCCATTATCTAGTTATGGGCGAACGTTTATTGTTGTCTGTTTGCTGGTGAAATGAACATTCCGAAAATGGACATATGTTTTAGTGATGCACATCGAAGGTTCTATTACAGTGCGAACACATTAATTTCACTTCTCCTAACCAAATAAAAGAGGTCATTAAAACCTCTTTTACTTTCTCTTCTCCTAACCAAATAAAAGAGGTCATTATTTTCAACCATTAAGTGTAAATAATTACTTCATTTCATTAAGTATTCTCTCACTTAAAATTACATCCATTGTCAGGACTTCCTATTATTTTTGTAAAGGTCTCTCTATCAGAAACCACTAAATATCCATTATGAAAAACAGTCACATTCTGTAAAATTAAGAGAATTGATTGCTACAATTGTTTTCCTTTTGTAAGTCAATACAGACTTAGCTGTGACATTATATTACGGACTATACATGGCGAAACTACCACTCCAGAGACAAACTACCACTCAACGGGGAAGCACCAAGCTGCCATTTGGTCTAAAGCTCTCATCTTTACGGATCACTGCCACTTCATCTCTGTTTGCGTGGGTTCGAGTCTAAGAATCAGCTGATGTGGGTATTTCAGAAAGCTTACCAGTAGCTACTTGTGGGTCGGTGGATCTTTCCGGGAATTTTCCCTGGGTTCATCTTCCACCAATAGTACTTATAGCCTATCCTGTGCTGGAAAATGGCGTTAAACCCTACAATAGCAGCAACAACAAAAAACACGCCATGGGAAGCTACTGGCACATTATTTTCCCATTTTGGTCCAGTTGAGACTCGAACACCAGATGCTATATTTTAGAAGTATACATAATACCTTACACGACCGTTTAAGTTTGCCTGCTTGATCTAATGTTCAATCTTGTTTCCACCTAGATTGAAACCACTTAGGTGCCTTATTTGACGTCCGTCTGTAAACAAAAAAACATCACCAGCCAGCTAAAATAAAGAAAAAAGAAAATTTGATTAGATTCTCGCTAACCCCACATACCATTCAGCCTACCCTATCATTAAAACACACTATACCTTCGTTGACTCATGTGAAATTTAAGTTCATTGTCAAGATGAAACCAATAATACCTACCAGTGATCGTCACATAATAAGGCAAGAAATAATTTACTTTCGCCTTAGAACGATTTGACAATGTTAGTTGTATACGCGTACAACGTTGCCTAAAGTGAAAAGTTGTTTCTATAATTAAACAACTGACTAGCGAGATACACTAACTTTACCCTTACTAATATTCATTCTTCTTTGGATTTTGCACAAGTCTCTTTTTAACGGACATACTGGTCATTGCATAATATCGAGGAGTGAACTTTCTTCAGTTTTATTTACCAGCCATAGGGGTAAGTGATACATTTGTATTTTATTGGATATGTGAAACATGTCCAGTTTCTTATGTCGAAATAATACCTGTACTAGTAAGTATGCTTGAAAGGTTGTGAACTACTTTTGAATTCTTACAAGTTGATATAAAGGGTTTAATTTAGTAGGATGTATCCATGTATTTCAATTCCTTACCTGTTGGCTTCATTGCAGGTGTCCAAACGGATGTCTATTCGTATGTCGGTACGTATGTCTATATTTATGTCTGTGTGCATGGTGGATCCATGAAAGTGAGCTCACCCAATTCAGGGGAATAGTATGATGTCTGGACGCATGTGTGTTCGCTTATAACAGGCTTTCTATATGACCGAATGTCCGTCTATATAGGTTTGAAAGATAATATCATCAAGGCCATGCAAAAACAAAACCGCTAATTTGTAAACTTGTGAGCATAGTGGATCCATGAAGGATGGGACCGGCCGATACAGTGGTGTGGGCCTATATAATAATTCGGGAGAACTGTGTTTGTTTGTTAGTGGACATATATGCACGTTTTTACAAATATGTATGTATCATTCAGCTGTGCAAAAGACTGAGTCATATGTTTGTTCCAAGTTGATGTTTCAACTGAGTACAATTTGATTCATTTTTATTAAATGAGATTATATAAATCTTTTAATTAATTTTGATTACATGAGATTATTTTAGTCTTATTTTCATTACATGATATTATTTGAATTTTAATTTCATTGTAAGAAATTACGTGCGATTACTTGAATCTTTCATTACATGAGATTATATAAATCTTGCCATCATACATTAAAATATATGAAACATCGTTTTCCTATTTGTGAATTGGTTGATAGAATAATTAAATGAGCCGTATGTTTAAAGCGTGAAAGAATCACTGTTTATGTACAATATATATATATATATATATATATATATATATATATATATATATATATATATATATATATATATATATATATATATATATATTCCATAAATTGCCATCTCTCATCACATTGTGTTGTGTTGTCATTTTATCAAGTAAAGTCTGTCCGGTTACAGTGACTAACAAAACCGTATTTAGAGCGAAACTATCTCCTATCATTAGTAGCCAAGATACCACTAGCACATGCTTAGAAAAACAACGAGCTTATAAATGTACCAGATCTAAACAACGCGAAATACAATGTAATTTATCTCCTAATATGTGAGCTATGCACCCTTCAAGATGTAGGGAAAGTACACTTTGATAAATATAATTATAACTGCAACTGTCCACATCTGCAACAGAGGTTCCAAAACTTGCAAAGAAGAGCAATAGTATGCCACTTTAAAAAAAAAGTTTAAGCCAAGCAGGTTCTAATGAGCATCCTCGTGCATATAAAGCCATTGTGTTCTGCCCGGATCCTAATCTCAATAAAACTATATTTACTATTACCGTTTTATTTAGTTCTTTCTGGTTCTAGTATTCCTCTGGCAAGTTAATGACGCTAGGGCTGTTCCTTGAATACTATCAAACTTCTGAATTTATCATCGTAGTACAAAACAATGATCCAAACGTTGTGAATAATACATGTAGTAAATATTGCCATGTCTCTGGGTGAGGATTCATCAGACATGTTTAAATGACACTAGGACCGTGTCCACGGTTATGTCTGGTGCGAGCCAAAATGTGAAACATAAACATTGTCCATTTGTCCCTAAAGACTTTATTTTTTTTTTGCAAAAGACTGAGTCATATGTTTGTTCCAAGTTGATGTTTCAACTGAGTACAATTTGATTCTTTTTATTACATGAGATTATATAAATCTTTTTTTAATTTTAATTACATGAGATTATTTTGAGTCTTATTTTCATTCCATGATATTATTTGAATTTTAATTTCATTGGAAGAAATTACGTGCGATTATTTGAATCTTTCATTACGTGAGATTATATAAATTTTACCGTCATACATTTGAATATATGAATCATCGTTTTCCTATTTGTGAATTGTTTGATAGAGTAATTAAATGAGCCGTATGTTTAAAGCGTGAAAGAATCACTGTTTTTGTACAATATCTATATCTATATATTTAAATCTATTCCATAAATAGCCATCTTTCATCACATTGTGTTGTGTTGTCATTTTATCAAGTAAAGTCTGTCCGGTTACAGTGACTAATAAAACCTTATTTAGAGCGAAATTATCTCCTATCATTAGTAGCCAAGATACCACTAGCACATGCTTAAAAAAGCAACGAGCTTATAAATGTACCAGATCTAAACAACGCGAAATACAATGTAATTTATCTCCTAATATGTGAGCTATGCACCCTTCAAGATGTAGGGAAAGTACACTTTGATAAATATAATTATAACTGCAACTGTCCACATCTGCAACAGGGGTTCCAAACCTTGCAAGGAAGAGCAATAGTATGCCACTTAAAAAAAAAGTTTAAGCCAAGCAGGTTCTAATGAGCATCCTCGTGCAAATAAAGCCACTGTGTTCTGCCCGGATCCTAATCTCAAAAAAACTATATTTACTATTATTGTTTTATTTAGTTCTTTCTGGTTCTAGTATTGCTCTGGCAAGTTAATGATGCTAGGGCTCTTCCTTGAATACTATCAAACTTCTGAATTTATCATCGTAGTACAAAACAATTATCCAAACGTTGTGAATAATACACGTAGTAAATATTGCCATGTCTCTAGGTGAGGTTTCTTCACACTTGGACCATGTCCACGGTTACGTCTGGCGCGAGCCAAACTGTGAAACATGAATATTGTCCATTTTTCCCTAAAGACTGTATTTTTTTTAATGTTATAACTTCCATGAAAAATGTCGAAATAATGATGCCGTAGAGTTACAATTTTGAAGCAAGGAGACGAACTCCGAATTTTTCTGAGAGTTGGTGGAATGGTGAATAAAGGCCAGCATATGGTTATGATGCTAACGCAATGAGTTGGGCTGATATTGACGTAGGATTGTAAAGCTGAAGTAATGCGATATCCTCATATGGTGACGGAAGACTTCAAAGGGACACACTGCTGACGCCAGAAAAAAGGACTGGGAGGGTGAAAAAAAATGCCCTGGGTTTATAATGCCAACTCAGATATATAAACGGATATTACAAATGAAGACTACTATAGCTAATAGATGCTGCAGGATAGTGACAAAAGTTCATACAGCATAATAAACAGAAGGAGTGGACAGGCCCATGAAGGTTGTCATCAGTTTAAAATTCTGAGGTAAGGATATGGCCTCAAAATGCAAATGGTGGCTGACATACCACTGGTTAAAACAAACAAAATTGTCGAAAATTGTTTTACAATTAATCTAGTTGTTTAAAAGATGTTCGATAATGTTAAGAACCATGGAAAAAGCTGTTTACGTGCTGTCCATGATCGGTTTGATTGTATTTTTATTCTGTTAAATTATAAGTGAGTCATTTCATCAGCGCCTGCAACGCATAACCATTAAATTGGTATGTTAACGGTCAGAACGTTGACTAAAATCGGAAAATCGTTTAATTCCATAAATTGCAGATGAATTCATTTATCTTCCTCTCTCAGACAATCCAGAGATTGAATTCCGTATCTAAACACTGGGACGTGATTATAAAACCACCTGTATTTCGCAGCAAAGAAATAATACTGCATGGTTGATACCTAACAGATAATAAAACACTACCTATCAAAAGATGCATTAACACATGATTGGTATTATTTGGTTAGCCAGTATAATGATGTAATTCAAAACATGTGACAAATGTAAATTTTGTTCCTTCTTTTGTTTCCTCTTTTGGTTCTGTAACCTCCATTTTCGTCCAGTGGCGTAGCGAGGATATTTGGCGCCCAGGGCAAAACACCCAAATTTGCGCCCCCGGCTGCCATTTCCCCTCCATTGTTGATACTTTGGGCCGATTTGAGCGCCAATTTGGCGACCTCTAGCCACCGGCGCCCGGGGCGACTGCTCCACCTGCCCCCTCCATCGCTACGCCACTGTCATCGTCTCTGGGTCAATGATTCTTTCTGGGGTTATCCTGGGTTCTTCCTCCACCATTTATACTGGACACCATGTATAGCCTTTATTCTGCTGAAAATGGCTTTAAACCCTACAACAACAACAACAACAACAACAACAACAGCAGCAGCAACAACAAAAATGCTTAACAGTTTTGCTTTTTTCGCCGTTGTATTATCCACATTTTTGAAATTTCTTTGTGAAATTTAGTTGCATGTTTTTTTCTCTCTATTCAATTCTTCTTTTCAATTTTTAGGTTGAGAATTTGGAAGATCAGTACATTATGCAGGATGTCTCCAATAACCTATTCAGCTTCAAGATCAAGCCTCTAATTACATCAACACCTAAAAAGTAAAACGTAATACCAGATTCTGTTATAAAATGAAAACTTTTGATTTCTTTATATTCATAGCTAAAGTCTCTAGCTTTATTTGTTTCTAACATATATTAAGAAAGCCGCCACTTGATATGAAATGACAAATCTTTGATAAAACACTTTACAAGAACGTGACTGGCACTTCTTTTTGAGGACAATTAGACATGAATTCAATGTGTAAGATAAATAACAATATTTAGAAGCAAAGGTTTTGAAGACACAATACAAAAACTGAGAATGCATGGTTATGCAGGCTAGTCAATGTATGACGATAAAGGTGAACATACTGTGTAAACAACTACCTGTGAAATAATAATTAATACTATAATTTAATATTTCTGCAAAGAAATTCAAATAATAATATTTTTTTAAAAATATTTTAAAAATGTTTAAAATACATTGTTATTCTGGTATGTATCAAAATGATTTGAAAATGCATGGTTATGCAGGCTGGACAGTGTGTGTCATCATACTGTGGAAACAGCTGCTACCTGTGAAATAATAATCAATTCTATAAGTCCATATTTCTGCAAAGATATTCAAATAATTTTATTTTTTAAACATATAAAATGGTTTAAAATACATTTTTTTCTTTCTGTTCTGGTATGTATCAGTCTGTTTAACATACGTCTTGAAACGTTCACATGAAGATGTTACTGTTTTATTAACTCTTTATAGGTAGGGGACGTACAACAATGAATGATAGACCTTTTCATATAGATATCACTAAAGGTGCACGGAATTAATGTTATGCAAGTTTATTGTGATATTCTTTTGTGGGACTGTTACATATTTCAGCTCATTTGAACAGTTAACAAGAAAAGAATGAAACCAATAAGCTCTGTAAAAATTGACAAATAATTTATTTCCCTAGAAAAACAAATTAGAAATGAGAAAAAGATCTTACGTTTTTGTTTTAATCAAATCCAGAAATAATCCAAGAGTTCAAAAATAGAAGTACTAGCATTAAAAAGTCCTAATGTAACTGAATTCGAATCCTGAAGAAATCCAAACTGGAACACGATGATATATGCTTTCGTCAGCGTCATACTGACCTGTCAACAGTTATTTGTTGAATAACTGAAAATAATATTCCATTGTTTGAATCCCGTGTAAATGTTGATAATTGTTCTTGTCCAAGAATTAATTTAGAGGACAAAAATTTCAAGGAAAAATAATCTTTTGAAATACAAATAATTTGAAGAAAACAAAATAATTAGCCAAAATCACATTCACTTCTCAAGTGTGAAGGAAAGTAATGACTATTCTTTCTCAAAATAACTGATTGGTACATGTTGTTTGTCATGTATTCCAAGTATGGCCTCAATTTCACGTCCTGTATCTTACTCTGAGCAAGAACTTAAAAACGATTAACAATAATTGTTTACTGCAACCCGTAATGTTTCTGAATCAAGGTCAGGAACTAGGTCAGCATTACAAGCAAAGTTTATGTTGTTAGTTGTTTATGAAAACATTCAGGTCAAACAAAAAGGATTGAATGTTTGGACAATGTCGAATCCAATAAATAAAGTTGCATTACAATATCATGTAATGGAATACAAAAAATTAAACTAAGTAACAATTAAATGAAATCAAATATAAATTAAATTAAATATACATAACAGTACGAAACACACTACTTTCTCTCTATTTCAGTATTTCGTTTATTGACATCTGCTAAGAAATTCATGACTAATTATGTAATGAATTACAAGATATTAAATGCATATTTTTATTCATCACAACAAAAAAACAAAACATTATTATTGTACTTTTTTACAGAACAGTCCTATTTGTCACATATTCTTTTTGAACATTGCAATTATATGTATGGTCCTTTAATTCAATGGTTTTGAGATGTCAATGCAGCATAGCAAACTCATTGTTTTTTACGATTTAGTTTTCTTTTGGAGGATTATGCAATTTTCATATGATTTAAGCACATACAATAACATCTCATTCATATGATTTAAGCATACACAATTAGAGCTTTGATGAAGCATGCACATCAAAATAGAAGAAACAATTAAGAACGTACCGGTATGTTAAATCCAAGCTCCTGGCAAAAGAGGACAACAATGTGAGAATGTCTGTCTAAAAGGGATAACAGAAGCTGATATCAAACAAGCAAGATATGTATATAATGGACAAAGTTTTTTGAAAGCAGAGTTGAAGTGTTTTTGACAAAACTGATGAAGGGAAGGACAAAAGGGGAATGTGTCTTATTTTATTGATGGTAGAAAGAGTGTTTGTGGATTTTCCTTCAGATGTTTGTATAGGATTGACACAAATTTATATTACAAATGCATAAAGAAATCTACGGGTGTCACAATTTTAGCTTGATACAGAACAGGGAGAGGTCAAGGATATATACTGGCAACCATGTATAGCCTATATTGTGCTGAAAATGGCTTTAAACACACAACAACAACAACGACAACAGCAGCAACAACAACAAAAATGCTTAACAGTTTTGCTGTGATTGCCTTTGTATTAGTTTCTCCACATCTGTGTAATTTCTTTGTCAAATTTACTTTCATGTTTTTTTTCTCTATTCAATACTTGTTTTCAACTTTTAGGTTGAAAATTTAGAATATCAGTACATTATACAGGATTTCTCCAATGACCTGTTCAGCTTCAAGATCAAGCCACTAATTACATCAACAATTAAAAAGTCAAGCTTAATACCATATTCTGTCATAAAATGAAAATGTTTGATTTCTTTATATTTATAGCTAAAGTCTCTTGATTTTTTATTTCTAAAATATATTAAGAAAGCCGCTACTTGGTATAAAATGACAAATCTTTGAATAAGCACTGAACAAGAACGTGACTGACACTTTTTACTGAGGACAATTGGACACGAATTAAATATATAAGGTACCTAAAATATTTAGAAGAAAAGGTTTGGAAGACACAATAAAAAATGATTTGAAAATGGATGGTTATGCAGGCTGGACAGTGTCTGTCATCATACTGTGGAAACAGCTGCTACTTGTGAAATAATCAATTCTATATGTCCATATTTCTGCAAAGAAATTCAAATAATTTTATCTATTAAACATTTAGAAAAGGTTTAAAATACATTTTTTTCTTCTCTTCTGGTATGTATCAATCTGTTTAACAGAAGTCTTGAAAAGTTCACATGAAGATGTTACTGTTTTATTAAATCTTAATATTTAGGGGAAGTACAACAATGAATTATAGACATTTTCATATAGATATCACTAAATTAATTATTGTTATGCCAGTTTACTGTGATATTCTTTTGTGGGACTGTTACATATTTAAGCTCATTTGAACAGTATCAAGAAAAGAATGAAGACAATAAGCTCTGTAAAAATTAACAAATAGTTTAATTCCCTAGAAAAACAAGTTACAAATGAGAAAAAGAACTTACATTTTGTTTTAATCAAATCCAGAAATAATCCAAGAGTTCAAAAATATAAGTCATAGTATTAAAAAGTTCTAATGAAACTGAATTCGAATCCTGAAGAAATCCAAAATGGAACACGATGATATATGCTTTCGTCAGCGTCATACTGTAAACTTGTAAAGTAAAAAATAATTTAGTGGATATTATTTGATGTGTATGGTGTAATAGATCAGAGCAAGCTACATTTATCAGCTATTGACAAACGAAAGTTGGGGGAAAAAAGCATCAGATCCTCACCCCATAACCTAAAAGTGCTGATGATTAGTATAATCATTAGGCAATTATGTGTGGTACCCAGCTCTAGACACCACATTCATCAATTATGAATTTTGTATTGTACTCCTGTGCCTAATTAATTGAAGTATTTTCATTTTGCAGATAAATGTGAACATCTCAGGACAAAAGGATGGAAATATGCATCAACAAAATCTGAGCACATTTCATTCATATGAATTAAGCATATACAATTAGAGCTTTGATAAAGCATGCAAATCAAAAAATAAGAAACAATTAAGAGCGTACCGGTATGTTAAATCCAAGCTCCTGGCAAAAGCTAATTAAGATGTAACAACATGCTTACAGAGAGCACAACAATGTGAGAATTACTGTCTAAGCGATAACACGCGCTGATATCAAACACGCAAGATATGTATATACTGGACCAAGTGTTTTAAAAGCAGAGTTGAGTTTTTTTTGGACAAATCTGATGAAGGGAAGGACATAAATGGAATGTGTCTTACTTTATTGATGGTAGAAGCGTGTTTGTTGATTTTCCTTTTAGATGTTTGTATAAGATTGACAAAAACAGGAAGAGGTCAAGGATAAGGAAAATAACATGTAATATAGTGGCCTCAAGATTAAGCATACTACCATGCAAACATAATGCCAGATAATGGTGATATGATGATGCCTGACACATCTAGACAATGAACAGTCTACGAACAGTATCTGGATGGGAACAAAACCAGAAATACAGCATCATGCAGTTAGTTGGCCAACATTTTCGGACATAAGGAATAGAAGTTTCCATCACCTAAAGATAAAACAGGTTAGGAAATGTTCTTAGACCATGATTAAGTACCTTGACCCATATATAATTTCCAATGTCCAATGCAGATTATGTGTAAAATCATCATCGCAATGATTGTAGGTCGCACATATAATGTTCATCAAAAGAGTATGAACATTATTGTCCATTTAAAATCTGAAGTCTATTGGCCATGCTAGCAAGTCTCTGTTGTGCAAAGGAATGAGGTTGAATCATCAATACCAAGTAATCATGAACTTGCATTTTGTCAACTTCTGGTCCAACTGATACTCAATGTAAACAGGGTAAATCAAATATTTTAATATGAAATTGATCCATGCCATCTTGAAAATATTCTCAATACTAAATATTACATAATATTTTATAAGTTTATATTCAGTTTACATTAGAAATGGATTCTTCTGCTTAATGTGAAATACAGATATTACATGTTCCTGCCAAGACCGCTCTGGCGGCATAGTGGTTAGAGCATCTGCCTTTATTGTGGGAGGATATCAGTTTGATATATGGCTGAGTCATACCAAGGACTTATAAAAATAGTACTAACAGCTGCATCACTTGGCACTCAGCATTAGTGTTATGACTGCTTGACCATTTCCGCATAATGTGCCTGGGTGGGACATCATAATCTAGAGCTAGATATAAACTGCCACACTTCAGATCTTGTAGCGATATGACTGAAACATGGTAATAGTTACATTAAAACTCCAAATCACACACATTCATACGATCCAGCCTGTACATTTATATATATATATATATATATATATATATATATATATATATATATGATTTAGGTTCTTAAAAATTGCGACCGTTCCAATGGCCCAGTAGTTAGAGCATTCGGCCCGAATGCAGGAGGTGGTGTGTTCAAACCACAACGTACAAAATTGAAAATAACTGCTGCCTCGCGGGGCGATCAGCATTATGATGTTCGTGTTAGGACTTGTCGGCCTGGTGTCAGGATAATGTGACTGGGTAGGACATTATGCCACATGTCTGTGGCATGATGCCCCAGTGCTAGACAACACTTTAAACTTCCACAATGCAGACATCACAGAGATATGACTTTAAAATTGTTAAAACTGTAAATCACACACACACAAACACACACATACACTTAAGAAGTGCAGGTGGAGATCTGAAGGCTGGGCTATAGAATATGTAATAGGTTTATGTAATGGGATCAGAACTAGAATCTTTGGTCTTCCCAATCTCCAGTGATGCCATTGGGTAAGCTATTCGAAGGTGATGCGATTAACACCCTAAAGCCATATCTAGTTTTAAACGTCACATTATAGAGACATTTTAAACTTTTCTATTGAGGTTTTTAACTTTTGGATATTAGTTCATATATAAAGCAAATAGGTATGTACAAACCCAATCCTTTCCTGGTTGCATCCAAATATCATGCAAGTGTGACTGTCACAGAATTAGAAAGAAAAAAAAACTTTTCTTTAATTATTTGTGATTTGCACACATATATCGTTGTCTGGAATGAAAAGACGAGCGACGGAACAAACATATGTCTCGCGACGCCGTAAACTACTTACGGCTGCAAACATCATTATCACGATATGCACGGGTATTTTACCCTGAATATTACTCACTTTCCTTTGAATTAAGCAAGATTAAAGTTTAATCGAGGCAGTGATCAATTGGATTTAGTGAAGAAAGCACGTATTTTCACGTGGTATTTCTAAAAGTCATTGGGGTCACTGTTAAATTTATTTTATTTGATATGTGAAGTTAATTGAGCTGGTATTGCAATATCGTGTAATGATTGATTTATTACAACGCATATTTGAAATGTTGTTAACTGTGAATTTCAAATTGTTGTTATAGAGTTTAATGTCTAAGTATTTTCCAGAAATCATTATTATTACCAGATTGGTTTTATTTTAGCTTACAAGATTACAAGGCTACGACATTACGTGGTTACGACGTTACGTGGGTACGAGGTGATGTAACGAGCTATCTTGATGTCTATAGGTTTGTACGTATGTCTGTACATGTGGTGAAGCCATGACTGTAGACGTAGCTAATACAAGAGTGCTGTATGCTGTCTGTACGTGTATACGTATGACTGACTGTACATGTACTGAATCCGTGAAGGGTGTGAACAGCCGATACAAGAGTGTCTCATCCCGAGGAACGTTGTGAAACTGTGCGGTTTATCGATGGATGAATCGAGCGACTGTACAAGGTTAAAGAAGCATGAATACATGAATAGTTGAATTTAATGTGAAACCGGCCACTAGGGTCATATGTGCACTTTTTTGCACTGTCATTTATTTATATGGTAATGATTTAATTTATCCAGGAAGATGGAATGGTGCCACATCTTCCTGGCATTTATGCGCACAGAGTGCGCTTTTTAATTTGGTCGTCATATCATACCCCTAAAAAGGGGCTAATGATATGAATGTTAGACCTGGGTGAGTGGGAATAGACCTATCACGCACTCAACATATCAACCAATCGAAAATACATACGCTTATTCCAAATTCAATCCAGTTTTCTTAGTGGATTTCCCTATGCCAAAATTGTGTAAGCCACCAATGCAATTCATCAAATGGTAGAGTTGAAGAATTAAATTACGTTCTTAAATATGCCAATTTTCTAGTACAAAAGTGTACATATTATATGTCCCTAACAATTGTTTTTGCTAATGTGACTAAACGTCATTTGAAAGGTAGCCACTGTCAGAGAGAAATAGATTGTTAATTTTGAGCGGTGGGTCCGAAAATGATCAAGTTAGGCTTTTTGGATAAAGCTTGTCAAGGAGGGTTTCCGTAACCAAGAGGAAGACCCTATTAAGGCAATGAAAGACAATAGCCCTGAAAAGGACTTTTTTGAGAATCCCATGATCACTTGTTAGTGACCGATTATCCCTCTACTCCAGTGGTTGGTCCCTGTATACTTCTTGAGTGTATTGTTTGACCCTGTACTCACTCGATGATTCCCTGTATACATCTTGGGTGTCTTGTTTTGGATTCTCACTCTAAACATCCTTGCTCCTTCGTCAATTTGCTTCCGTATTTTTCCCTATCAATTTGGAATTCTTTATGCTGTTTTGTGTAGAATATATAACCCCATTTGACAACTATTTGCATTGTTAGTTAATGCATGTAGTTATTAAGTTATTGCAAGGCCTGATATTTTTGGGGTTAACAATCTTTATAGTGTATGAATTTGAGGTTATGTTCTAAATTAGCATATTTTTGGTTGCAACCTTGTGTTGCTGGGCCTGATAGTCTTGGGTTTGAGACTACCGTATAAGATCTAATTTGGGGTCATAACCTATGCATATATGATGGGGTCTTTAGTTGCAACATTGTGTCGCTGGACCTGATAGCCTTGGTTTTGAGACTACTTCATAAACTCTAGTTGGGACCATAGTTAGGGGCGCGTGTTAGTGGTTATACTTTAAACACAGCAGTATCGCATTTTTTAGGGGCCTAAAATACCTTCGTAATATTAAATTCAGTTATGAGATGTTGTCAGTGGGGTTATATAGAAGGAAGAATTTAGAAGCATAAGAGAAGTAAAGAGGTAAGACGCTTGCCTTATTGATTGCTAACTGGTAGTTAATATAACTTTTGATGTTTATACTTTTATGTATTTCTTTTATTTAGGTTTATGTTTATTGTTCCATGTTGTTTTACCATTCCATTAGGTTTGGTTGCTCTGGGGCCGCCATGGGAACGCAATACCCAGCGTATTGTAGGTGGGCTCTCTTAAGAGAGAACGAGTCCCTTTTGGCCCTGTACTCTTCCATCCCTCATAACGATATTATTGTTCATTAGGTTAGGTTGCACTGGAGCCGCCATGGGAACGTTATATCCAGCGTAGTGTGGGCTAACTTAAGGGTAACGAATCTCTTTTGGCCCCGTACGCTTCCTTCCTCTTAGAACAATATTATTTTATATGCATATTTAGGTACCAGTAAAACATTCATTTCATTTATGGATGATATGGTGTTATATGTGCATTCCATTTGTTGTTTAAATTGGTATATGTGTATTTACATAGATTATGTTGAATCTTAGATGAATTCTAGGAGATTTGTGAATTTTACTGACATTGCAGAACAATTTTAACGTATTTAAAAACTTGAGATTGCTTGTATCCCAATCCTTGTCTTTACGTGAAACTATATGATTATTATAGTGTGTACTATTATTTGAAATTGAGAAATCCTTAAGCTGTATATCAGAGAGAGATATATTAATGATTTATTATCAATGTGTGATCGTTTAGAGTGATTGAATCAAGTGTATTTTGAGCGTGTGTGAGAATCATTGTATTTTTTACATCATTCATTTTTCTTTACTTTATTAAGTCAATACATTTTTATCTTTCACGCATTGTGTTTTAGTTATTCATTTGATCCAATACCCACTCGGTTACAATTATGTTACAGTTCCCAATTATTATTTAACTTAACCAGTTAAAACAACTTGCTGAATATTAATAACCAAGGTATGTCGCACAGTGACATTAGATAAAGGACTCTAAAAAATTTCTGTTAGCGTACATCCAAGTTAGGATTTTGTGAAAACATGTGCGATATGAAAATTTATCACAATTTGTTATCCTTGCAGTTTCAAAATATCAATACTGATTATAGATTAATACTACTGACGTATATTATAAATACTGTAAGCATTTTTTGTTTTGGTGCACTACACCAATATGAGTATGTAAATCGTTCTCATCTTCTTTCAAAACTGGAAAAAAATATTTAAATGTTTTAAGTTCACGACCAATGAAATTCCAGTTTGGCTTAAAATTTATCCTCTTTATATTAGCAAATACTATTACTACTACTACTACTACTACTACTACTAATACTTCTACTACTATTATTAATAATAATAATAATAATAATAATACTAAAAATAATAATAATAATAATAATAGTAATAATAATAATAATAATAATAATAATAATAAGCTCATTATATTAAATTGCTTTTGTTAATAATCATCATAACAACTGTAATCAGTATTATCATGATATATATGTTTTAGCTGACAATGTTTAGTTTTACTTATTATGCTGATCATTAGTTCTTAAAGTTTTGGGAAGCTTAACTTTCATGTTGTTGAATCCCAGTTTCATTAATTTTGTTTCCTGTTTCAACTTTTTGCATTTTAACATCACCTGGATATCATTTTCAAAATGGGTCACTTCTGAATACGAAGTCAAAAACAGATAATATCTTGCTTCTTAACAGTTGAACAATCACCATAATTTTCGATTTGTTTAAAACTGTAAGAGCCTTAGAAAAAATATCACGAGCTACCCAATTATTGTTATTGCATACAATTAACTTTCATAAGGATATACATTTGTATGTATCAGAGACATGGAGCAGGGGCCCACTGTGTCATATCTTTATCCAGTAACAAGATTTCTAAACCATAACCTAACACGCATACTCTGACTGGATTTGAAAAGACAAATATATGCAAAATTGTATACTTGATCAGACAATACTTATGAAGGTGAAGCTTGGATGAGTATGACCTAATTGAAGAGTCTATGTATTCTACTCCTAATGTCTGATTTTAGACCAGTTCCGTCTCCAAATGTAGTATGTGTGTACACATTGAAACGGAGTTAGAGAAGACTATAGATCAAGGCTTGAAGAGATTAATGTATGTTCACAATGACAGGCAGATGTAAGTGCAATTTGGTTAATATTTCTTATATATATATATAAGAGCGGTTTGAAGATCATTATCCATATTGTCTACTTGAGCTGAACCAGTGTTTGCGATGTGCATCACCCTTTATTTTGCCTGCACCTATTTAACCCAATACCATCTCCAAACAAAATATGCAGACACCCTAATAATGCAACACAGTACTTTACTGTAGTAAAACCCATCTTGAGAGACCACAGCTGTGAAATATCACTTATATTAAGAAACCATGATTTCCATGCACAGATTTAGTTATTATATAGTGTTATGACCTGTTACAAAGTGACAATTAATACCTTATTAATACCTTATTAGAAGCTGAACCCTAGTTTGCATGTTATAGCATTTAACTTGTATTACTTTTGATAATTCAACATAGTGTGTCTCTTTCATTCTTTTTTGTATTACTTACATGACTAAACTACGTTATTACTATGACAAAAGAGAGAAAGCCAAACTTCAACCTGGAAAATACGTGAGTGTCATAGTAGAGGGCAAAGATCAATGTAATTTATGTTTTGTCTTGTCCATTGAAACCGTGTCATTGGCTGCATAATTCCTTGCCATACAGTAATGACCATATACAAAAGTTTTCATTTTACTAACATTCAGATTTTAAAGGATAATTAAAGAAGAATCTTTTTCTTCTTTATATCCACTGTATGTAAGAATTGACTCTCTATAAAACTTGCATATTTATTGAACTTTTCTCCCTAAAAGCTTTATTTAAGATTCCAATTATATTGTTGATATGACACTTTACAATCGAAATCCTCACAAACTTATTCCTCGTCAACAAAATATTGACAGTGTGATTGCAATTCATTTGCTATTGCCAATAGGATTATGGGTTAAATTCTAAAAGTTATATTTTACCAAAATGCATTTGGCATCCTGATTGACCCCAAATGCATCTGCATCTGCATTTGAGATCACCAGGGAGATTTAATTCATGAGATACACATAATAAAAATACATCTATTAATAACTTCAATCAAGAAACAGATCTGGTAAACTGCATCACTAATTGTAAAGAATGCAGTTAATAACTGAAAACAAAATTTTGACTAGATAGAAAAGATGCGGTTGTTGTTGTTGCTGTTAAAGTGTTTTAAATCATTTTTCATCACAATATAGGCTATATTTGGCAGCCAGTATAAATGGCGGAGGATGAACACCGTGCAAAACCAGGAAAGAGCCACCGACCCATGACAAACCACTTACAAGTTTGTTTACATACCCATATAGGCCGAGCTTGAGACATGAACCCAGGCAGACAGCTGTAGAATGGCAGTGATTTGAAACTGTCAGCACTTTTGACAACTAGGCAGCAAGGGGGGCCCAAAAAGATAAGTATGAAATGGCAAAGTTCGACAAACACTATCTTCAAATACAGACGGTAAGGATCATACTATGAAGCTGACGGAGCCCTGCACTAACCATATGCATACATATGTCTATCAACAGTTTGGTTTCTGCAAGAATACTTTTGAGACCTCAGAAGTGTTTGTATTTTAAGTTTCTGTGTAATTATTAATAGGAGTTTTCAGTGTTGTGGTAACTATTTGGGAATGTTATAAAATGCCATTAACTGCCTGTACTGTTGTTACAATGTCATTGAGATATATGCTGACACATATTAAAATGGCACTTTTCATATTCTTTTTTTATATATTGTAATCGTTAAATAAAGTTCTGAGGCAGAAATCATATTATGAACATAAACTAAATATACAAACAAAAGCGATTTGTTTATGCTGATTAATATATAGCTACCAAATTTTGTGTAAGAAGTATATTCAATATTGATAATAAGAATAAGTTCACATAGCTTCACATTTATTTGAGAAATTAATGACTGTTCGATGAATGGGAAACTTAATAAAATTAAAGAATTGCTTGATTGTATCAGATACGTCTATCCTTCATCCATGTGGGTCACATCCATAAAGATATAGATGCAGCCTTTTTCAGAATTGCTGAGACGCTCGGAACAGAGGATTAAAAAACTCTGCCAAAACGTTTTCATGTCTTACAAGGCGGCAGATCACGTCAATGTTTCATATTAAGCAATGGATAGAGCCCCATATCAATCATATAAGGCACCATTATAAACCACTGCATTTCATGTTTAATAAAGATGCTGAAGGCGATGTGTGCGTTATTTACACAGGTAACAGCAGTAGGCCATAAAAATGAATGGAATGCACAATTTTTAGAATATTCCTGTTGGGAAACCATTAATCTTACTACCATCAAAAGACAATAAAATAAATATTAATGACATACGAAGTAATGTGGGACGGTGCAGGTATAGGATGTCTAGTGGTGATGGTCAGTATCAGTGGTGAGTCAGATTTCTAAATGACATGTCAGAAATATCGCAGTGTGAGAAAAGAATGAAGGAGTATGCCAGTCCCCAAGCATACTTGTTGTTACCAAATTTGAAAAACAAAGTGTTTCTTCACATCATCAATGTCCAGAAATAAATGTGGCAGAACATGTACAGGAAATGGTGGATACAGAACTTAAAGACCCAGTAGTAAGTTAAAATATACCTTCGAAATACTAAGTAAATTTAAAGTATATATTTGGTAGATCTTAAACAGTTTATCCCCAATGACCGATTATGTCTCCAATTTAACATGGTGTGGAATTTGTCTGTTATCACAGAAGTGGAATGTATTACCGTATATATAAATATTTATTTCAAAGAAGCATTAATTTTCAAAATATGTTTACCTGTCTACCAATTATACCTGACTTGATAATTATGGTCAATAAAATCTACACTCAATTAAACACAGCATGCATTTCCTGTCTTGTAAATGGGAACATTCTTACCTTACATAAAATGTTTTGTGTAATGGGAGTGAAAGAGAATAATAATTCATGGAAGATTCTAAAGATGTATAAGATTTGTCCGAGGTAATATATACGATCTAAAAGATTTTGTCATGGAAAACATTTATACAATTAGAACTGTAACATTGTAATTATGCATAGATTCACAGAATTCCATATTCGTAACATAATACAAACTTGATTGTTATTATATCTATTTTGCAACAGGTGGTTGCAAGTATCATAACCAATAAAGATAAAGAGACAAGATAAAAAGAAGATTATGACAAATATTTCCAGTTTTGAAACAAATATTGATACCAATATCTAGTAGAAGATGCACCAATATCAGTACAATACAAACTGATTTAGCCTGGAACATGTACTATTATTGGTCCCCACCAACCACCATTTCAAATCAGAAGCTCTTTTTTATTAAACATGTTTGATTTTAATAATATAAGGAAATCATGCAATATATGTAGTTACTTTAAATATAATATCAGGAATTTTAAATTATTGCAGATCATTGATTGATGTTTAGAATACTTGTATGAGATGTGAATGGTTGATCCAAATAGTATTAACAAAATGTCCATGCTAGTGTCTGCAAATGTTTTCAAATAAACTATGTTATCGTTTCAGAAAATTGATGAGGAAAACACTATTAGTGGAGACAATAACTATATGTGTAAGCTATATGTTGAAAAGAGATCGATGGAAGAGCAGAACATAATTTATATGAAACTTAACAACCTCCTAATGAAAGAATGACCCAAATACCTGCCTTATATGGAAGAAATATCAACAATAATAACATGAGATTCTAATGACATTTTAATTATATTATATAAGAAAGAAATTGTGCTCTACATTACTTTTGAAAATATATATTTTATGATGATTAAAATATTGTTCAAGTACTTCAAAATACTGAATATCTTATATAAATTGCACCTTTAACAATTTCAACTAGACTGTAGTATTACTGACCATACTATTAAATCTGGCTTGGTGATGACAGCTTCAGATTAATGCCGTCTTCTTGGAATAGCATTATTTAAAAAGGATTTCAACTTGAAAAACGTAGAAATGCAGCAAGTAACAGTATGGCTTGGCTTAAAACTTCAGCTATATAGTAATAATACCTGCTAATGACTTTGGAGATTGAAACAATTGTACTCAACAATTACTTTAAAAATATGGTAATATTACTGCAAGAATTTAGATTTAAAAAGTAGTAAAGAATCACTAGCATGTAACATCACTATGACAAGGCTGTCAGAAGTATAAATATGGTAATATTATCACATTAACAAACAACATTAATGCATATCAGTAAACTTCATATCTGTAATAGTATTACTGTGTTTGCCATATATGTCAAGACACCATATTTGTTGTGGCACCATAAATTAATTGTTGAAGTAATTTATTGTACACTGTATGTTCTGGATCGCATTTTTTGTTTAGTAGTGAGTTGTGGGACAACGTATAAATCATTCAAAACTTACAACTTAAATTTTATAGTAAAAAATATAAAACTGCGCAAATCTGATAAAACTCTTTAGTACACTGCATCATCATTTCGTCTACACAACCCTTCTCCTGCACATTTATGATCCATTATATTGGTGCATGAGTATTTGTTTACCTTTCTCATGCAGTGAATAATTATTATCTGAGGCATCACATCTTTTGAAGTGGCAACTGCAAGAACTAAAGTCAGATTTTGTTTTCTTCAATCTGCAGCAGTCATTATAATTCTTACACTTTCTAACCCCATTTTATCATACGTCCATCGAGCAGTGAGATCAAAGTACACTCTAGTTTCATCCATATTGTAGGTTAAATCTTCTTCTCTTCCAGCTTTTACAAATTCAGCAAATTATTTTATTTCCGTGACATCTTCTGTGATATACTGAATTGCTGATGCCCATAAACATTTAATTTTGTTCAAATTATTGTCATAATTCTAATGACTTTGCATATATAATTAAACAAATACATGGGCTTGGTGGAGAGCTTTGTAGTATTGTTACTACATCGGATTTTGAAGAAAACAAATCAGTGCTGGAAGACAGGGTTTTGTTACTAGCAGCAAAGGGGGGGGGGGGGAGGCGAATCGGACAACTTTTTCCTACAAAATCACTTTAAATCCTCAAAACATAAAATAGAACCATCCTACGAAATCTCATATTTTAACCAAAAAAAAAGAAAGTCTTTTTGGTAAACGGAGACTTATTGATTTCTTGCTCAAAACATGAGTTTGCGCGGGTAATACTCTATTCGCGTTTTTGTTGCTTAACCATAAAACTTCGCATCGGGTTGCCATCGCCTCCCCCCCCCCCCCTGCTGCTATGGGTTTTTACTATTTCAACCGAATATTTGTTAAGTCCGATACGATATCGTGTTCAAGGATCATGTCAATTTATTGTTTTAAATCCATGCGGGATTGACTGAGCGTTACTAAAGAAATTTTTAAATTGATTGAAGTCCATATCAGAGCACCATGTCTGCCAAATATTTCGTAGCGTATGTGTATCAACGCCGTTGAATACAGCAAGAATATTACAGTTATCTCTGATCAATTTTGGAATCTGAGTGTAGCGTTGAGTTACATATATCACGTTGGTGTTTTTATGCCTGCCTCGGGAAAATATTCTAGCTGGTTTTTTTGTCTAACATCACATCGTCGTATACGACTAAATTGTTAATGCTCCCTCCAATGTCATCCACGGATGGTGCCTCGTCAATATCAGTTATAAAATCAATGACGTTTTCACCCTTAATTTCTGATGCATTCTCGTTAAAATCCTTTAACAATTCATAGCATCGTTGATCATCTACGCTAGGAGCAACTAAATAAAACTTATCCCACTTCATCCATCTCATTATTAAATTGAGCAACAATTGCGTCTTGCCGGATCCATATGGCCCGATTATAATTGCGCGGATAGAGTTTGGTAGCGCTGCATGATGCTTAACTGGTTCTCTTGTTTTAGTCGCTGAAAAATCAATTATATTCCTATCTCTATACATAAATTATCTATCTATATTGTGTGAAGTGAAAAACGCGTACTAACACAAATGATGTGACGACGATTACAACTAAAAATAACAGATCAGCACTTACTGGTAGATGTGCAATTTGTGGTATAAAAAAGTTTAGATTTATTTCTATGAAATCCGGAGATATTTTTTAAAAAAAACGAGGTGGTGATATCGCAGCCAAATTGGCAAAGCTCCCTGGAACCCCATGGGCAAAGTACCCCGGAAAAAAGCACCTTCCAGGATATAGCTATTGTGGCCCCGGAACACGATTAGATATCAGACTTGATGATCAAAATCAGCCCCGACCCGGCGAGTATCCGATAAACGTTATTGATAATGCGTGTCATGCTCATGATGTTGCATATAATAAAAGCAGCAATTTGCAACACAGGCATCTTGCGGATGTGAAATGCTATTCCTCATAAATCTTTCAAAGAAAAGTTGGCTTCGTGGTTGGTAAAATCAGCTATGAGAACTCAAAGGTGGTAAAAAAAGGGCTACTGATCCCATTTGGAGTGTTACTACGCATAGCATATCTACTATAACACGATCAACTGGTAGACCTCCAATATATACATTGGATTCAACTGCCCCTCAGCTTGGTTTTACACGCGAACAACTAAAAGTGATTCCTGACGATACTCAATTGCCACCGCATGGTCTTAACTAGCGCCGTTGCGTCTATTACACTCAAGAGAAGTCAACATCACATTGTTTCTGACATGACCGAGACTGTTATTTTTTCTGTCTACGGTAAATTGGCGAGGATCTTTATCCGAATACTGCCAACGCATTATACAATTGCAACTCGCGCAATGATTATTTTGTTGTTGCTTCAACGCGATTATTAATTCAGCATCAATATCAAATTCTCGTTGTTTTGATTTGTCTTGTTGTTTGTAACCACAGTGTTTTATTAATGAAGCTAACATCAATATCATCCATTGTGGTGTCATCATCGAAAACATTTCTTCGAAGTTGATTTATTCGCCGTACTCTAGACACTGCAAGATAGACTAAATTTGATCACTCAATGCGATTATCGACTATCCAAACAATAGTATCCGCGATGGTTAATCCCTGCGAGGAATGTATTGTTACATAACCCAGTGTCCATGGCGATTTATCAGCATGCAATGCGTCTTTGACAACACTGATATCAACCAGCACAATATCATTTAACACTAGTGTTTGTCTTTCGTTTTGTCCTGGAATTTCAACTTCAATATTCTGTAGCCGTGTATCACAGGGTCTATAACACAGCGGCACTGGGCGCGTTAGGAATTTTTCTTTGTGAAGCTTAAACAACTTTTTCTGAAGTGTGTCTCTGACTATTTTTTTACTTGCCACTACAAAATCGTTTGGTCTCCATGCTTCCCAAAATTCCTCCATGGGAGTTTCAGGAATTATTTCTCTGATTATTTCACATTGGATTCTATCCGGTTGTAATCTAATTAATTTCTTGACCTCACGTAATTGTTCATCAAGTGCTCTATAGTCAGTATCGATTTCTTCATAATAGTCAACAAACCCTTTTAACCAATCATGTGGACCCGCGCCGACAAATGGTGGTGGTTGCCCATGATCTCCATACATTATCACCGCTGTATTCTTTTGCAGCAGCCAATCAAGAAACATTTTTAATACATCTACTGGAACAGTACATATCTCATCCCAAATAATAACCGCAGGGATGAATTTTTCACCCATTCGTTCAGGGGTCCATTTGTCGCCGTTGTATCGAAAAAAACTATGATAAGTACAAGCGTCGACGTTTCGTTGTTTTATCTCTCGCGCTAGTCTATGGGTCGGTGTCAGCACAGTCATATTTGAACGACCTTGATATAATTCAATCGCCCGAGTCGTTTTTCCTGACCCGCCACAGCCGTTTAAATAAACTGTTTTATATCTACAAATTGGATCTGATATCGGTGGTGCATTAGAACTCTTTGATAAATTATCATCGCGTAAGTAATTACTTTTAATTTTAACGTCTGCTGATTCAGAATACTCACGCAGCATTTCTTTTTTAATTCTCCATGACCCCAACTTTCATCCGAATTAGTGAATTCAGAAACTGCGCAACTGTACTTGCTGTTAATGTAAAATGAATCAACGGCAACTCTAACCGCAGTGTCAGAAAATCTATTTATCATTGAAAATAAATTAATACAAGCATAACCAAGCATCGACGACCTCAAATGTGTATACGGGGATCTGTAACCGTCACTATAAGTAACAACTGTACCCAATTTTGTTCCATCGGACAAAAAAGCATCTTTACGATCAACATATATGTTTTTAGATACTGCATCCGCGATTACAAAGTCAGTTTCGGTGTTATCCATAATCAGCCGTGAACAATATCGTTTATAGTCGCATTGTTTTCCTCCCTGAGTGAATTTTCCAATTATTCTTCTGCCGAGATCTTTTGCTTCCATGTTTCGTTGATTAAATACCCGTTTGGACCACTCAATGATATATTCTTCGTCGGCATCAATATGTTTTCTGGATTCCTCAATTATACTATCAAGACGTTCCGGTGTTGGTAACCAGACATTGGTTTGTTTCCGATATGATATAATTGCTTCACCGACCGTCAGTGAAATTAACATTTTTGTATCAATCATGTAATGTAATAACGCTATTGGCAGATACTTCTTTTCAAACATGTGTCTACCAATCCAAATATAACAAGCGCGATGAAATCCTGCTGCGAACTCAAATGATACTACACGAGCGAATCCAGTTAAATCAAAATCAGGCAGCGGCCCATTAATTGCAACACGAGTCATTTCATGCACGGGGTGTCCAAATCGTTTAAAATAATCAGTACACTCTCCATAACCAAGAAAACTCGCTGGATAACAAGCAACCATATCAACTGAAATGATATTATTACTGTCGTATTTTTGATTGCATAAACCGCCATGATTAAATTCTAAACAACTAGCCTCAATGTCTGGCAAAAATTCTACGCGTGTTGGTTTCCATGCGTTTTCTATTCTCGCAAAATGAGCTGCAACCGAGCTGTTGTAAAACAGTTTGTCAATAATTGTTCATCATCGTTGATAATTTCATCGGTGGCTTCGCCACTGTTGTCGCCTTCGCCACATGTTAAAAACCCACTAGCTGTTTTTTTTCATTTTGTTGTGAAATGCTTCAGTGCGGTATAATTCAGTTTTGTTCTTACAAATTGGTCAAAGTTATCCGTGTCGTTTTCCGTGCTATGAAGTAACCACACCGACACGGGGTTGTTTTTACTCAAATTCGCAATATCATCAAATAGTTTCTCTTCAACGAGAAAACCATCCCTTGAAAATTCTTCTCGTAAGAATTCGACGGCTATATACTTTACTGTTCTGTTTCGTGGAAATATTGTGACCGCGGACGTCCATGCGTATTCGTTATGATCAATAATTGTGATTGGGGCTCCCTTTGATTTATATTTTGATTCGTATAAAACTTCTCCGGTTATCGTTGCAGCGGTTATTGGAAATCTCAGCGACGTTTCTAATTTTGCTATATCGCTAATAAGTTGCTCCGCAGTCTTTCACCGTTAGCTCCCATTGAGCTATTTTGCTACGCCGTAGATCGGTAAGTTTGTTCCCTCGGGATGCATTTGTAAAATGTTCTGTTATTCGTGCTGCTACACAATTCAGCGATGAAGTCGCCGGCGACGACTGTTTCATTGGTTTTAGTTTTCCTATATCGGGTTTTTCATTTAACGGATATATCCCATACACAACTGCTGTTTCAGGATATGCTCGTTCATAGTATGGTTTGTCAATTCCAGTTAACAGACCCAGCTTAGAATCATGGCTAACAACGACTGTTTTCTTGTCTTTGAGAATCGGTTCAAGTTTGTCTCGTATAATCCAACCGCCTGATTTTACACGGATAATGAATTTCACTCTAAAAAAATACTTTTTGTTGCCAAGTTGTGATAACATCAACGCTGCGTTTTCATCGTTCGTGGTGGCATCAACAACGCCATCAATTCGAAATGTTGACCAGCTATGAGATGCACCGTCGTGCTTGAATTCATTAATACAAAAGCGTATTTTATTTATCAGGGCTCTATCTGTTATTGCCCGTTTTGGCACATCTTTGAGGGTTCTATCGAGATTAAATTTAACGTTTTTGTAATGCTTAATTGCTGATAATCTCTCGAACTCCTCCATGTTATAATTAAAACAAGTATTTGAATAGAAAACTATAATATAATGAATCACTGCAAGTGGCTAATGACTGGATCAACAACTCCGTGAAACAAATCATGCAGAAGTGAATTCTGTGGGTATCATTTACAAAGAGTTTGGCGAGGAAGTTTTGGCCCTACCCCTCGTCTGGTTTGCCATGTTGGCGTTCGTGGGAAATAACAATTATGTTTCAATTGTGGCGGCAAACGATACAGAGAACTAAAACGCTACTATGACAAACGAATTAATGACCCGTTCAATGACAAAGTCATCAAAACCCCTCAAGACTACAATAATAGACTTATAATTAAAGCAGATTTAAATTAGACAAATAGTATTATTATGCAAATGAGCCAAGATTTCAGACCTCACCCAGTGCTTGTTAATTATGAAGCATCCCTAGATGGTGTTGTTAGAAATTGCAGACTAAAGAAGCCGGATGGACGGGTAAATAATATGGGATTTTTGATGTTTGGTGCTGGGAAAAAGAAATATCTCTGTCACAGAGTCATCTATAAAGCATTTATTGGATTGATCAAAGATGGCTTTGTGATTGATCACATAAATGGCGTGAAGACTGATAATTGTCTTGAGAATCTTCAAGCCGTCTTACAAGGTCAGAATGCAAAAAGGAGAAGGACAGGTACCTGTAAGTCAGTTGGAAAGTGATCAATCAAATCATTTGATACATCAACTAACGAGGAGAAAATATTTCAGTAAATAAATGAAGCCAGTAGATATTTCGATATTTGTATGCCTTCAGTACAAAGAGTGGCAGAAGGAATTCAAAAATCGGTTCTGTCAAAGAAAAACACACACAGGATACAATTTTCATATACATCTGAAACGATTCAATGGAGATAAATCCTTTATGGATAAGTCCGCTACCACTCATAACACTCTACTCACTAAGTTCCCTTGTATTATGACCGTCAAAGGTATTTGTGTCGTCTGCTATTGACACAGGTAGAGAGGTATAATTGACATAGGCGCGCACACGTGACTGTAATGGAGTATAATACACTTGAAAGTGTATAATAGCTGATGTAGATGGTATATAACGGTTTAAAAAAATACAACTGTTAAATGATGCAGTTTTAGCCAAGCGACAATAAAAGGTTTTAAAAGTGTTAAAAACTCTTCCGAAACTCACAATCAGTACAAAGTTCTTCATAGTCCAACGCACTACCTATGTTCGCTCAGTCGGAACAAGCATGAAACACTAGTGTTCCCCATTCATTGAAGTAAGTGGGCGTGGTTAAAATCACTATGTGAGAGTTGCAGTTATAAATTCCTCTTTGTATATACAGTTGCCTAATCGGTAACGCATTTGAACAGGGAGAATACACGCTGTTATCTAACAACTGCATTCTTTTGTTTAGTGTTTTATTTAAATATTTTGTCTCATTGTAATGTTGTGAAACAGCATTAATAAGTAATTCAAGAAAATAAAATAACACACCCGTAAATCAACGCTGCTGTATTAGTCACCTTATATACAATATGAAAGGTATTAAGCTTGGGGCTTTTGGAAGCCAATCCGACCGATCGAAACTAACCAACGCCATTGACCCGGGCGTGTGGTTGTCTTTTGTCAATCATGCAACCGGGTTAATTTAATTGGGTTGCTTTTGATTGGTTGGATTGGCAGTAAATTCCGCCCCGTCGTTTCATGTTTGTGCTGTCTTGTGCCGTCCCACATCATTACATCACAAATTCCATCATCGTTTCAATGTAAATATCCATCCTTAATTAAGTTAATTAAGTATATGTTATGCCTAAAATCTGCCACAACACTCGAGTGGAGATATATACGGCATTGTGCCGTCCCACATCACAAATTCCATTATGGTTTCATTGTAAATATCCATCCTTAATTAGGTTAATTAAGTATATGTTGTGACGTCACCCCAAGCATATCTTCTGGGCGGTCTAAGATGACGTTTGCCACCTTAGACCTCCCTTCCGGAGATGTATGTTTCGGGTCCCCTTGGGCTTACTTGGATGTGAAGCCAACCAAGGAGTTCGAAAGATGTGTTGTTGTATATGTAACCTCTGGGTCTCTCTGACGTCATAGGGCGCCAGCGAGATTGTCAAATGGGGTTTTCATGTATGTGCCGTCCTTAATTAACTTAATTAAGTTAATAAAACAACCTCTGGGTCTCTCTGATGTCATAGGGCGCCAGCGAGATTGCCAAATGAGTTATTTTTTTAAAATTAAAGATAAAATGTATTATATAAATAATGGATATCAAAGATGTAAATGCTATAATTGCTGAAATTTCAAATTTAAAAAACGAGGAATAGTATTATCTAAAGATCTCGACTGCGACAGGATTACCTCGGAATATGAAGACATTGAGTATCAGTCTAGTAAGGGTCGTTATGTTTTACCTAAGATGTACAGGCTCGTGAAAGGAATTCAAAAGTCCATCAATGCTTGTTTGTACGGTAACGACATTAATGTATTTATAACGCTATTTAGCACCGTTTAAGCAATACGTCACAAGCTCAGCCAAGAGTATCAAAAACGAACTGAAATGAGTTCTAAGGTTCGTGATCTTAGAAAAATATTAAACAAGGAAAAACCCGTATCTTAACCACGTGAGCGTTACTATAAAAAAATAGACTTTCAGTAAATTTTTTTAGCGTTTTTTGTAACACTTGTTACACTTGTTAAATATTATTTTCTCCTGAAAGAATACTCAGAAGTTTGGGCTTGCTCATGCAGTTATGTGCGTACTGGATGATCTGGTTGTGGTAGCAAGTAATCACCGCGACACCTCCATTTTCACGTAGTTGTTGTTGCCGCGTCGTTAACAAAACTCGTTCATCGCCGTTCTCAGATATTACAATTTTGAAACCCCCAGCGATGTCATTTCTGAAACATTCGCGGTTAGCGTCGTACAGTGTAACCTTGTCAGAGATGGATACGTTAGCTTGATAGTTCATTATTTAATAACTCAGCTTTTAATTGTGATAGTTTCACATTTGAAAACTCAGTTCACAAACAATATATGGTAGGTGAATCGCTTACAACTAGATAAGCCAGAGAGCGGCTATCAGCAATTAAAAAGTTTATACCGGTTCGAGACTGAGTTCGCGAAAAACTTCAGCAGCGACAACAAATGCAAACTGACTTTTCTGTGTCAAGTGAACAACTGTTTACTCCGATAACAAGTGCAATCAAAGATGTGAAAAAGTTAACTGAATCAGCGATATACGGAGATATTCCTGAAAAAGAACGAGCGAAGAAGGCGCTGCTGCTTGATACGCTTGAAAAGATATCATCAGAGACCAGACAAACACGCGCAGGGATACAACAGCTATCTAGTGAAATAATAACTCAACGCGAAATTGAAGAACGCGAAGAAGAACAACAAGGTGCAGATGCAGGAAAAGACTATTCACCTAGAAATATATTTACAGTCGCAACATTAAATAGAATTGGAGGACTCGGTACGGATTCCGAATTAGTTGATTTTACTAAAGAAAATTTTCCAAAGGGTAAAAGAGAGAATTTATTAAACGACGGGTTTGAAGATTTTATAAAAACCAAAGACACTTGGGCATCAAAAATATATTTAGCGAAACACGGCAGGGATATAATCTCAGCGTTACAGCACCCTGGTTATAATAACTTTCTAGCTACGGTTAAAGGCGGTCCACAACCACCATCTTATAAGGAGGATCTAATCCCGGAACAAATAGACATAAGAGCAGAAGCCGGTTCTAAGAAAACAAACGGAAAAGGATATTCGATTGAACATCCTTTGGATTTCAACGCAACCGTGTCATGTCCTGGTAATATTCTCAGTGATATATCACGGTTAGAAGTACTTATGGGTGGAAAGCGAGCCGAAAACAACTCCGTCGAGATAATTAATGAAGCAGCTAATATCTGTAGACGATTCTTTGCCGGTGGTATCATGGACGTTAATGTATATCGAGAACTCATTGCTGAATTAGTTGAAAAGCACAGAGACGCCCATGGTTATGATGAAAATCCTATGGATTTTAGCGATTGATTGAAAACAATTACTCAAAGAGTTTAAATCGAAGCGGCTACGCAATTCACTATGCTAGCGTTTGAATGGAAACTGAGTTTCACAATTGAAAAACTACTAGTTTTATAACAAGATGATCATACACTACAACCATGATAAACCCGTAAGCGTCTACGTGGTGAACTCACGACTGCCTGTTTACCGCGCGTGGTACGGAGATGGTTTCGGCAATACCATCGCTGGGTTATTTACAAGAATGGCCAAAATGGGCTCCGTTAGATAGACAATTATCAATGAAGGCCATTGATATTATTCGTGATAAGGGAATCAGCGCTTTTGGAAATCTTGCTGGAAGGGCATTTTCTACCGCGAAAGATAAAATAATATCATTGGTGCGAAAGAAACCAACAGCGACGAAGTCGGTGGTGAAACCAACAGTGCTGCCATCTAAGGCAATAAGTCTACGGCAGTGATGCCTGCAAGTGTCAGCAAAGCAATAAATAGCGCAGTGGAACAAAAACTAGCGTCGTTAGCTGCTTCGGCGACTCCGTCACCATTGACGGCTTCGCCGGTAACAGATAGCGCTATCATGAACGCGATAGCAGGAAGTGGTTTGAAACGAAAACGAAAACGACGATGATTACAAAGTTTTTCACAATTAAAAACACTAGTATGTTAATAAAATCTTTAAACGACAAGCTGATTTGGCCTTCGATATAGGAGCCCCAGTACCAAAGGACGATTCCGTCCGCGATTATCAATACTATTCCTATCATGCAATACAACCCTACCTACGATCGCGAATTGAACTTCAAGTTCAAGATACCAGTAAATACTTTTTGCCATATGAAGCATTTATTGAAATCGAGTGAAAACTCTTAACAAATGTTGCAGCTGATACCCCATATGAAGATAACGCAAATGTCCGGGTTGGTTTTGTTAATAATGGCAAAATGGCGTTATTTGAAAGTGCAAGATATCTCATTGATGGAAAAGAAATTGAATCAATAGACCGCGAGGTTGATGTTGCAACAACAATAATTGGGCTAGCAAGATATTCCGATGATTATACAAGGTCGGCTGGTCCATCTATGATGTTTGCAAAGGATACCTCTGATAACGCTGACCATCTTCAATACATTAAAGTGTTAACAGCACAAGATACTGCAGAAGCAAATCAACAAGAAGCAGCTAATCCAGAACGTCGAGCTAGACCCGGAGCTGCGTTTGATATTCTCGGAGGCATTAATGGTAATTTCAATTTAGGATTTGCAACACAAAAAGGAGCATTGCAAGGACAGCAGCGATATTTTTCATGTGCGATTCCACTCAATCACATATTTGGATTCTGCAGAAATGTCAGAAAAGTTATTTTTGGAGCCAAACACACAATCGCATTAGTGCGAAAAGGCAATGACAATGATGCAATTTGGCATACTGGTGCCACTGATGGTAAAGTTGTTTTGAGTAAAATAGTATTGTGGATGCCAGTAATGACCCCATCAATTACCACAGAGCAGCGGCTACTTTCATTTATGGACACAGGTGGCAAATCATTGATAAGTTGGCTAACAACAACAACTGATGCCAAAGAGGATAATGTTGCTGATACATTTACCTGGCATCAAAACAAGGCGTTTCAGCCCCACGTCATATATTCATAGCGCTGCAGAATCGGAATCGATTAGGCTCCCAAGAACGCAGTCATATGATATTTGATCGATTAGGAGTCAAGGATGTTTCACTGAGGATAAACGGACAACAAGAACCATCTGAGGATATACAACTTGATTACTACAACAACCATATAGCACGTGTGTATCATCGGATGCTGTCATATATGGGTCGTGATCAAAATGTTGATACTGGTTTACAAATATCGCAACTTGATTTTAAAAACCTATATCCGATTTATTACTTTTCGCTGGAACATCTTGATTTAACAAGGCAATCCGTCGTTGACATACATTTTAGGGCTCGTATAGCTCCTGGTGTTGTTGATTATAGAGCTGTTGCTGTCATTCTCAGCGACAAATCAATGTTGTTAGAAGGGGCTGGCGGACAAATGAGAATCGTTGATGCACCAGTGAAAAATATGTAAACGATTCACAATTAGATCAATTGAAAGCATAAATAGTTTTATAATAAAATGCCATATAGTGTTGTTAGTGTCAAGCTAACTGATGGTCAGGTCAAGAAATTAAAATCAAAATCCGCTAAAGAATGTGGAACAACAATAACGTTAAATCCAGCACAGATGTCCGTCGGTACACATAAAATATCATTGACGGATCGTCAAATAAAACATTTCAATGATGCGCTAAAGAAACAGCGAGAGGTTCAAATTGTATTTTCAAAGGCTGCATTCTCCAACATGATAAAATCAGGCGGTATATTTCCATTGTTAGCCGCAGTACCAGCATTGATTGCAGCGGCTGCCCCAGCGGTGGCGAAAGCGGCTGCGTTGGGGGCCGTTGGTACCGCGGCGGAGATGGCACTAAAAAAGGAAACTGGGAAAGGATATAAAAAAGGGAAAGGGTCTAAGACTACCAGGAACCCATATTCATGGTACAGCGGGAGATCCGTTCACGGATCAGGTCTGAGAATACCAGAAATGGTTTATTAGTTGAAAACCCAATTCTTCCCATGTCCAATTTTGATTTAATTGATGCTGCGAAAAATCTAGCGATACAAAACTTCAGAGGGGTTTTTATGAGAGATCAATTACCGAGAAAACCAAATAACGTTGAAACTGGTATCATCAATCTTGATAACAGCAGCGGATCGGGAACTCACTGGGTTGCATACGCGATTGATCCACGTGGAATTGTTTATTTTGATTCATATGGGTTATCTCAGCCAAGCGAGTTTATGCGGTATATAAACTCTTCGATGAAACTCAAAGAGTTTCCGATTTTTTATTCCACACTGCCAACACAACAATTAAATGATCCGCCGATATGCGGCCGTGTAGTATTAAATGTCCACACGGAGATTTCATCGTCACAGAAACCACCTCATCTGGTTGTAAAATACACGAGTGGGAAATTACAAGGTAATTTTAGAGAATCAATAAATTAAAAATACTAGAGTTTTTACAATAATGATTGATATTTGGGGACGATCTCTGTCAATGTTGAAACCAACAGAGGAAACATCTGCGGGTTCTATCGAGGATGTAAAATAAATAATTGAAGATGAAATCGCTGAGACGTTAAATCTAGCAAGTGTCGACCCGAACGAAATAGTTGTATTTCAAGATCGCCAGGGTAAATTGAAATCCAGTAATATAACCGCGAATGACATTTTGATACGGCAGCGCGATGCCGCTGAAAACTCTATTGCGCTGTATTCCAGCGGCGGACGACTTAAACCAGGCGCACTTGTGTCAACGATCACCGACAGGATTGCCACTCACGTCAGCATGATTTCCGCCCATGGCCGTGATCTGGATGATCATATACGAGGTTATAATACTTTTCGTAAAAATGTCGCACATAAATTCTTTGGAACCCCGCTTGTGGTTGGCATGACCCTCGATGAAATTAAAAACTTTCTATCTGTATTCTTTTTTAACAAGGAAGCGGGGAGGATGATGAATGAAAATTAAATCAAGGCAAATTATCTCGATATTTACGCGGATATTTATAAACTAATAGAAAATTTTGAAAAGGTACAAAACCCACTAACGTCGTCGTTGGTAAGTTTTTTGGATCCCCACTTGTGGCAGACTCGACTCTCGCTGAAATTAGCGAGTTTATTATCAGACATACTCACAATGCCTACGTCGCTAATAATTTATTTGGTGTCCCGGTTACATCTACGATGACTCTCAACGATATTAATATGTTTATGGTGAGACAAGCAACACTTAATACCATCGTGGATAATTTTTTGGGGAGAACACGTGAATGTGAAACCACATCTCTGACAGGCCCGACCCTCGCTGAAATTAGCGAGTTTATTGGCAAGCATACTCACAATACATACGTCGCTAATAATTTCTTCGGTGCCCCGACTACATCTACGATGACTACTCTCAAAGATATTAATATGTTTATGGTGAGACAAGCAACACTTCACACCATCGTGGATGAATTTTTTTGGAAAACACCTGTGTCTGAAACCACATCTCTGACAGGCCCGGCCCTCGCGGAAGTTAAAAAAGCTATTGACGAACAAAAGCTCACCAGCGAAATTGTTAATAAGTTCTTTGAGGGCAGTAAACCACAAGATATCACGATGAAATTTTCTGACATCGACCGGTATATTAACGCCCATTTTTTTTAACAAGAAGGCGCGGAGGATGATGAGTTACACTGAAGTCCATGTAAATTAACTCGAAATTTACAATGATATTCTTAAACTAAAAACTGTCGCTAAAATTGAAAGCCTTCTATTTTAATTTTTTTCAACAAGGAGGCGATGAGGACGATAAATACTGACGAAATCAAGACAACTTATCTCGATATTTACAATGATATTCTTAAACTAAAAGAAAATTTTAAAAAGGTAAAGATTCCGCATCCACACACAGGCATTATAAATATCGTGTATACGGCAAGACATGGAATCATGGATTGGACAAGAGACACTTATACTAGAATTACCGTCAATCTCTGGGAGGGGGAAAGCGAAGGTCAATGGTATCTACAGGTTAACGTGGATCTCTATCAATCAATTTAATATGATCGCGGACGGTAGAACCTACTTTGGTGGCACCGCGATGTTAATTATCAAGAATAGCAGACAAAGCTTTAATTTTGTCACGGCTGATAGCTCCATCATTAGAGCAAAAATAACATGGTGTTTAGAACTTGTAGATAAAATTCCGACTGAAACTCTTGTAGAGGCCAGCAATTCCCCTTCCACCTAGCCAGCCCCTGGCCCTTAACGACGGCGAACAATTGAAAACACTAGCGGGTTTAAAATAGTAATGACATCGATGAAATCAATATCCCCAGAGGTATCATAATCGCATCAATATCGATATGATACCGTGAAAGAATTTTCCGCAAACTTGAAATCACTTTCTGATCGCTATCGTGAAAAAATAAAAAAATATCGACGCAGCGTAACAATCATCGACATCACCGTGTACTCGGTGTCCGGTGTGATGGCCAGCGCCGGGGTTATTTTGTCGACGGTGACCATGATGGCTCCGAATGCAGTTCTAATCGCTATCTCCGCGGCAACAACAATCGCGGCAGTCGCCACCGCGATAACTAAAAGTTATCATCGTGTTCTCACAAGAAACTCAGCGATTATTCAGCTCGGTACAGAGTGGTATTTGACGCATACTCGAAATTATCCGAGTTGATCTCGCTGTCAATAGATAATTCGTTCATATCCGATGTTGAATTTTCCACGATGACCCAGTTGTATAGCTCCGCGATGTTGAAATTGGAAATTGAAGACGACGTTAACAATAATGTCACTGGAACTGCTTCAACGAATCGCGGAGAATACCACTCCAATACGAACAAGCATGATATCAATAACATCAACAAACCCACAATTTAGTGTGAACTTCCCTTCTCCGATTCCAGTGCGCGAGATCGCGCTGCCAAAATTACGAGTATATCATAGCTGGCCCAATATCAGATCGGTTGCATTTGGCGGTCAGCAACTCAATAATGGTAATCAAGCGTGGGAAACTGTTTCTTTACCAACTGGGTCGTACCAAATTGAGCAAATCGATGCTGAAATTCAACGTAGAATAAAATCAATCACTGGAAAAGAATCAAAAATAGCTATTAAAGTTCATGAACCGACGCTCTCGTCTTCGATCGAAATAAGCACAGAAGGATACATTGTAGATATCTATAACAGCTCGTTAAGAACAACAGTGCTAGGATGGCCTGAAAAGCCACCGGAAAAATCCCCCACCGACTTAACCACAGACGTACAATCATATCATGAAATCAATCCCAGATATCGAGATAATTTATCTGATATAAGAAAAGGAAAAATCGCCGATAGATTTATATTTACCAATAAAAACACTTTGCAATGGGATTTTATCATTAAAAGAACAGCCGACTCATCTGTTACTATTTCATTTACGCTAAATGACGTCACTGGTTATTTTAATGAAATTAATCAATTACATAAAACACAACTAGAACAAATACGGCAAACAAATCGCAAAAACACGTTGAAATATTAAATCAGCTTGTGTCTGACATGGAATATATCAATGAACTAATTATTCAAACAATAACCAATGACAACAGCGACAATAAACAACGATTTCTAACCGACTACAATATCACAGAAGCCGATCTGCGTAATTTCAAGTTTCCCGGATACAACGCGGAGGAACTAAAAAAATTGTTAGAAACAATATCAAGGTGCTACAAACACTAGATTCAACTGTCCACCTCAAATATAATAATGACCCAGATAGCTGCGGTAGGCATATTGCCCGCATAATGTGAATATTTCAGCGGTGATTGCGCTCAATTTAACATGTGATGCTATCGAAGGAAGTTATCAAATTAATCTAGAGCAATCAAATCAAGCTCACCAGGGATATATTCTTTATTCGTTTGCACCAACAGCTCCTCCAGGATTCCTAATTATTGAACACCCAATTAATCCTGTCTACATGCGATGCCATAATAATTCGCTAACGAGAATTAATTTCCGACTCACCAACCAGTCAAATAATTTGATTGATCTACAAGATGAGATGTTAGCGATTGTAACAGAATTGTTACCGAGAGGAGGGTGGATTAAATGAACAATACAAACACAATTTGTGAAAGAAAATATAAATTTATGTAATAAATTATAAATGAAAAAAAACATACAGATGTAACAACACAATAATTCATGCACTCAACCCACAATTACACCCACAACCATTCACAATACATGAACAAATTAAATATTAATACAAAAGGAATCTCAAATGTAAAGGGATCTCTTGGACTATACACAGATCCAAGGATCCTTTACGAAAGTTAAATTAATGCAAGTATAAATTACGAAAAATGAACACAAACGACAAACTATACTATCGCACGATGGATTGCGATAACTAGCACGACCATATACTTGTATTCAATCAAGTTGCTAGCTTTTACTGATATCTATGCGATCACTTGAAATATTATTGTGATCTGACATAAGCATGCAAATACAACAATGTATTAAATTGTATTACAATTTCAATACACATATGTGTCTCGACCCCGTATAACCGCACGATTCAGCAACAGTTGAATCGTCTCCCAGTTTCCCCGAAAACCTAGGGTTGACCAATACTATTATCGGACGTTTCCCTTCACGGATCCACCAAAGTTATACGTTCAGACAACATACAACATCTACCAGAACCAACGGTTCCTCACTACCCTAGATGTCGACCCGGATGTTTTACAACTCAGACAGCTCCGACACTCGGACTTCTAGCTTTCCGGATATTTACACGTTACACAGATGTTGACGAACAGACAGTTCGACACACAGACAGATACTTCAATTCCGTTTGCACAAATTAACGGCACAATCACATTCAGATATTTATACAGAGATGTTCCGGAACAAATAATAGATGTCCCACAACTAATCAGACGATATCAAAGACGTTTATCAAAAGATGGTATCAACTACGTTAGCAGCTACGGTATCAGAAACATTGACATCTACGGTATCAGATCTACGGTATCAGATCTACGGTATCAGAAACATTGACATCTACGGTATCAGCAATTATCAGATCTATGGTAACAGCGATTGTCAGCTACAGTATCAGAAACAAGGTAACAGCTACGGTATCAGAAACACGGTAACAGATCTACGGTATCAGAAACATTGACATCTACGGTATCAGCGATTATCAGATCTATGGTAACAGCGATTGTCAGCTACAGTATCAGAAACACGGTAACAGCTACGGTATCAGAAACATTGACATCTACGGTATCAGATCTACGGTATCAGATCTACGGTATCAGAAACATTGACATCTACGGTATCAGCGATTATCAGATCTTTGGTAACAGCGATTGTCAGCTACAGTATCAGAAACACGGTAACAGCTACGGTATCAGAAACACGGTAACAGCCCTTTGGCTGGAGATTGCAAGACGAGCTTATCTATCCTTCGATTAGATATTTTGGTTCCCGTAATTATTATGAGAAATATCTCGCCTTATATACTCTCTATAGGTGAACATAAATCACATCGAGCTTGCCGTGCACCACGTGAAACAAGTATTTCGGATTTCATGTAAATAACAAACTGGCACATGCAAATCGTTACACGCCACTTACCTTGGAGAAAATCACTTAGTCACCCCAGGTAATGCGTGTACGACGAAATCAAGAAAATGGTGAGTTTCGTTTGCAATTCAAGAAGAACAAAAATCAGTTCAATTTTCGCCTAATTCTGTGACAATACCTCTCCCCTAAGAATAAAAATGTACACGTTTTTAAAACTAACACAGAATAGAAGAAAAATAACTACTGATGATATCTTACAACATTTACACTGGTTATACTACAAACTGGATTTTATTACTGGGCAAATTCATACAAATTTCCCATCATGCCCTACTCAAGTAGTCTGCGCATATATTTTCAACTCCCCTTATTGACATTGTCGCTCTGTCTCTTAATATACAACTTGAGCATATTCGCATGGAATGTTTTTACAATACCGTCCATGTCAATTTTATAGTCCATGTCATCTTTTACTTCTTTAACTTCATATGGACCTTTCCACTGGACTAATAACTTATTCGAACTCGTTGGAAGAAGCAATAGCACCTGATCTCCCAAAAGAAATTTCCTATTACGCGCTCTGCGGTTGTAATACTTGGCATATCTGCGCCCCGATTTAATCAATTTGTCACGTGCCATCTGGCATGTACTCTCAAGTTTGTTTCTTAGATCTGAAACGTACTGGTAAGTCGTTTTTATTTCCTCGTTCGCGACATCACCAGTCCATAGTTCGCGTAGTATCCGCATCGGGCCTCGAACTGTTCTACCATACAACAGTTCAAAGGGTGAGAACCCTAAACTTTCCTGCGGTACTTCACGGTACGCGAACAGAACAGCGTTTAAATAACGGTCCCAGTCTTGCGGACGTTCCGCGCACATCTTTCGTAGAATGCTCTTCAGGGTACCATTAAACTTCTCTACCAGTCCATTGCACATCGGATGGTATGGGGTAGTGTTTAGCTGTTTGATGGATAACAGCCTACTTATTTCACCCATGAGGTCAGAGGTGAATTGGGCACCACAATCCATGAGGATTTCTTCTAGCACCCCTACCCTACTGAAGATATCAACTAATGCTTCAGCTACCCTTTCCGTTTCAATAGTTGGCAACGCTACGGCTTCAGGGTATCTGGTTGCGTAGTCAACCAGAGTAAGAATATACCGATTCTTTCTTTCGGTAACTGGGTGTATTGGTCCTACAATATCTACTGCCACTCTTTTAAACGGTGTATCTATTAATGGCATCTGTCCCAAGGGCACCCTTGTGACCCTTCCCTTCCACACGGTTTTCTGACATACGTCGCACGACCTACAGAACCGTGTGACATCGCCATTAATACCGGGCCAGTAGAATTCAGCGACTACCCTGCTAGTGGTCTTAGCCTTGCCTAGGTGTCCTGCCATGCTTGTCTCATGCGCCACCCTAAGTACTTGAGATCTATATCTCTGGGGTACGACCACTTGCCAATACTTCTTACCCTCCCGAGCGCTAAACTCCCTATGAATTAATCCGTTCCTGCGTACGCATCTCGAGCTACCCCCACGCTTGCAATGTTTAATCGCGCCGGACGTGATTTTCTCAACAATTGTTCTGATGGATTCATCACGTTCTTGCTCTTGTTTGAAATCATCGCGGGAAATTCCTGAAATCGATTCAGGGACTATTAATTTATGAAACGCGGTTTTCTCTCGCCGTGTTTGCACTCGCGTTTCGACTGCCTGGGCCAAAGGTATTTTAAAATCGGCCATGGTTTGAAGACGGGAACCTTCAACATTACCGATCGTCAGATCGTAAATAGGATTGTCCATACAAAGGGCATCAACAGTTCCCGTTAAGAAAGGTGTTTTTACCGTGATCCTTGCTACGGGAATGCGACCCATCGTCTGATCAAGTAACATACATGGGGATTCCCACCCGAGCATTTGGTTATCCTGCACGAGACTACGTTTGATCACTACGCCCGTACAACCAGTGTCACGCAATACCACGACTTCTCGACCGTTGACAAACCCTCTCGCGGTTGGTACACGCGCTTCAGGAAATAAACACGTGCCAAGCGAATGAATACAAGGTTCTACCTGTACGATGTTATCAGATATACCTTTACTTTGTATAGCCACTGCTACCTTATGTATAAGTGCCTTTCTTTTAGGACAGTCTTTTTGAACATGACCCCATGCATTACACAAGAAACATTGCACACGCTGAAAAACTGGATTCCTAACTGACCTTTTTACCTCAGCTGATTTTACAGGCTCCCTAGGCATAGGTCTTACAGACTGGTTTCCAGACTTAAAATCTTTCAAAACCACGTTCTGGGTTCCCCCATGAGCTTCGGCAAATAAATCGGCTTGCTTAGCCATATCTTTTACGTTCGTGAAGACTTTCTCCTTCAGAAATTGATCTAATTCTCGCCCAACTGTATTAAATAATTGATCTCTGAGCAAGAAATCAGTCAACCCTTCAAACGTTTTCACCGCTTTGCCGCATTCAATCCACCGCTCAAAATAGTTCGCAATTCTGACGGTGAACTGACCAAAGGTTTCTCCCTTATCGGGCTTGCTATACCTGGATTTTTTACGAAATCCTCGTTCAGTGAGCTCGTACCTTTTGAGAAGTGCTTCCTTTAGGACGTCGTACTTAAACACATCGTCCCTAGGAAGTCAAGAGTATACATCCAGCGCTTTACCTTTTAAAAGCGCACTAAGATGCAATGCCCAGTCATTTTGACTCCACTTCTGGTTTTCAGCATACCGCTCAAACCGATGAAGATAACTATCCATGTTATCTTTTTCATCGTCAAAGGGAGGTAATTTGGGGCCCCTTAATTTGCTAAAGGCAGAATCGTGTTCTCTTCCAGATGTCGCTAATTCTACCTTACGCTCATGATCCCGTTGCTTTGCTTTTTCATCTAACTCTATTCGCTTTTGCTCCGCTTCCATTTCCCATCCTATCCTATCCTTTTCGGCCTGCTTCTCTAATTCTATCTTTTCCCTTTCGGCCTGCTTCTCTAATTCTATCTTTTCCCTTTCGGCCTGCTTCTCTAATTCTATCTTTTCCCTTTCGAAAGCCCATTTCCTATCATCGGATTCCCTTTCTAATTCCCGTTTTCTTTCATCGGATTCCCTTTATAATGCCCGTTTCCTTTCTTCGGATTCCCTTTCTAATGCCCGTTTCCTTTCTTCGGCTTCCCCTTTTTCCCTTTCCAATTCCCTTTCTAATTCCCTTGATCTTAACCTTTCTTCCTTTTCCCGGGCTTGTTCTTCTTGAATAAATTTCCTTAAGCTTTCACCGTCATATCCAAATTCTTTGCCTAAGGCAACCAAGTCCTTAAGGGATGACATGACAATGACAATTGTAATATGAATATATATAGGTAACCAAACCAATAATTTAAACACGTTTATACTGGACACACGGACCTAGGTAAACTAAACAAAAATAAACTCCAACTAGAGTATTATCTTAACAGAAGGTCACGCTCAAATATAAACATTAAATGTATACCTTCACAAAAATGATTGACAGTTCACTCAATCCAACGATCCCACTTCTGACACCATTGTAACAGAATCGTTACCGAGAGGAGGGTGGATTAAATGAACAATACAAACACAATTTGTGAAAGAAAATATAAATTTATGTAATAAATTATAAATGAAAAAAAATACAAATGTAACAACACAATAATTCATGCACTCAACCCACAATTACACTCACAACCATTCACAATACATGAACAAATTAAATATTAATAAATATTAATACAAAAGGAATCTCAAATGTAAAGGGATCTCTTGGACTATACACAGATCCAAGGATCCATTACGAAAGTTAAACTAATGCAAGTATAAATTACGAAAAATGAACACAAACGACAAACTATACTATCGCACGATGGATTGCGATAACTAGCACGACCATATACTTGTATTCAATCAAGTTGCTAGCTTTTACTGATATCTATGCGATCACTTGAAATATTATTGTGATCTGACATAAGCATGCAAATACAACAATGTATTAAATTGTATTACAATTTCAATACACATATGTGTCTCGACCCCGTATAACCGCACGATTCAGCAACAGTTGAATCGTCTCCCAGTTTCCCCGAAAACCTAGGGTTGACCAATACTATTATCGGATGTTTCCCTTCACGGATCCACCACAGTTATACGTTCAGACAACATACAACATCTACCAGAACCAACGGTTCCTCACTACCCTAGATGTCGACCCGGATGTTTTACAACTCAGACAGCTCCGACACTCGGACTTCTAGCTTTCTGGATATTTACACGTTACACAGATGTTGACGAACAGACAGTTCGACACACAGACAGATACTTCAATTCCGTTTGCACAAATTAACGGCACAATCACATTCAGATATTTATACAGAGATGTTCCGGAACAAATAATAGATGTCCCACAACTAATCAGACGATATCAAAGACGTTTATCAAAAGATGGTATCAGATGTGTTAACAGCTACGGTATCAGAAATGGTATCAACTACGTTAGCAGCTACGGTATCAGAAACATTGACATCTACGCTATCAGATCTACGGTATCAGATCTACGGTATCAGAAACATTGACATCTACGGTATCAGCGATTATCAGATCTATGGTAACAGCGATTGTCAGCTACAGTATCAGAAACACGGTAACAGCTACGGTATCAGAAACACGGTAACAGATCTACGGTATCAGAAACATTGACATCTACGGTATCAGCGATTATCAGATCTATGGTAACAGCGATTGTCAGCTACAGTATCAGAAACACGGTAACAGCTACGGTATCAGAAACATTGACATCTACGGTATCAGATCTACGGTATCAGATCTACGGTATCAGAAACATTGACATCTACGGTATCAGCGATTATCAGATCTATGGTAACAGCGATTGTCAGCTACAGTATCAGAAACACGGTAACAGCTACGGTATCAGAAACACGGTAACAGCCCTTTGGCTGGAGATTGCAAGACGAGCTTATCTATCCTTCGATTAGATATTTTGGTTCCCGTAATTATTATGAGAAATATCTCGCCTTATATACTCTCTATAGGTGAACATAAATCACATCGAGCTTGCCGTGCACCACGTGAAACAAGTATTTCGGATTTCATGTAAATAACAAACTGGCACATGCAAATCGTTACACGCCACTTACCTTGGAGAAAACCACTTAGTCACCCCAGGTAATGCGTGTACGATGAAATCAAGAAAATGGTGAGTTTCGTTTGCAATTCAAGAAGAACAAAAATCAGTTCAATTTTCGCCTAATTCTGTGACAGCGATTAGTTTGTTTGTAAAGTTCTAAGGACTTCCATCATAAATGATTTTCGTCCTCGAACAAGATATCGTATCGGACTTGATCAAATATTCGGTTGAAATCGTGAAAACTCATAGCAGCAGGGGTGGCGGTCGATGACAACACCGCTGCGACGTTTTAAGGTTAATCAACGAAAACGCGAATAGAGTATCACCCTCGCAAACTCATGTTTTGCGCAAGAAATCAATAAGTCCCCGTTTACCAAATGGGGACTTTCTTTTTTTTTTGGTTAAAATATGAGATTTCGTAGGAAGGCTCTATTTTATGTTTTGATGGTTTAAAGTGATTTTGTCGGAAAAAGTTGTCCGATTCGCCCCCCCCCCCCCCCGCTGCTGCTTTACTACATTGGTTTGGTTGAGAGGTATGTAGTATTGTTACTACATCAGGTTGTAGACATCACAAAATCAGTGCAGGGAAATAGGGTTTTGTTACTGCATGGGATTGGTGGAGAGCTATGTAGTATTGTTACTACATCAGGTTTTTTTAGATCATAAAATCAGTACAAGGAAATAGGGTATTGTTAATAGACATGTTTGGGAATGAACCATGTAATATTCTTACTGTAGTCAACATCTATTAAAAAAGGACAAAGAATCAATTCCTTTTTATATTCTGACAGTCATTTCATTGAATTGTCTCGTTGTACTAAACTCCATGTGTATATCAATGATGTGTATCATTGAATAGTCCATATTCTAGTTGTACTAGCTTCAATATGTATATTATTGAATAGTCAAATCTTACTAAACTTCATGTGTATATCGTTGAATTTCTTGTTTTACTAACCTCCATCAGGATATCAATGAATTGTCTATTCTTTCTAAACGGCTTTTGAATAATATTGAATAGTCTAGTCTTCATAAAATCCATATGTATATCATTGAATTTTCTAGTCTTACTAAACTCCATGTGTGTATCACAGAACTGACTAGTGTTACTAATTTCCATGTGTATATCATTGAAGTATCTCTTCTTAACAAACAACGTGCGTATATCACTTACTTGTCTAGCTTTACTTATTACCATGTGTATGTCATTGAAATGTGTAGTCGTAATAACCTCCAATATCATTAAATTGTTAAGTCTTACTAAACTCCATGTATATATATCATTTAAATGTCTGGTGTTCCTCCATGTGAATATCATTAAATTGTCAAGTCTTACTAAACTCCATGTGTATATTAATGAATTGCCTAGTCTTACTAAAATCCACGTGAATATCATTTAATTTTCTCGTGTAGCTCAATTCCATGTCATTGAAGTCTCGACTTTCTCTAAACTACATGTAATTATTATTACAAATGTCAATTTGAATTAAACTCGTTGCTTATTATCATTGAATTATTTAGTCTTCTTCAACCTTATATAGATATTATTGAACTGGATAGTCTTCGCAATTTTAATGTGTGTATTATTGAAGTTTCTAATGTTAATAAATTACATGAGTTTATCATTGAGTTATGTGTCTTCCAAAACTTATGCGCATATCAGTAATTTATTGTGCCTATCTAAGCTCACGCGACGTGTATATCAGTGACTACTCAAATCTTCAAATGTTTTTCTTGAGATTTGTCAGCTATTCCCAAACTCCATTTGCTTAATAATCATTTTACCATTCCTTCTAACCTCCATGAGCATATTGGTCATGTTTTAAGTCTATCGTAGCTCTAAATATATATGAGTCATTCCAAACTTTGTGTGAATCTCAGTGATTCATCCAGGCTTTGCAAATTATGTTCCCATTTCAATAGTATATCCATTATTTGGAAATATAGGTGCATATCATTGATTTATATTGTCTTTCAAGACTCCAGGTGGGTATCATCTTTCGCCATTAGTTAATTGTATACATGATATCAGATTGCTTTGTAATTATAGCTATCACTGACTGATTATCAATTTACCTTGCTTTTACTTTTGGATGTGCGGATTGTAGATGATGCTTTTTTACCATGGCCGCCCGGAAAGGGAAAGGGGTGTAGAGTTTTGCATGTGTGAGACCTATTCATTTATTTCTAAATCACGCTCATCGCCCCAATGGTACATCAAGTCATGCTTTTAAATGGATAGCGGATCAGAAAATTAGATTTATAAACATTTAATGGGAAGACCATTAAATAACAAAAAGTTTCAAGCAATAAGTGTTTTTCTTTTATTTACAGCACAAACTATAATTTATGATCAATATCAAAGTCAAAGAAAAAAACTACAATCTTACAAAATCTTTATCTTTCCTGTCTGTTGAATCAGTCCAATAATAAATTGCTTTCTAGTAGTTTCAAGTTTTCAAAATCACATCTAGAAATTTGAAACGAACACATAATAAACCAAACTAAGGATGGAGAGATTTACCTGTAGAAGAACAGTATAATGTCTTAGTCTCTTCCTACTAAATTCAATTAGACCGGATCGAGATTCAACATCATACAGTACAAGGATAACGTGTTTTTTACTGTTTAAGCCATGGACGAGTACAATACATATCCATGGTGATAGAGGCAAGTAGGTATATAATTCTAAACAAACGATGTACGTGATAAGATTTTCGTGATGTGTCATTTGGATGCATTGAAAATAATAACTTCAAAATTGCTTGGTGGTCAAATATTATACAAATCCAGTCCAGGATATTCATTATAAACAACAGGCTATGTCAAACATTTATCTATATGCATACATCAATACCAACCTAATGAAATAGTTGGGCATATCCAACAAAATATAAGTTGGAGAATATAATTTTAAAATATTTGATCTGTTTATAAAACACATTGCCAAACCTTGCCTGGTTCCTTTAGATAGCTTGCAATTCAAACAAGTTCCAAAACATATCGACAGGACAAGAATATCTTAGCTTGCAAATAGTGTACAATACAATTCTCTATGACGATACAAATCTACATTGTCGTAATTGTTCTTCGTTGTTATGTTTTTATTATTATTTTTATTTTAAATGAGAATGCTGGAGTTTTCCTCTAATTCAGGGCAGTATAGTAAATGATAACAAAAGAGAAAAGGCGTTGTTTCTTCTAATTAGTCTCGCTAATACACTCAAACTTATACAATAGTGATAGCTTCTCATTTGAATTTCAAAATAAGACGTATTTAAGCACCACCTCTAAAAAGTACCACTATAAATACAATTGCATTGTCATTATCATTAAATAGGAGATTTGAATGCAAGTCTTTTGTTGCAGGTCTAATTATAATTAATTTACGCTGTAGCAAGAGAATATGACACGTTTATTTCGTCTTCACGGAGTAAACAACTGTTATCAGAATATATCAAATGTGTTTCTGACATAGAAAGTACAATTCTAAAGCAGGTTCGTTTTCTTCATAACAAATTCCGTTGTAATACAAGGACGCACAGGATTCATTTGAAAAATTAAAGTTAAAGTAAGATCTCACTAACATGTTCGAAGCTGTTTTGCCATTCCACCACCTCCATACTGTGTTGTCGATAGATCTTCGAAGTCCGATCCATGTCCAGTATCCTATTTTAAGTATATATATATATATATATATATATATAAATTCTTACCTAGTGATAAATTACTAACGTACTGGAGTTGATCGTCACATAAACAGTTAGAATATGTCGATACGTGGTGAGATATTTATAGGTACTGTAGATGATCGTCACTTAGATAATACAATTATGTTTATACCTGGTGAGAAATTGCTAACGTACCGGAATTGATTGTCACGTAGATGATACTAATATCTGGGGTTGGTCGTCACATAAACAATTAGAAAATGTTCATACCTTTTGAGATATTTCTAAAGTACTGGAGTTGATCGTTATTAGCGATGATAAGCAGCTTAGCTTCTTCTCTTTCACACACTTCCATTGCCTCCGAACAGTTAGCATATGTTTCGTGATACTTATAACACACTGCAAGAGTCGGGTTGTAGATATAGTCTCCATCGCAATGTTGTGGGCCAGCATGCCAGAAAAGAAAGCACATTAACTAATTATCATATTTTGATATATAAGCTCTTTAAACATTTGATTTACATTAAACCAGCTGAGTCAGTCATATATTTTGCAAAATTGAAGCTGACAAAAATGAAAACAAGCTTACAGGTCGTAACCTGATAACAGTACACGCTTAGAAGTATGATGTCACCTGCGATAACACGTTTCAGATTATGTGCATTAGACTGTGATGACATGTTTGCATAATATGCAATATACCTGTACACAGTTAGATCTTTCAATACGCGTTGTTTATTAAGTTTTGATTCTTCAATTGCACATTAGTATGAATATATACATAATGTTTCAAAAATCGTCTATTGATTTTATGATCTCTAGACAGTGACAATATCTCAACGTTTAACCATTAACAATACAAACTAACTTATTAATAATAATAACAATATTAATAACCTAAATTTATAACAGACTTTGACATGAAATCCTGATTTCACCCCGTCTCTTTGTTTTGCTGTCTCACTATCTCTCACTGACACAGACACACACATACAGAAACACATACAAGCACACTCTTTCTCATCCGTAATTGATAAAATTGATAAAATATGTGGAAATATGTGTATTGTGTAAAATAATCACTTAAAAATGAATGTAAACCAAGTAACCACAAGAACGCAGTTGGTTTTAACCTTATACAATTTCAATGCGTTCTATCTAGAGTGTTCACAATATCAACGATACAAAGTTGCAATACTATGTTGACATTAAACACACACGTAACGTACAACCTATAATAATGTTTTAAAAGCAGATTACTATTTAAATAACAAAATATAATAAGCCCTCTTCCCCTTTTGTCTCACTCACTGCACTGTTTTTCAGGCGGTATACTAAGCAACCAAAGAACAACAACATACGGACGGCCAATTAAATATGACCATTTAAATTAGTTATGAAATAAGGCGGACCGTTATAATTCCATTATCCTAAATGTTTTGTAACATACCATCACTGCTTCTTTCATCCGTTTCTATAATTAAAATAGCATCGTTAATTTGGCATCCAAATCAAATAGATGATATGTATTGTATTTTCTTGTACATATGTTATACAAAGTTTCCATCAATTTGTCCGCAGCCATGATTCATTAAATCTCAAATTCCATTTCCGCCTGAGACAAATGGAGATAAAAGGATGATGTACTATTCTACCTTGCATCATAATGCATAGTAATCTTTAATATATCATTGCGGCAAATGGACACCAGTCATAGGTTTCAGGAATGGGAAAAAGTTAACGGCTTTGTGGGGCATTTATTAAAAAAAATGATCTTTAATTTCGTATCCAAACCAAAAGGATGATATATATTATATTTTATTGTACATATTTGATAAACGGTATCCAACAATTTCTTCGCAGCCATGACTCATTAATCTCTAAATCTATTTCTGCCTGACATAAAATTGAGATACAATGATGATGTGTTATTCTACCTTGCATCATAATGCATAGTGATTTTTAACATATCATTGTCGCAAAAGGACACCAGTCATAGGTTTCAGGAAAGGGAATAAGTTAACGGTTTGTACTGGATTGTAATAGCTTATATGTTCAAGGCGATACAAGTGTCGGATCTATAATAGAAATATCCGTTCTTCATATATTTTACTTTCATACTTGTCGTCAGTATATTGGGCTTGTTTTGCTTACGTAATTCGTCAACATTTTACATACGTGTGTAGTAGTTCCATCCTTGCTGCACACCTTGATTATCAGGGAGACCACGTTTGTATGACTGAGACCCCAAACACTTTTCCAATGAAGGATTATAGAAGAATGACCTGCAGGAGTGATCCATTCCACAATACAAGGGACAATCGATAAACGGGAGTTCATTTTTCTCCCACAATATAATTGATTGGTCTTGGTTGTTTTCGGAGTCATGATCTGATTCCCAGGAACTGCAAATGCTTGAATCTAAAGAGAAAAAAAAAATATCTGTAAGAGTGTTTACTAAATAAAATCAAATTTCCAAGATCCAAATTGTCGACACTTACCTAAACATTGCCTATAAAAAAATGTTTGCTAGTCATCGCTAAATATTGTCTCACTGCAGACATCGTAGCGATATGACTGAAACATTGTTATCAAACAAATAAACACTCTCATGTGAGAAACTTAATACTTAATATGGGAAGGAAATCAAATGCATTTCCATCATACCAATTTAAAGTAGCAAATCTACAGTTAGTGTCTGACAATAAAAATATGCAATTACATATATCTGCTAAACAATCTTTATATCAATTAATCTTTTGCTTTACATTTTCGTAACTTATACTCGTGTTACTTGTATTTTTTCTGCTGTGATATTTGTCTGTTATTGTGTTATGTTTCTGCTTTTATCTTGGATAAGTTTTTAGTATGGCCCTGTACAAATTCATTTGGTTTTGCGGTAATCATTAATTTTATCTAAGTAGGTCTCGTTTAGAATAAAGAATATAAAACATATCGTATTTTCTGAACAGTAACAATATGTGATGGTTTCATGGGAAGATAATGGTAACGGTATTTACAATGTTTAGATCAATGATTGTATATGATAGGAACGAAAGAGATACATTAACTCTTACCTTGTGCAAGTGAACCTGCCATCATGAAAAACAAACTGACAGGCGAAAGGACGATTATTGATATTAGCAGATAATAAATCATGATGTAATCGCAGCGGAAAGTAAGGCAATGTATTTGTATTCCTCAACAAACTATCACAGACTATGTTCAACGCTTGTCGCAAACGCCTAGCAATACTTTGTCACCTTTATGGAAGAGAATGAAGTCTCTAAATGAAAGAGACAGACTTGAGGTCTTGTCGTAGCATTGCCTCATCCATACACAGTGCCAATAGCCGACCAATCATGTTGTTATACTGATTTATAGGTAATGTTCCTAGAGGGATCCTGCAAAAATTACAAATTCGTAAAGAAATAGCTGATTTAATAACCCCCATCCATAAGCTAGAATTGCTGATCGACTGTAAACATACATTAGTCATCGACACATCAAGCTTTAATTCCTGATTGGGTGTCACAATACAACATTCATCTAGCATGAATTGCTGATTGACTGAGGAAATAAACTAATCATCAAGCTGGAATTTGCGTATTGGCTGTGGCAATACACCATTCATCAAGCTAGGAAACTGTTATTTCGGTCAACCTATATTCCGTAGTAACGGCTATTCAGGACGAACTACTTAACATTATATCATTTTCATTTCTTTTGAAACCCAGAATAAACACGTATTCAATACAATTAAGCTTGAATGATGGTATGTATATTATATCTTGATAAGTAAGATTGTTTTGTATCTTCAGTGGGCTCTATTGTTTCTATTGCTTTAGATCTTCAAAAAATTACTTCAAACATATATATATATATATATATATATATATATATATATATATATATATATATATATATATATATATATATATATATATATATAAAGTTACATATTAGGCAGAATACAAACAATGCAAACAATTTTCTTTCATGTTATTTTGATTAATTGTCAAATTCCTAATGTGTACAAGTTAACAATATAGGAACTATGACAATGTTGATTTATAAAGACACTAATGTTATTACAATTTTCATTCGGTAAAATCATTATAATCCTCCATCCAGCCTTACTATAAGAAATTTATTTTCATTAGATTCTTTAGTAGAAGCTCGAATTTCCGAGTGATAAAATCCTCATGAGGATACCGTTAAATGATGCAGCAGCTGCAAGACGTAAAGTTGAAAATAAGTTATTATTGGTGTTTAAAATAGAGAACTAAACAAGTAAAGCATAAAATATTTCAATCATTTTTTGTTCTACTAGGAAATCGTATATTGACTAATTAGTTACAGTAACTGCCATATGGAGACTGTTTCATAACTAGAAATAACTGAATGAGACTTATCGATAATGTCGACAATCTTGTCAGCAGATAGCGGTAAATGCCGCACATATGCCAATTAAGGTTCGGGTATCTTATGTGATCGATGAATGTTCAATGCTAATACTTATCCAGGTTTCAATAATCAAAAATAAACGTTTTATGTTAGTATTAAGACAGAAATGCATATTATTTGTTGCTACTTTTAAGTGCTTTTATTCAAATGGTTAAAGTGTTGAAAAGAAAGATCATTAGTATATTTGTTTATTCATGACCAGAAATAAATAATAACAATTCTAATATAGGCGAAGATGCATAGAAAATTATTATATCAGTTGGAACCACGTTTTGGACGATATTATGATACAAGTACCAAATGTTGGAACTGTGAACATAATTTTTATTGCGTACATAATTATTACCTCACACTTTGAATTAAATTTGATTGATTCAATGTAACATAAAGATATCAATAAATACAACGAGTTTCTAGAACGTTAGTTTTATTTCAAACATATATTATTAACAATGTTGATATGTTCGATCGACACATCCAATTTGTATTTTGAATTATGAATTGTAAAGCGTACATACATACATACATACATACATACATACATACATACATACATACATACATACATTCATACATACATACATACATACATACATACATACATACATACATACATACATACATACATACATACATACATACATACATACATTTGACCAACTTACTTCACTGATACTAAGTTGAAACAAAGAATGTTGTGTTACAATTAGGAGGCTATAATCTGTGTTGCACATTCTGAACACTTCGCCTGTAATTACAACATATAAAAATGTTTCGTCCATGAGGTAACGTACATTCCGCCATGTCAACGAGTGAAGTTCATATGTACTGCGGTGCCGTCAGTAATTCATAATTCAGCAGTCTCCGGATAATACACTTGTAATATTATTTATGATCATGTCACAAAGGACTGCAGCATTATTGATTATCCGTCGTACCCTTCTCAGTCGACGATTGATCTATCGATAACATTTTTCGATAGAACGAGGAGAAACAGATAGAAGAGAATTTTACACAATACACAGACAAACTTGTTAGATAAATAGATAGATAGATAGATAGATAGATAGATAGATAGATAGATAGATAGATAGATAGATAGATAGATAGATAGATAGATAGATAGAGATCGATAGATAGATAGATAGATAGATAGATAGATAGATAGATAGATAGATAGATAGATAGATAGATAGATAGACAGGTAGCATGATATCCCACCCAGTCATATTATCCTGACACCAGGTAGACCAATCCTAACACTAACCTCTTAATGCTGAGCGTCAAGAGAGGCTGCTCTTAGTACCATTTTTGTAAGTCTTTGGTATGACACGGGCAGGGATCAAAGCCACGATCTAACGTTCCGCGAAGGACGATCTAACCACTAGGCCACCGAGTGGTTAAGGAAGAGAAGAACGGTAAGATTAAGATGCCGCTTATGATAACTCCGTCTGGTCAGCGAACCAAATGGTCCTTTTAGAACCATTCAGATCTAATGATAAGAGAGGTATTGCTCATGCATTAGCATTGATGTTTGGTACATGTGTGTGTGTGTGTTTGTGTGTGTGTGTGTGTGTGTGTGTGTCTGTGTGTGTGTGTGTGTGTGTGTTCGCCAGTGAAATTTAAAATCTCTTATCTTATCATTATCTTTGTCCTTTATAAACACCGATGTCTCTACTGTATATTGTGTCCCTATAACACCGTTTCCATGTTCAACTTATGGGCACCTATTTAATTACTATTGGTTCTCCAGGAGACACACACTTATAGATGTATTCAGACATCTTACTTAGACATGTCATTATTGTTTGGTACTTTGTTAACTGACAATGTTGTTAATTTTTCATGCCACTTTTTAAAATTGGTTACCTCGCAATCTAATCAAGGTGTTGCTAACGCAATATTAAACTTAATATATATATATATATATATATATATATATATATATATATATATATATATATATATATATATATATATATATATATATATATATATATGTATATATATATATATATATGTATATCTTCTCGATCTTACAATGAAACATAGAAATTCTATTTTTATTGAGATAAGCATTGCCATACATTAAGTTAATTTTGATAAGGTCGCTGGCATTTTAGCAAAAATTATACATTTTTTAAACTTGTTTTACTAATTAAAATTGCTCTATTTTTTTCTGCTAAATTGGACTTCAGTTTAATAATAATATTATTAATAAGGACTGTGTATAGCAACTAACCTTTAGAAGTTCTAAGCGCTTTACATCATCAATATTGATATGACTACACTACAGAAAAACAAGTAACAAAAACCATGAAATTGGAAAACACAAAAAAATGCTGAAAACATAAAAGATACAAAACATTATTAGATCTCTAAATTTTGTTCCTGCAGTCAAAATATATTAGTTTTAAGAGCACTCTTAAAAGTGATCACTGTGTCTTAGCGTCTAATTTCAATGAGCAACTTGTTCCACATCCTCAGGCCCTGGAATGCAACATAACTGTGTCCATATGACTTCGTGTTCATTGTGGGAAAACTGAGTAAACGATTGTCGGAAGAGGAACGTAAGTACCTTGTATACACTTGGCTGAGGCCGGATAGGTATGTTGGACCGGAGTCTATAAGTGAAACATAACACAGAGAACATAGTTTGTGCTTGATTCTGTATCGAATTGATAACCAGTGTAGGGTACAGATCAGTCGTGAAGAGAGCTCTGATCGATATACTCTAACGATGATCCGACGAAGTTTATGTAGTAAATGTTGTGACGAACTATACATAATTGACTTACAATATGCCAGTCTTGTAAGTACTAATAAACACACAAATGTTTTAGTGGCATCAACTAAAAGATATTTGCGACTGGAACTGATGCCTCTCAGTTCAATATATGCAGCCTTCCATATGTTCATGACATGTTGGTGCAATGTGAGAGTACTGTAGTAACATAAGATTTCGTACTGTGAGAACTGAATGTTGGTGATATTTATTGTACAGGTAAAGGATGTGATGAGAAATTCTTCATCTTGTGATCAGTTTAGCTTCAGTTTTATCATCATTCATATGCAGCTTGTTACATGTCAACCATGCGTTCACCTCAAAAATGCAACTCTCTACTCCATGGATGGTAGCATCAACTTCAGTTGGGTGGCTAGAATTGTATATGTGGGTGTCTTCAGCGTACAGTTGGTGAGACAATGGGTGATAATCTATGACACTTGAGAGCGGCTGAGTGTACAGTACGAAGAAAACATGTTCAAGAACAGACCACTTTGGAACACCACACCATAGATCAACTGGGATGGAATGTATTCCATTTGCAGATACAATGTGTGTCCTGTTGACTAAGTAGGACTTGAACGACTGTAAGGCTATATTCTGAATGCCAAATACATGCTGGAGACGGTAACGTAATATATCATGGTCTATTATCTCAGATGCTGCAGACCAACCAAGAAGGTGATGACTTTAATCTTTCCACTATCCAAAGCAGAGTGAATATCGTTAAATACTTTCAAAAGAGTAGTTTCAGTACTATGGCAAAGGCGATATGCAGACTTTACATTGCTAAAAGACTGTTTGAATTAAAATGAGATACAAGTTGGGTTAGTGCAACTTTATCGAAGATGTGTTTATTTGAATGGGAGATTAGAAACCGGGCGGTCGTTCTTTACGTGGTTAAGGTCAAGTGTTGGTTCCTTGAGCAGAGGCTTTATGATGGCAGTTTTGAAAAAGGATGGGAATTCCCCCGATAAGAGAGAGATATTAATAACATCAGTTATTGAATACAATATTGGGTCAATGCACTTAAGCAGCAGTGATGTCGGTATTGGATCAAGTTTTCAAGACTTTTGTGCACTCTTCACCATATTGTCCTTCATAAATCAATAGAGACAGGTTCAAATGATCCTAATGGTTGTCGCTGAAATTCTGCACCATAACTGTATGTTGACGAGTCAATTGAAATTGTGTTGTCAAGCGTATCTTTAATGGTTTGTACTTTGTCACGCAAGAAATTTGCAAATAGGTCCGGTTTCCAGGAGAGTCAAAGGGAACGTTGAAATCTCAAGAATAATTATGTTGCCACCTATCGAATTTCAATACCCCAGAAGATTCGGAATCTGCTCCTAAATGAGAGACTCAGTGAGCTTGTTTTTTTTTTCACTAGGAGGAAGGTGTTAGAGACAGAAATAAATATTTCCAGTGTGAGTGTTGTTTAAACAAGTTTGAATTTTGTGTGGCACAAATAGACGAGTGTGCAGTACTTAAGGCATTTTATCATGGAAATCGTTGTAATGACAGCAATTCCACCTCCGCGAGAGTTGCAGGGAACGACATAATGGAGTAATCGGCGGGTGTTAAATTCTCACACTTGGGCTCATCGACTTATGTTCTAAGCCATGTTTCTGTCAGGAGGAAGACGTCGATATTCTGGTCTTTGATAAAACTAACCACTTTTGTGCCAATTTCTGGTGATCCTACTGATCGATCGTTGAATAATGCAATACAAAGTCGTATCCCTGGGATAGTTGACACAACTGCTGACGATTAAGGATGAATTTGAAGGTGGTTATCAAAATTAACGGCCGAATTTTTAAATTGTTTATCTGTTATGGACGAAAGGGAGATAATTATTATTCTTAGTCCTGTTCTACGCCGGCAAGCTTTGAAACAGGGTTTTTGTTTAGATTTCGATTACATTTAAGTAATGATGAATGTATTCCCAGTTGGTTTAGTTTGAGCACAATATACTATAAAGAGTCAAGGTGTGATCATTTAATGCAGTTACTGAGGGTCCATAGTAGAATATGCGGGTTGACTGGCGATCACGTGATGGCGATTTATTAAAACACATATGGCGTCTTAACAGAGGAACAAAACAGCTTAACAGTGGAACAAAACAGCTACGAAAAATTACACTTGTTCTCGTTTCCAAAACAAGGAGGTGAAGACACATACAAACTGAACAGCCAATGAATGATGAAACACAATAATATAGACAAAGATAGACAACAAACACATATATCTTGAACAATAGCAGTTACACGATGGCGGCCATCGTTCCATAAGTCCAAATCAGCTGGTCCGTCAGTGATGTTTACCAAGGATAATTCTGATGACACTGTTGGCAGACAGTATATTAAGGTACAACAGCACAGTCCACTGCAGTTGATCCCCAACCATGTGGAATGAAAACTATACCAGCTGCTAGATATTAAAGAGCGCCAACAACGATTATAATTTAGGATTTAAAACGTCTAAATCAATGTTAAAAGGTAACCGGAAAAGATTTGCATGTGCAATTTCATTATCCAACATCTTGGGATATTGTGAAAATGCCAGAGAGAGTATTTGTGGGAATCAATTATACAATTGTACTTGTAGGAAAGGGTGAAGATGACGGTGATGTATGGCGCCTAGGTAGCACTGGCGGTAAGAAAGTAATATAGTTCAAACTTTTTTATTTGAGGATGCCCATCGCTCTCTGAAGTACAAGAGTTACTTTCTTGTATAGATTAAGGTAGTAAATCGTTACTACGATCGTTCACAGTTACTAAAGATAGTGTTCAAAGTGATGTCGAGGGTATATTTACATGACATATACCATCACAACAAGTTTATATTTACATGACATATAGCATTACAACAATGATATACTTACATGACATATAGCATCACAACAAGGTTTTATTTACATGAAATATAGCATCACAACAAGGGTATATTTACATGACATATAGAATCACAACAAAGGTATATTTACATGAAATAAAGCAACAAAGGTATATTTACATGACATATAGCATCACAACAAAGGTATATTTACAAGACATATAGCATCACAACAAAGGTATATTTACATGACATATAGCATCACAACAAGGTTTTATTTACATGAAATATAGCATCACAACAAGGGTAAATTTACAAAACATATAGCATTACAACAAGGGTATATTTACAAGACATATAGCATCACAACAAGGGCAAATTTACAAGACATAGCATTACAACAAGGGTATATTTACATGACATATAGCATCACAACAAGGGTATATTTACATAACATATAGCATCACATCAAGGGTATATTGACATGACATATATCATCACAACAAGGGTATATTTACATGACATTTAGTATCACAAGAAGGTTTTTTGGCACCAGGGCATCTTGTCATCGCTTTACGAAATGTTGCGATAAAACTCTCAAGTATATAGTCGAATGCTATCATGAAGTTTCTTTTAGACTAAACGGATATCAAGAACCATCTAAAGATATATTATTACATTTTTATATAGCGCGTGCATTTCGTCGTTCAATGACATATATGGGACGTGATCAGAATATAGATACTGGTTTACAAATATCACAACTGGATTTCACAACATTGTATCCAATTTTGTACTAGTCGTTGGAACATCTTGTTTTAGTTAGACATTCTGTTGATGGTATACATTTTATAGCTCTCGTAACCGAAGCGGTTGGTATTAATTACAAAGCGATTTATGTTTAACAAACAAATATTACTTGAAAGGGCGGATGGACGAATGAGAGTCGTTGACGCTCCAGTGGAAATCATGTAATTAAATCGCTCATATCTTCACCTTAAGGTCGCGTTGACCCCTGGTCAGGTGAAAAATTATAGTCAAAGTTTGCAAGTAAATGCGGAACACAAAATATATTAAAGATCAATTTGCTAGTGGTGGTCAAAACAAATCGCCGTTCAATAAAACTCAGTTTAAACATTTTAATAAATCTTTTGAATCAAATAATGGAGCTAAATTTAATATTTTTCTGAGTTTCTTTAAAGATCCAATTACAACAGGTTGAATATCTCCACTTTGTGCAGCTTTACCAGTGTAAATGGCTGCTGTAGCCCCAGCCATTGTAGAGATTGCTGCACTTGGAGTTTTTAGTAGTTCTGGCGAAGCACGTGGTAAAATAGCTGTTGATTAAATAACGGGAAAAAGATTTTTCAAAAAGGAGGAAAAGCCTAAGACTACCAAAAACTCATTTGATATATAAGTGGTCTGAGACTTCCAGAAAGAGTTCGTTGATATTTCCACTGTCTAATTTTGATTTAATGTATGCTTTTTACAATTACAATTTGAAAACTTAAGAGGTGTTTGTATCCGTTATCATTTGCCAAAACAACCAAACAATGATGAAACCGGTATAGTTAATCTTGACAATAGTTCTGGTCCAGGTAGTCATTTTGTCGCTCACATAATTGATCCTTTTTTACTGGCACCACAAATATAATGTTAAAATATGTTGCCACAGTAAAACGTACTGCGCTTGAAACTCTGATCTTGTATTCAACATTACCAACGAAGACACTGGCTGATCCTTCAATATGTTGCCGTGAAGCGATTGCTGTACTTGACGCTGTATGAAAATGAACCAATCTATCCCGTAAAGTTGTACACAAATACACATGTAACCTCTATCGTTTTAAAAAGATCTTAAAAGTTTAATCGGAGAAATTTACCGATGATCTACCTCTAAGCAAAAACACACAACTGAAGAAATATCACTGGAAAATGTATATAAAATCAGTAGTGAAAAAAAAAACGAAATGGTTATTTTTCAAGTTAAGAAAGAAAATTTAAAAACATGTAATCTTTTATTACAATATATTATCGTTAGAATTAATGGAGTAATCAAATACTGCACTGCGTTTTTTAATAATACTGGAAAGATTGAACCCGGTGTTACTATGTGAACGATATTGGATAATATTTGCAATAGAGTACAAAAGTCCAGTGTTACAATGACTGGTGTTCTCCGTATGAGTAGGAATAACATTACTGATCTTTGAGAACCAGAATCAAGGACTTGTTAGCAACAATCACTACTGGAATGACATCAAGTTAGTACTGTTTATGAACTTTCGACGAAACAATAATATGAACATTAATGAATTTTTGGGAAATCCAGAAATAGTTGATATTTAGCTCTCTCACATAAAACGATCACCGGCAAAATAGTATATACGGAAGCATCTGTACAAACATTATGGTCACCGCTTAATACATTTATTAAACATTATGCTGAGGTTACCGACTTGTACAGGTTTTCAGTACTAGGTGTTTCAGTATTTACAATATATGCTACAATACCACGGTGGTATACACTAACTAGATCTTCTGGATCTATGTTAGTAGTATTTGATCAAAACGACCAAGTAACATTTGAAGTGGAACCCGAAGAGAAAATAATCGGCTTGATGTATTATTGGTGTCTTTAGTCAGCCGCTCTAAACTATCACATACTTAAATATAATGTGCAGTACATGTACAATCGGGTGCTTGAATGGAACAATACACTCAAAATATAGTTGATGAGTATACAGCAAAATTAAACAAATATCGCAGACGTGTAGTTGTCATTTACATAATAGTATATTTGGTGTCTAATGGTATCACTGTAACCGGCGTATTGCTATCAGTTGTAACAAATTGGGTCTCAGTTGCAACAACAATCGCTGGAGTTCTTAATAATATTGCTAAGAAATTATATACATGTAGCAAAAGCAAATTGTAGTAGTATATAATAAAGTTTGATACAGCGACTCTAGCATACTCCAAATTATCTTCGTTTGATCTCATCAAGTTTTGGTGATGAAATAATATTGGATACTGAAATTACATAAATGATTAAGATAAACAACAAAGCAATGACTACGTCTTATTTATAATAGTTGTCATCGCAAGAACTACGTCAACATATCCTCGTTAATACAACTCGGTTTAAGACTACGATGAAATCAGCAAGTTCGACCTTTCTTGATTTTATTCTCAACTTTACAACTGCAATTCCAGTAAAAACAATTGCGCTTGCACAATTAAGAGTATATGACTGATGGCTGGATATATTAGTTCAAAATTATTCGGTGGATTACTGGCGAATAATTTGCATGTAAATGGAACCTCTGACTGGCGAAGTGTATTCATTCCGATGGCAAGTTATTGCATTGATCACATCAGCAACTCATTTCAGCGCATATTTAAATCTATTATAGGAATAGAATCGAAAATAGCTTTAACATTTCATGAACCAACATTACCAGCTGAAATAAAAAATGAACACTTGATAATGTTGTAGATTTTTATCAATCATGGATAAGATCAGTGTTAAAATAGCCTGAAGTTCCACCAAAATACAAAGGACCGCCAGAACCAAAACAAGATGAATTTAATTCGATGAAAGGGTATTATAAACTTCCAGAGTATCGAGAAAGAAATTAATGGGAAATGTATGCAAGTTTTGTATTTAGTTGAATCGTATATGACTTCCAAAATAAAGAATACTCTATATAAATTATGATTATGGGGTAAAAACCAAACATTGATGAAAGATATGATAATAAATATTGACCTTATTGTATAATGAATCGTAAGCATAAGTTAGGTTGCAGAATATAAAGCTTTGGCTTTATTCAAATGTGCACCCATCAATAAATTGTCAGCTGTGCTAAGTCAATTTCACATCATGGACTTCAGATGAAAATTGTAACCGTGTAAAGGTGTCTTATGGACCAGATTTCGGTGGGGTGCTCCAAGTAATATTTTTATTTATCTCATAAGACCCGTTATGGCTACTATGTGTGAAAAATTGAACTATTGAGCCCCCATTGAGTGACGCTGACATATAAATTACTGAATACACAAAATATGAAATTCAACTCAACAACTTAATATCATTTAATAACAGATCGTAATTTATCCAAACAAAATTAAATTTGAAAGCCTACCACTCGTCTGTCACTAGATCAAGTGACGGCCTATTTCATCATCTGACTTAGTGTGATAGATTTTCCTCCTGTCAGGTGTTCTTAAGCATCGGTATTATGCTTCGCTGAACTGGTACTACATTTCCCACCAGTATATCTAACTTTTGCCTCCGTACTTCCTTTCTCGTCGCCTCTCAGAGACTCGGGACGAACTGCACTAGGGTATTTCCCTCTGTCTCCATACAGTTCTTCTGGTCCCTGAAAGCTTCCTGTACGAACACACAAGGACATTAGCAAGCATATTCATATAGCTATCGAGACTCACACTAAACAACAATATCATCATATAAGCCATTACCTTGTTTGGTCACGCATTCGTGCACATCAAAATATCCATTCTCTCTGATATATAGATTCTCAATCTTATCATACAGAATAATATCACAAAATCATACCCAATTCCATGCACTGCACGTCTACAAAGTGTACAGAGAAATCATGCGCTATACATGATGCTCCTACAAAATATGCACACAATTAAATTCCTATTAACTAATGTTGCACATTGAACCCATTATACATAGTTAAATTCAATTCAACATTTGTGAATCTAGAATATCACATGAATACATGCAAGCGGTTACTATCAAATAACCAAATAGTGAATTATAATATTAATTATTTACATAAACATTGCTCATATCTCAAAATATGCATGTAGATCAAACATTACAAATGAATCAAACACTAAAAAGAAATCAAACTCTACAAATGGTAGTTTCAAGTCCTAACGATTCTAGTAATGCAGTTTACATGCTGCACATAGTTAAAGTACGGTTATTTTGCCGTAATATATTATAACAATCGAGCGAATAATCAATGACCTGTTCTGAAATTCCTTTGTTAATATATCACAATAATCGAGCGAATAATCACTGACCTGTTCTGAAATTCCTTTGTAATTCTCCGAATAACAAAGTTCCCCGCCAATTTTAAATGACGTAGGAGTAGCATATCTTCTGTTAGAACTCCCATAAGCGACTACTAGGGTTTGGTGCTCAAGAAAATAGATTTAAGTTGGCGATTCCATTGGTGGCCACTCCTTGCAACCAATGTCGATTGACGTCGATTCACCCATGGTTTACGTAGTTAGTAGACACTGCCCTCTGCGTGGCAGTCTGTCAAGGGTGGTTTTGTGACCCCCAGTTGATGTTCCTTTGAGCCAAAAACAGAAAATCCATCACTTACCTGTGAAAAATGTTATATCCATGATACATAACTGGCTTGAGACCTCACTGTTCACAACACTTACCTTCGTACAATTATGACGCGGAATTATTAGCCTCGGGGTCGAGCATATATATGTGGCAATCTGGTTATTATTCCTTACATTGTGACATAGAGAAAAGCTGACAGTTTTTCGCATTGTGCATATTTGGTAAAACCTTCACTTTCAGACGCAAGGCTGGTCATATTCGTTTCCACCTCTTTTAAAAAACGCTGAAGATAGATTGGTTGAAACTAGTTTAGGATAACGTTTCGAACACATGGTTTTCGTCATTTTTATCATTGTTTGTTCTTTAATCATGTACAATTTCCAAACGTAAAATAGTCAAATAAATGTCAACGTAAATATATGAAAGTACCCTAGGAAAATTCTATCAATATGTCTGGTGTGCATGGTGCAAATGCAAACAAATGCAATTTGCACCTGTCATTATCAAAGAAATTAGTACTATCCTTAGATTAGCTTGGGGATATTACAAAGCAGACGGGAAAGGTATATAGATGGAGTATTGTCGGTGATGCACCCGGGTCATACCATAACAAAGATGTACGATATTTTTATGAATGTTTGATAATACGTCAGCACTATGAAAGTTTTCTATACCAGGATGTCTTATTGTAATTCTAACAAAATATGTTAAGCGTCTTTTGTAAGATGACCCTGATTATTTGGTTTTTTTTCTCCTCTATTTTGAAAAAGCTATTCATTTTTGGCAGATCATTTATATACCAGTTAAAATATTTAAAACCATTATGCTTTATTCCGTTACTGCTTTCTAAAATTACCAAATGGATTGTCTGTTCTTAATGTGAGTCATACTTCTCTAAACTCCCATGATGTCAATAATGGACATTTCCTAGGCTATTTGGACTCATGTACTTAGTGTTCTTTATCAACTTGTGCCCATTTATAGAATCTGACAATTTTTATTCGGTCATTCATTTGCAAATATATACGTTCAGAATACTTAAGAAAGTATTAATATTAGTGTTATATACTTTGCTAGTTATTTTGTAAGTTTGGCACTGCGTTAATTAGGAGTTAAAATCTCAGTTTCTTACCAAGTGGTTAGAGTGTTTGAACCGCGGCAGAAGCATACCAAAAACGTGTAAATACGGTAACAATAGCTGTCTCATTAGGCGCACTGCAACTATTACATTATTGTTAGAATGCTAATGTGTTTTACTACCAGTGATATTTAAATATGAGAATTTCCCATGTGTTTGTTTTAGTCACTTTTTCCGCAGAAATATTAAAAATAGTTATTTGACCACCGTGTATTAACACCATTAAAATGGGTTTAGGTTATGTTGCTTCTGTGTAAATGCTATAAATTGAAATCAAAATTCAACAAGCGTGTTTTTCGCAAAAATCATTAGCTAGGTTTTATTAGTATTAATAGTGCAGACACATTTTAATTTTTCTGCAATCTTTTATCACCCGTTGAGAGTTTGCCAAACAACTTGTTATTGATAGCCTTAGCATTTCACCATTCGTATGTTTCATTAGTTACCTCCGTTGTCTTTAAGAATCGACTCCCGATATTGGGTATTTACTAATCCAGTGTCCAGCTGACGTAACAGTTCTTGTAATATTAAAGGATTGAATAGAAACTGCTTTCAATTAATTTTAAACCCTACATTTGGTTTTAGTCAATTAAACGGTGTTTAGTTTTGTACCGTTTGTATTACCATCGTACATCCGATATTATGGGAATTTCTGACTAAAGATGATTACAATAATAAATATCCGTATGAAACCTTAAAAATTGTTATTTTGGCTGTTTACCATAATGTATCTACAGTAATATTATTGTATGCATTAATAACATAGTCATGGAGGTAGAACGTTTAACTAGTTACGTATGAGGCAATATCAATATCAATACAATCCTATATTTCCTTTCAGGTTATTTTGCTTTATTTCCGAATGTCTATTTTGAAATTTAAAACCGTGAACTGTGCAATGCTTCAATGCACCAAAACATAACTAAAGTATGTAATGTACTCATTTAATATGCAATAGTTAACAAAAGATAGGAATTTACAATGAAATCTGTCAGTTATGAAGTGTTATTATTTTACTGGCATTCGTTAGAATAAATTTGAACATGCGTGATAAAACTCTTCCTGGGCGTACACTGAATGACATAGCACGACGTCAGGGTTTATCCTGCAAGAGGAACAGTTGAAAATTAATTTTGTGTAAAATAGAGAATAAAACAAAATGAAACACAATAATTCAAACTTTGCATCATTTATAGAAAATCATATATTGACTTATTAGTTCTAATAAATGAATCTAAGTGCCACGTGTAGACTGTGTCATGTCTAAATATATTTTAATGAGAATTATGAGTAATGTCGACCTTCTTGTCAGCAGATAGAGGTATATGTAGCACATGTGCCACTCAAAGTTCAGGTTTTAATAATCAAAAATAAACTTTGTATGTTAGTAATACGATATAAATGCATTTTATTTGTTTGTTACGTTCAAGCGTTTGAATGCAACATGGTTAAATTGTATTGTAAACAAAACAATTCAAACGGTCAAGTACTAATGTGAATAATTGTTGTACTTGACCGGAAGTAAATATTAGCAACTCTTATTTAAGCGAGGGTGGATAGAGAGTTGTTGTATCTGTTGAAATCACAGTTTGTACTATAGGATAATACAATTGACAAGTGTGTTGAAACAATAAACATATTTTTTATTTCGTATATATATATATATATATATATATATATATATATATATATATATATATATATATATATTTTAACTAAAACTTTGGGCAAAATTGTATTGATTCAATGTAAGCTAAAGAGATCAATACATGCATAGAGAAGGTGTCCTTCATTTCAAACATAAATTATTTACAATGTTGACATGCTCGATCGAAACAGTCAAATTGTATTTTGAGTTATTAATAGCATGACGACCACGTACAATTGCATTTGTTGAGTTGTACTTTATTCTGTTTAAAATATATGTGTGAAATCGGTCTGAAATCTACAAGGCAAACACCGTGTAGTCTGGTCCATAATAGACTCATTATATATTTATAGACTTAAAGCATTTATATGTCCTGGTTCTAATCATAAACCTTTTGCTAACTTTAATGAACTAAGTGTTGCGTGAAACGAATCGAAAATATTCCAGCATTACGTACGATGGAAGCTGCAGAAATTAATACAATGGTCATTTTAAAGACCTAATGCAAAAATCGGAATTTTCTTTACATTGTAAATTTTAGTTTACAAATGACTGTTAGCTTTATTTAAAAGCTTGCTGAAATTCTCATGAAAACACTGTAACGACAAGACTCGTCCTATACCCATAGTGCTCTTTAAAAAATTCTGTCATTACATGTGTTTCAGATTTTATACTATTAATGACTTCACACACATACAAGCTTTGAACCAATAAAACACTGCTTCATCATTTACAAATATAGGCATTTGACACGTGGATGAGGTAAATGGAACTAAAAGCATTAAACATGAAATGATAACAACAATTGGAGATAAACTGTAAGATAAACTGTTAAATGTATGTGTTTTTGACAAACTCATTGGGCTAGTGGCGATTCAGTATTTTAAATAGTAGCTTGTAACAAACAAACATATTTATATAACATTAAATAAGGGCCTATTTTATATAAAATGGCTATTTTCTTCTCCATCTTCCAAATGTTATATTATCATAATATCCATATGAGGTGGTTAACAATTATTGCTCACATTAGTTTTGTGTTCACGTGTCCGTTTACATGGTGTTAAAACAATATTAAAAAACATGAAAAGTCGTCATCCTTTACATTTAATTCTCAGTTTCAAATTTGCAATATGCATTTTATAAATATTTATTTATAAGCTAAGCTTCTATAACTTTTCCCAAATCGTAGACAAAAACGGAATATCGAACTTTTACGTCAACTGAGAACTGTTTCCAAAATACGTTGACTCAAAAGGCAATTAATCACAAACACCAAAAACTGTTCTTCATTAAAATATTGTTTAATGTTCTTGAATAAGGTTTAATATTATTGGATTATTTAAATGATTGTTTGATAGTATTGAATATGACTGTAAAGGAGGCGTTAACATGTATTTGTACATTCTCTTCTTTGCCGACTGTATGTGTTTACCTTCAATGAAAATGACAAGTGTTATTTATGTATTTATATACTTTTATCCTTATATTTGCATTGCGCGATAGCAAACACACGCTACTGTGTGATATATTACCATGGAAATAGAAGCATAAAAGTACTAAAGTATCTTTAGAAGAAGAAAGAAAATTATTTTTTCCACTCCCTTTCAGTCACATTATATCTATTTATAAAAATATATTGATCCGTAAAGATATATTGTGGGTATTAATCAGAACGAAAACTCTATTAGTTCAACACCTTTAATGAAAAATGTGAAATATGTTTTAGAAGTAAAGGCATTGGAGAATACATTTAAGTAAAGGCATTGGAGAATACATTTAAGAAACAAAATGAAGGAGTTTTACGCTCGAGACCTTTTGCGTTTATTTCTGAACCAGTGCCGGGACATTGAATTGCAATGACTGCACACAGCTGCCTATGAAATGCGAAGATTTACACGTTTATAAAAAATGTACGTATAAATAACTAATGAATACATAATCAATTCTATTTTCGTTCTGTAAATGATATTTACCAGCCAATTTTGGAGATATATAGAATTATTGCAACTTTCAAAGACTTTTTGGGAACAAGTTTACACATGATTGTGAATGTAAAACGAGCCAAAATTAGTATTCTTCTACCTTTGCATTGTTTATAATACCTATTTATGACTATACTCTCTCTGTCCTCATTGTTTATAATAACTATGTATGACTATACTCTTTCTGTCCTCATTGTTTATAATAACTATGTATGACTATACTCTCTCTCTGTCCTCATTGTTTATAATAACTATGTATGACTATACTCTCTCTGTCCTCATTGTTTATAATAACTATACATGACTATACTCTCTCTGTCTCCTCATTGTTTATAATAACTATGTATGACTATACTCTCTCTGTCTCCTCATCATCCTATGCCCATTTAGTCATATATTCAACTTTTATGTAGCGACTCTAATCTGGTGCCCTTGATCGAAGCAATGGACAAATTCAAAACGTAAAGATATGAACGAAAATATAACGTTATTTGAACAAAATTTGGAGACATAAATAATGAATGCAACGTTCAAAGACCTTTTGGGAACAACTTTACACATAAATGTGGATGTAAAATGAGTCAAAGTTAGTATTTGTCTACCTTTTCATTGTTTAAAATAACTAAATATGACTATACTCTCTCTGTCTCCTCTATGCCCATCTAGGTATATATTCTATTTTTGTAGCGACTCTAAACTGGTGCCCTTGAACGGAGCAATGAAGTTATTGAAAACGTATAGAAAGATTTTAACCAAAATATAACGTTATTTTAATATGTTTTCTTATATACAAATAAAGTTAAACTAGTCACATTATTACCTTGAATAATCTAATTTGACAGCTGTTTCGAAGGCAAATGTTGCGCATAAATATTTAAGTACTATATTATATACGTTTAGGCCGACATGCGTGTCCGTGTTCCTATGCAAACATCATGATAATAGAGAGCCGTAATTCTTATTTATAACATGATGTTCAGGGTAGTGTAAAAATAAAACTCTACGCAAGGAAGAGACGAAGACGCATCTGGAAAACAATGCACTCACTAAACACATATTTATCTAGCGGCAGCAGTTAACCAAAAATACTGATTATTGTAAAGTCCCCACTCATTCACCCACAATATGTATTTGAGATGAGCAATTTACAACAGGTTCATTGGAGAAACGATGACATACCTCTCTGCTAATTTCATTTACTGTGACAATATTTTTAAAATGTATTGCACGAGACACACAAGAGGCTGCCGAACTAAGACGTCGACGTGAAATGAGGTTAAATAGTCCAAAATACACTATTGGTATTTTTAGCAGTTATTCAAATATGGAACATGAATTTTGCCAGAGTAGAAAGTACTCATCATTATGTGTTCATCTCACTCATTATCAAACCTATGCAAGAGCTTAATTATATAAGTAGGTATTCCAAGTCTGTTCAAAATCAGATCAGAAATATGATATCCAGAATGGGATCAAGTTCAGCCAAATAACCTTCCTAATATGCGTTGATCTCATTCACAATCAAATCTATCTGAGATCTGGATGATATATGCATTATTCAAAAATAGTTCAGACATCCGACCTCCAGAGTTGATACAAGGTCAGCCAATGAGATGCAAATGACTATCTATCTAATGTGGGGATCTTGCTCATTACCAAATTAATTCATGATCATGATAATAAAATCCCATATAGCTTGTCACATAAATATATAATCAGAAAAACGGCTCCAGAGAGGTAACAAGATCAGCCAATTTGATGCAAGATCACCATATTGATCTGTGTGGATCACAATCATTGTTAATTTGACCTTGACCTTTATGAAATGCACCCTCACCACTACATCATTGAACACGAAACAACAGCAACATTTTTAAGAGTACTATTTTAAATGTTTAGATGGTTAAAAGGATGTCCTGGAAATACTTAAAATGCAGGATATTTTTCTCCCTGGCCGACACCATAGTTTCCATTTTACTGACCCTATACCTATTTGTTTACAAAACAATATTCATATTTGGCTGACCGATATCATTTACAAACCTTTAAAAACCTTTGGAACTAGTGTTGGCATCCAAACTTGATCAGTTTTGTGAAGCTAAATCTGAAAATAGTTGCATTATTTAATCTAGTGGCCGTAGAAACGGGAATTCACCAATTCACGACGAACTATTTCTTGCAATTTGTGCAACTACGTTTTAAAACCTTGAATTAACATGTTTTGGATGATGCTTAAGTTCAAGATATATATATATATATATATATATATATATATATATATATATATATATATATATATATATATATATATATATATATATATTTATATATATATATATATATATATATATATATATATATATAGTGTGTGTTTAATAATTATGTTCAGTATCTATATGTTGCAAGAGTAATATTTGTATTTATATTTATTACAAATTGCTTTAACGTGCTTAAATATTACTCCAAAAGGAATTCATCATATGAACATTAAGAATGCTAAGAAGATTCTCCAGCTCTGTGTTCAGAATTGTGCATTAATTTCATAATTCATACTCTGTATCTATTTTAGTGATACATGAAAGGTTACCCAGGCAACGCCATATATTTGAGTTGTGTCTTGATACTTTTTTAATAAAGAATACTATCTTTTAACTTTTATGAAATTCAATTTTGAATATTGCATAACATAAAGAAGGCACGATAATCATGACTGTTGTATATTAATGAGATAGTCGCTCATGAGCTGAAAGCAGAAATAAAATGCATCATTAACTTAATAATAATGTCACTATAAAAACTGTGTATATAATAAGCTCTCGTTTATACCATCATTTAGGCCAAAACCACTCTATGTCATTTTATTCTATGCGTGTTGTTCAATCTGGTCAACAACACTGATATATCTGTAAATGATGTGCTCGAGTAGGACTACGACAATGTTGTGTCTTGTTTTGTTACCTTTATATTTTAATCTTGTGTAGGAGTAGGAGAAAACTCCGGTCTACCAAACTAATATCTTTTTTAAATGGATAATACCATCCTGTGTAGCGGTAGTGAAATGCCATGAGATATCTAATAATATGTTTCAAATCTCCTTTTTACCTCACACTGACGGTTACAACAAAACTCAAGCAGACCTTGTTTTTCTTTCCAAAAATAATATTAACATCTAGCATCTAGTGAAGTAGCAAAATGTTCTAGAATGCAAATACAGCTTTCGAAATATATATATATATATATATATATATATATATATATATATATATATATATATATATATATATATATATATATATATATATATATATATATATATATATATATATGTTCCGATTACTTAAGAAAGTATTAGTATCATTGTTATATTCCTAGCTAGTTACATTGTAAGTTTGGAACCGCGTTTATTAGGTGTTATATACTCAATTTATAACTAAGTGCTTAGAATGTTGATCATTAAACATGTAAATTGTAAATTTATGTTTATTTTAGCTCCCTTGTCCGAGGAAATATTCAATATAAGTATCTGACCACCGAATATCAATACATCAAAAATGTGTCCAGATTGTGTTTTATCCTGTGTAAACGCTGAAAACTGTGATCAAAATGATAGGAGTGTGTTCTCCACCAAAATCATTAGCTTTGTTTTATTTGTATTATTAGCACAGATGCAATGAAATTTGTCCGCTATATTTTATCAACCGAAAAGAATTCGTCAAGCATCTTTTCATTGATACCCTTTAGCATTTCAACAGCCGTATTTCTCATTAGTTACCTCCATTTTCTAATACATGAATCGAATCTCCATACTGAATATGTACTAATACAATATCTAGATGACGTAACAGTTCTCTTATAACATTGCATGAATGTATAAATGTCGCTGTCAATTGATTTAAAGCCTTACATTTGGCTTTAATCAACAAAACTGTAAAGCTTTGTGTCGTTGTTATCAGCAAAGTGGAAGAATAAACACAATCCATACAGTTACAGTGTGTATTGTTTACCTAAATAGCTACTATGGGGATGTCTCGGTAAATCATTGTAACAACAATAAATCACCTTATGTTTGATATGGTCATCGAGGTAGATTGTTCAACTAGTTACAGATGATTCAGATAACAATCAATACAATTCCATACTTCCTTTCATGTTATTTTGATGTATTGAGACGCTACCAGTTTTTAATTTTGAAATCATAACTTGGCAACGCCTGAATGCAACAAAACATAAATAAAATATGCACTGTACTCATTAACATGTAATAGATTACAAAACATATTATTATTTAAAGCAAATATGTCCGTTAGGATGTGTTATTATTTTACTGGCATTCTTTGGTAGAAAATTGAATATTTGTGATAAAATCTCAAGAGGGCACTTTTAAAGTCATAGAAGGACGTTACCGTTAACTACCAGAGTAAAATTTGAAATAAGTTAATATTTGTTCTTAAAAAAGAGAAATAACTTTAAAAACAGAGTAAAACATTAAACCCTTCAAACGTTTTAGCATTTAGCATTTTTAGGAAATCATATACAGACCAATGAGTTACAACAAATGAGTTTAATATTCACGTGGAAAATGTTTTGTGTCCAGAGTTAATTTGATGACACTTAACGGATAACTTCGGTCTGCTGGTAAGCATATGAAACATATGAAAAACACATACCAATCAAAACTTTAGTAAATTATGGGTTCAGTGAATGTTCATGGCTACTACGTATAAAGATTCTAATAATCCTAAGCAGCCTGGTTAATTGTTGTAATAACAAATCACATCAAATGGCCAAATACTATAATGATATATGTTGTACTTGACCGGAAGTAAATACTAGCAACTCATATATTAGCTTAGGTTGATATATAATTAGTATAACTGTTTGAATAATATTATATTATGATGTAATTGACAAACGTTGTAACAAGTCACAAGCAACATATGCTTTTTTTTGGTACATAAATACCAACTCACACATTATCCTAAATTTGAGTTACCAAAGTAAGCTGATGATATCAATAAATACATCGAGTTTCTAGAAACGTACTTTCATATCAAACATATTATTTACAATGTTCATGTATTCGATCAACACATTCAATGTGTATTTTGAATTATGAAGTGTGTAGCGACCACGAGTATGTGTTTTGACAGTACTACATTCTGTCCAATAGATATGTGAAATTGGTTTGCAATCTAAAAGGCAATCAGTTTGTATCCCCTAACAGACTGAATCCATATTCATGAACTAAAAGCATTTTTATTTCATGGCACCGATCATAAATATTTTGATTACATTAAATAACATTGTGTTGCGTGGAATTAATCGAATATATTCCAGCACTTCGTTCTACGGAAGCTCACGAAGGTAATAAGAAAGTAAAAGCAAACAGTAGAATTTTCTTTACATTGTGAATCATCATTTACAAAGGACGGTTAGCTTTGTTTAAACGCTTGTTGGAAAACTATATAACCCTGTAACGACAAGATTTGCCCTAGATCTGATGTGCTCTTACAAAAACAACCTGGCATTATGTGTATTTCACATTTTATATTATAAATGACGTCACACATGTAACCTTCGAACCAATCAAAATTGCTACATCGTATACAAATATACACATCTGACTCATGGTTAAGATAGTAGAGTACAAAAGCATTTAACATGAAAACAATTAGAACTAAACTGCTGTGCCGTCGCTATGGTTGGTGTCGATATGTGCGGTAACTCATAGTGTCGCAGCCATAAACCTCATTCCTGTACAACAATTCAAAACTTTTATAGACAGTCATGTGTTGTAACTCATGGTAATACCTCCATGAACTCACTTTCTGGAAATCAAATTCGACAATATGTCATAAGCAGTCATTCCGTGTCACCACCACTGATGATATCATTCGGTCCGCATACCTACTCTGTACCGCCAGCACCAGCACCCCACCTCCATCAGTGACGCCACTGCTGTACTGTAAGATAAATTCATAAATGTATGAGACTATTCGCTATTCATTATTTTGAGTAGTACCTTGCAACAAACAAACCTATTTTCTAAGATCAAATAAATAGAAGGACCACATATTCGTATGTTATCTAATTGTATCATATCTATGTCTTTTCACGACGCGATTTATGGCGTAGACTGTTAGACTTCTATGGCTTTTTTACCAATTACATTTTTTATCTTTCTAGTCTATATCTAACGCAGTGATGGCGATGAACGGCAAGTAGACTCCATGGTGAAATGGAAGAATTTTATGCGCAAATCACATGCTGCGGTTGATATAGACTGCTTAACTGCTTTTTATATATCTACACACATATAGCAAGTATAATCAACGTACATAGACCTGTCTACACACATATAAACGTACATAGAACTGTCCACACATATAGCAAGTATAATCAACGTACGTATATGTGTCTACACACATATGTACATAGACCTGTCCACACATATAGCAAGTATAATCAACGTACGTATATGTGTCTACACATATGCATCTAATATCAACAAAGTACCTGGTTAGAATTTTTCATCATGAATATAAAACAAGCAAAGACTAGTGAAATAAATTAAATGTCTACCAAACTAACAACATACATACATACATACATACATACATACATACATACATACATACATACATACATACATACATACATGGATAGTTCTTTAAGATGATGTTAGTTTCAGTTTGGAACAAGTGTGTTTCGATGATGCTAAGGAATTTCATGCGCAACATTTATGTACAGCTCCAGTTACAGTTTCGTCATTAAACATAAGTCGATAGGCCAAACGCTATCGTATTGTGCAATACTCCATTGAGACGGCCGTTTTCACTTGTATATTGCTGGGGAAAATTATAATAATAACTTAAAAATTAATGCATATATGATCGTTGTAATAAGACAATGTATCAACAGTGCTGGTTTTAGTAGGTATGGTTTGGGCCTATTCGCAGGCCATAATCTTACCTGTAAAACCCACGGACAGTATTATACACTTGCTTTAGCCGTGATTTGGTACAAATCTAGAGCTTTAAAAACATACTATATAAATAATATTATAGCCATATTGAACTTGTACATTGCTGGGAAAAGTTATAGTAATAACAGAAATAAATAATAAAAAACAATTTCCATTGATGTAGATATTTTATTATCAGTTCAGCGAGTTATTTAACAATTGAGAAACGATATCATATCAATTGGAGCCAATCAATTCTTGAAGAATGATGCTGGACATTTAATCAATAAAACAGATAGGTCAACAAGCGCGGAATATACACTGAATTAATTATTTGTTGTAATTATTCGTAATTTATTCGTAGGTATACAACAATTTAAATCGTCTGCCTTTCACCCTGAGAATCAATGTGCACGGAAAGATTTCATCAGACTTTTAACTTTATGATTAGGTCGTATTCATTTGACACAAGAAAATATTTTGCTGATGGTTTCCACTTACTGCTATTACCTGTTGGCAATCGGTTCAAGATTTCTTTCCGTTTTGTCACGAATACTATTAAATGAGTATAATGACATAGATAGCCGTTGACATTATGAAATTAATTGAGTAGTACCTGTTCCGAAGAGCGTTCACTAAGACGTGAAATTGAGCTGTAGTGAATTTGGCTTGGCAAATATGCGCATTGTGAAATTTGGGATAATCTGAATTCGACAATTTGCATCTAGTGCATCGGGAGACGTGCCGATTAAAACAGTTATTAAGTGTAAAATATGTCGCTAAGTTTTACCTCTTAATAGTTTTCTAGCAAATTCCTCGAATGGAAAGAGTAAAATAAATTGCAGAATTTGTGATTACAGTACTTGCCAACGTTTGATGGACATGCTAACATCAGGTATAGGTAATTGTCATCATGATCTCATGATTAAAATTCAAACTTGGATCCACTTTGAAATGCTGTGCTTGTTTAACATGTTAATACATGTTGCGGGACACTTTAAAATTAAATCATTACAAGTAAAGTTTAAGAACATCTCTACATTTAATTGTGTGTCATGAAAAAGCAAGTAATGGAAGTATGAAGTATATCTGGATATTGTTTGAAAGTGTTGCTATCATTTCTCCAATACTGCTGAATCGATGACCGATTTGTGAAGTTAGAAAATCAAACTTGTATCGGTCTGACAAGTGAAAGGAGGCTGTTGATAAAGTCCATGATTATTCTCTAACATTCATGTAAATATTGTTGGGATATACAATAGCTCTTATGGTGTTTCAGTAAATGTGTTTAAAGACATTGTGGATTGTAACACGGTGACTCTTATGTTTTTGTGTCATTATTTCATGAACGACTCGCATGGAAATAACTTTGAAACACATTCCAAATTCAAAAGTTTGAGTTTTTAATTGTGTTTAGGACTTTAATAACGTTTTATTATACTGAAAGTTAATTTTACTTTTTCATTTTGTACTTTTAGGATATTTTCAACAATGCAAAAATTACTGGTTATCCCATTTTCGTGTTACATTGTTTCCAACCATACCGTCGTTTAACCTTTGTATGTGTAATCTGATCCACCGGCATGCTAAAGAGCAACTAAATAAGTGAGTTGGAAGCTCAGACACTGTACAGCATTTTATGCTTGAGTGGTCACACGAATAGTTGCCAATAGCGAATGTGCCCCAAATCATTCCATCAGGTGATCGTTTCGGACTATGTACGAGCACTGCATCAACTCATCATAGCACTCTAATTATGAATTTTTAGATCAGGGGCAAGTTATTGCATCTGAAAGTCTTCAATGGTGACCCCAAATGCAAGAAAGAGGGGACTCTGGAAGACCTGAAAAAAAACCTCAAGAACCTCTAGTTTTTGACAAATTCCTATGCCATTAAACAGTTTCCATCCCTGACTGCTGAAGTCACTTCTCGTATCAGTTCATCCTCAACGAACAGATTTAGTCCTGGCAGACTAATGTTATTGGCCGAATAAAAAACGCGTGAACACCGCGTGATGCAATTTCTGAATTAAAAGTTCCCCTGTTAGATCTATGCAAGGTTTAAGACAAATTTACATAGCAATAACCCTAGGGTACCAACGGCCACAAGGAAAACTATTGATTAGATATTGGGGTAGGCTCTAGTTTCTTTGCACAATATAGAAACGATTAAATTTAAGAATTAAATTGAACGTTGGTGATGCTAACCTTGCATATGCTGTTGTACGGATACGATGGTTAACAAATATTTATATACTGGACCCTAAATTTAAGTTGATAAAGCAACACAATGGTTTTGCCAAAACAACCTAGATTGATACAATTATATGATTTTCATATTTCTGAAAATACCCATCCTTTTAACTTCACGCGTATAACTACCTAACCTAGGAATCATAGAAACATATCTTGAAATAAATGTACAAGTACTTTACACAGAACCGAAACTATTTTGTATTATATTTTGATATATTAACAAATAAATTTTAAATATGGACATATATAAAAATATGCATAATTTATGTCTGAGCAGCTGGTTTAAATGTCGTGTATGTGTGCTTAAAACTGAACAGTTCACACTCCAACTAAAACCAATAAGCAAATTAAAGGAAGTAAACCCTACTAACATCGCGCATGACTTTCCTGAACATTATTTTGGTGTGATCTCTTTCGAGTAGTGCTTATTTGGAATGTTCATATACTAACAAACATTTGTTTGTAATTACACTACAGGATCATTCGTGCATCAATGACAGTTGTACTCTAAGCCATTCAGATGCAAACGATTATAAATTACATCGTTGCTTTGTTTGTAACTTCAGACATCACATGTAGATATGAAATTAGTAAAAGTAGACCATTAAAACAACTGACTTCCATTAACATTGTTAATTAACAAGAGTAATTTAATAGGGCTGAGCATCAACTTTGCAAACGAATTTCAAGGACATCAAGATAAAACAATTTGTATGAGCATCAGCAAAATGACTTTGACACTCAATCGGATGGAGTTGCATTAAAATAATATTTCCAAGACGGTCATAGTGGTAGCCTTATTGAATGTATTAATCTCTCGGACCAGCCACAGATTATTAAAGGTCTTCTGGGAAATTGAAATATTAAAATGGCTTGACGTCCAGGATAACAGATATGATTTTCAAACTGATTGATGTGGGTGGCATCTATAGTGTATGTCAGTTCAGCGCAATTTAATTTAGGACCAACCAAATATAATATGTCTTCTTAAATTGAAACACAAATGTTGATATTAGCATCACTTCAGGACAGGATTTTCAACTTGGCTGTTGCAGTGACCATATTGGATGTCTGGGCAGCACAATGTTCATTTAGAACCAACTCAGCCTTTTGATGAATGTGTTGGTGTAAAGTTTCATGCCACTCTTAAAATCGCGTCCAATGATAAGATACATGTCATTCCATAAGATTTGCTGACCAATGGCCGTGTAAACTAAAATACCTTTGGGTTATTCGTAATCGCAAACCGCGTTTGGACACTAACAAAAATCAACAAAGGAGATTATTTCTTGACAACGAAAAGTAGGTGCAGATAACTAATTATGTATAAAATCAATTCACCAACTCTATATATCTATCTATCTATCTATCTATCTATCTATCTATCTATCTATCTATCTATCTATCTATCTATCTCTCTCTCTCTCTCTATCTATATATATATATATATATATATATATATATATATATATATATATATATATATATGAACATCCGTAGTCGCTAAACCAGCTTGCTGAAATTATAAGGGAAGATAACCTACTCCGACGTCATTCGTAGATTTCGGGAAACTTGTTTTTCTGTATAGTACAATAAACTTCAGAACCAGTTAGTGACTACTTGCGCGATTATTCTGAAATATTACGGCAAAGTATGTGTACTTTAATTATTACATTATGTGTACTTTATTTAGTACGTACCATTTGTAGGTTTTTATTGATTCGTAATGTTTGATCTACATGCATATTTGGAGATAAGAGCAATGTTTATGTAAAGAATGAATATAGTAATTTGCTATTTAGTTAATTCTTAATAACCTCGTGCATTCATTCCTTAGACATTATAGACTTGCAAATGTTGAATTGAATTATAAACATTTTTGTTTAATGTCTTCAGAATGCAGCATTAGTTAATAGGGATTTGCCTATTTGTGTATAATGTGTAGGAGTACCATGTGTAAGGAGATATCAGCGCATGTAGATGTGGATATCCGTGTACATAGATAGATAGATAGATAGATCGATCGATAGATAGATAGATAGATAGATAGATAGATAGATAGATAGATAGATAGATAGATAGATAGATAGATAGATAGATAGATAGATAGATAGATAGATAGATAGATAGATAGATAGATACCGTGTACTTAAAGAGAATGGGTATTTCGATTGGTCCGAATGGGTGACCATATAAGGTAATGACTTTATTGATGATATTGTTCTTTAGTGTGAGTTAGATAGCTAAGGGAATATGCTTTGCTAATGTGCTTGTGTGTTAATACAGGAAGCTTTAAGGGAACAGAGGAGATCTAGTAGAAAGAGGGAAACACCTTAGTGAAGTTGCTCCAAGCCTCTTGGACACAAAGAAAAAGTTAGTTAGTTAGGTTGACTGGAGGCAATAGGATCTACCTTAAAAGTGCATATAGGTGAGTAGGAACAGAGACAGAAAATCTATCACACTAAGTCAGATGATTGTGAAGGGCTCGGATAGTAGGGGTGGGGCTCTTCCTATAGACTTTAAAGAATTATGAGGAAGTTCCCCTGGTCCGCATTCAGAATGTTTACTTCTGGACAATATATTATATATGGCTACGAGCCCCCAGTCAGCAATGCCGACAGTTAAATTAAAAGAAATACAAAGATGAAATTTAAACAATAACAATTTAATAAATGAAAATTTTAAAGATATTAAGCAATCAATGTCACTCTTGACCCAATGATCCCTAGATCATCATTTGATTTCAGTGTGAGGAATATTTTCCCTTCTTGAGTGTTACTCATCTAAATCTGTCTCCTTTCGTCTTTCTCTCCTTCCGATTCCTCAACTTCCGTTTCCTCTTCTATCTCTACTTCCGTTTCCTCTTCTCTCTTCTATCTCTACTTCCGTTTCCTCTTCTACGGCATCTCTTGAGGTCACCCGAAATTCACTCGGTATCTCTCAAATTCACTCGGAATTCTCTCCACGTCATCCGAAATTCCTCCGGAATTCTCCCAACGTCACCCGAAATTTCCCCGGAATTCTCTCAACGTCACCCGAAAGCTTTCTGTTGAAAGGTATAATGCATTAGCATAGGGTGATGAATATTACCTCACACTAAGTCATTGAATTGAACCATCAGTTTAAGGCGGGACATTTTTGGTCACGCATGCGCACACATCGAAATTCCCATACGCTTCCGCCGCTTACAAAATGGCGCTATAACACAACCTCACAAAGAATTCAAACATCTACATACTGAGCCCTATCAGTATATACATACAAATATTTCAAATATCATTGCATTATAATATTACTACTATTAGTAATATGACTATCTATATATTTATATATATTTATATATATTTCCTACACAAGCGTACCAAATCCACAATATTCACATTCAAATTGCAATAACGGAAATCCGTTAACTCTATGGCAAAATATATCATTACGTAAACAAAGTGCTAGTCTACCATAATATACCTACACAAAGAATTATAATATTAATTCTTATAGCGGCTAACAAACAATACAATTCTTCACGAATACAAATCGTCCTTTCAAAAGGGGGTAAACGTAATAATTCACGAAATAATATGCACACATATTACTAACAAAAGAAGAGCAACATTTTACCTCACAAAATAAGGTGTAATATAATAATATCATGAAGAAGATGCAACGAATTTACATCATAATCAATTGCAAGCAAAGGTACTAACGAACATCACGAAAGATGCAAAATATTAATATCATAATTAACTATTCATACTACAATACAAGTAAAATGAATATACATACGAGAATTCTTCAATTCCGCAGACTTGTCAAGCAGAAATCAAACAAAAATCACACTGACATTTGAAGCTATCTTAAGATTTCCTTGATTTCCAAAATCTGAGTCTGCCACCAATTTTCGTCTGGCCGTACGGAGTTCTACTTCTCTTAACACAGTTACTTCTTGTAGCGAACTGACTAATTCCTACTGAACATCAGGTATTATCTCCAATCGTCGAACCAAGTCCCACCCACATCGCATGTCGATTGGAGGGCGATCTACTCTGGTCAGTCGTTCGACTGTCAATCATCCGAATGTCTGTCTGTGTGTCTATCAATTGGCGGTCTCCTGTCCTTTGAGGTGGTTACGTCACCCGTCCGCAATGGACACAGTCTCCTAGTAGAATTTCCCCTCGAGAGCTAAACAAAGACCATCTTACGTAAGGGGATTAGCTAACTTAGAACAATTTGAAACATCACAGCTGGGTCAGGCAGACGTACAATTTATACATGTACAAGGCCAGTCAGAATCACAAGTTATACCTACATACAAGGGGTTGGGGTAAAATCGTCACATCGATGAATGAGGCTGTCATTTGGTCGAGTAAACGACGAGTGATAGGTCTCCTGTAATAGTTTAAATAATATTGGGAGCAAACCATTTCAACATCAATCAACCTTTACAATGTGTGTGTGTGTGTGTGTGTGTGTGTGTGTGTGTGTGTGTGTGTGTGTGTGTTTGTGTACAGTCACTTCTTAGCTACTGCATAACACAACAAAAGCTACAGAGATAGAAAAGTATTAAGTATCAGAAGGAAACAGCCACAGGTACAGTAATATGAATGATAGCTAAAGACTAAATGCACATAAAACAGTCACGGGTACAGTAATGTGAATACTAGCTAAGGAATAAATACACTTAAAACAGTCATACGTACAGTAATGTGAATCCTACCTAAGGAATAAATACACTTAAAACAGTCATATGTACAGTAATGTGAATCCTAGCTAAGGAATAAATATACACAAAATAAATAAATAAATATAGAAACACAATTGGAACAGCCTCACATTGTATCCATAAAAAACCCATACATGTGGGCGGCATTTATGAACTGTACTAGTTTGATGGAAAACAAATGGATACTTAACAGTCTTTTTAGAATAACATGTATGACATTTTCAGAAAAAAGCACACGTTAGCTTTGGAAGTGCGCTTTTATATAGACAACGTTCTTTTGCATACCAGGGCTCGTCGATGTGGAACGAATTGCCCAGTTAAATAAGACACAAAGACGCAGTGGGCCCTTTACAGTGTGCTCTTAAAACTCACCTCTTTCGACTACAGGAACAAAATTAGAGACTTAATAATGTTTTTGTATCTTATATGTGTTCAGCATGTTTTCAAAATTTCATGGTGTTTGCTTTTTGTTTTTCTGTAGTGTAGTCATATCATTACAGATGTTCTAAAACGGTTAGAGCTTCAAAAGATTAGGTGCTATACAAAGTCCTCATTATTGTTATTATTATTATTATTATTATTATTATTATTTTGTAACTATAGCTATAACATATATAGATTGGTGGCTTAGTCATCTCAAAGATTAATATACATGTAATACAATTAGTTATGTAAAGTTAATATAGTTGTTTTTGTCCAAATATCATGTCTAAAAATACAACTATTTTGTTCTTGCAAGGCAGGTCATAAACTACGATAGACGACACTTTAGGTCCACTTGTATCACGTAATAATCTGGTAGGAGTACTTTTATGTAATTTATTAAAGATATGATATTTCTTCCCATTTTGATTTTATTTGTCCTGCTTAATTGTCTACTTTTGTACACTTTCCTGACTTGAAACTGTTCATATAGTTTATTTGGTTAAGTTAGTTACATCACTCTTGATGTCTCCACTATATCTAGATGCCCGAATATTTGGTTCTCACTTTATCAGTAATGTACTTTTAGATAATTGAATTGCATTGAAGTTAATACATGTGCTCATGACGTCATCTATATTACATTCATACTATACTGGAGGAATAAGAATGCTACAGTTTACGTATATAATTCAGTTATCTCGCTCACACCAGATATACATTTTCAAGAAATACAAAATTATATTTTCAGTCACTGCTTATAACAATAAAGAAAGATTTTTGAAGTATTATATTAGCCATCAGTCTTGATGCAAATGTAAGTAGAAGTAATTTAATAAATACTCACAGTAAAGATTGTAAGTTTTAAAACTAAATATGTTTTGTACGGTTAAGGTATTTTTCTGCCAAACTGAAGCCCATCATTGTTAATCTTTTATGTAGAAGTAATATAAATGATATGCATCAATATTATTTACATTATTCACCCTTTTATATTAGCTGGAAATAAACACCATTTCACCTGAAATGTTGGTGCTTGTAAGGTATGTTATAGCATGGGTGCTTTGAACTGTCCTTAGACCTATCGGGTACTGTCTCCATATATTGTCCAAGGTAAGGTCATCCAGCTTTCACTTCTAATGTTTCTTATTTCTGAATTGGTCTCCTTTAATTTCTTTATCTTAAGCTACATCTCCCGTTTAGATACACACAATCCTAATGTTTTTAACTCCACTGGAACCACTATACATAGTGTTTATCTTTGGCATTTTTCTGTGTTTTATTCCCCAAATTTCACCCCAAATCGAACATAGCCACTTCGAAGCTGTGATCTACTATATTTAGTGTCAGATTGGCTTATTATATTAATTTTATTCACTACACAAATAAGAGAATCTTTATATTTGTGTTGAAAAGAGGATGGGTAGTTTGACCTTTGTAAGGACTGGGGATTAGGGACCTCATCTATCTGCAGACAGTACAAAGTGTTCAAAGCTTATACTTTATAATAAGATTGGATCATGTTCATCTGTCTCTGATGTTAAGTTATGCATCTACCAAACAAAATATAAAGTCCTTTATATTAGGTGAATTGTACTTGAAGCTGGAAAGGTACATTCTATTTCGTACATTGACCTTTGATATAGTTCGTACATATTATGCTATAATGAGATTTAACGCATATTACCAATGTGAAGTTCAATAAGTGCTGATATGAATAAAACACAACCCATAGTTGAAACAATTGATTTTATTCCCAAAATGTAGTTTGGTAGTCAAACACAAATATGAAACAGCAGCTAAAATAGTTCAAAGACCATTACATACACATTAATATAAGACATAGCTTGGTACCTCCTTAAATTGTTTTTGACAAGCGAGACAAAGTACACTTGTAACCTCTACAATCCAGAGCTATATCACAAATATTTGAAAAAATAAAGTTGATTATGGGTATAATAGTACCAATTGAACAATTCCATGTGTGTAGAGCTTAAGATGTAGGGAACATTATATTCAGAAATAAGCAAGAAAACTAGTTGTGTAAAGCTTGTGATTGGTGCATTATTTAAGAGTTATACTTTTTATTAGGCTTAAGAAAATGTTGATCCTCTTGGCATTATGTGAGATTATGTTAATTCATATCTAGATCATATTTTGTATTTGTTTATGATTTTGTTTTTAAAATGTGGTACACATGGCTGAAAATGTGTCTACTGTGACTAGATAACTCTTACTCCTGTCTAGTGCCAGTAGATTTATCTCTCTTAATGCATTGGAGTGCCTGGTTTTGTCCTTGTCAAATAGACAATCTAGCATTGTTCTGTATGACAGTGTTTGAGGTAGGATAGAAAGTAAAGCAAATTTTGACAAGCGATACCAAGTGCATATGCTACTTGTATAGTCTCGAGCTATATCACAGATTATTGAAAACATTGATGTTGTCTATAACTATAACAGTACCAATTGTACAAACCCATGTGGGCGGATCTTAAGGTGTCGGTAACATAGCATTTAGAAATAAACAACAACACTAGAAGTGACTGATGTATTATGTAAGAGTTTTACTTTTTAAGAAAAGTTAAGCTTCCTGGCAGCATGTGAGATTATGTTAATTCATATCTAGATCATATATGTTTATGAGGGTTTTTTTTAAAATGAGGCACACATAGGTCAAAATATGTCTGTTTTGACTAATCTAGTTCCAGCAGAGTTATCTATCTTAAATGAAATGGAGTACCTGGTCTTCTCCTTGTTGAATTGACAATCTAACATTGTTACCTGGAACAGTGACATGCATTATGAAGTACGATTAAAAGTATATTTATTTCACAAAACAAAGCATTGAAGTCTATGAGAAACAATAGGTACCGAAAGAGCGATTATAATGGAGGAAGTTGACAACACAGGGGATCGTATAACGGTTTCTAATTTACATATCAGTCATCCATGTACTATAAACATCACACAAGCAAGGACACTTTCTCTTTCTTCGTGCCCGAAGAATCTAAGGATCAATGTTGATATTTCTAGCTCCATTTTGCACAGCGTCATACATTTGGTACCGATATGATACTTAGTATCGGCACTTCATTAATACGTCAGAACTGTTTAAATTTCTTTTTTTATATAGCTTGTAATGTAAACATCAAAATATTAATTTTACAACCTACTCTGAACTTGCAGAGGATTTGATGACTTACGCAACCATTGTAATTGTCAGTTGTCATCAATGGTTATAAAGAAATCTTAGCAAATATGTGGCGCGTTCTACTCAATTCACCATCGGCTTTTATAAGGATGCAGATATAATTGTGTGAGGTAGGGTATTATAGTGTGCTGATTGAAACAGCTCTGATTATTAGAACATTTAACAATTCTGGATTGAGGATTAATTTATTTCTTGAACTAACCGCTAATATTGATCGCGTGAATTAAAGAGAAGCGAAATATGTATGAATAAAATTTATTATATGCCCAAATCAAATATCGAAAATGAGTTATGTCCCCTAATGATGTAATATAATCTGCAGTATTCTATAGTATATCGACAAATAACACGTTCTCCATGACAAATTCAAATAAATACGTTACAACAAATGTTTAAAATTTCAAAGGAAATTCGTTTATTAGATGCTAGCACATTCATAGAGTGCAATTTCTGATTTGTATAAGAAGGTAAATATTTTTCTTTCGATTCCGACAAACAATGTAAGGAATGTAATAAGTGGTACATCAATAAAGGCTGTCAAGATCTGCCATTTATAAGACGGACAAACTTTAGGTGATGCGAGCGAGAGAGAGAGAGAGAGAGAGAGAGAGAGAGAGAGAGAGAGAGAGAGAGAGAGAGAGAGAGAGAGAGAGAGAGAGAGAGGGGGGGGGAGAGAGAGAGAGAGAGAGTAATGATGATTGGTTAAGAAAACTAGCGGGGAAATTTACAGAATTATGGCTTTAAGAAATCTCTCTCACAAATGTATTCAGTCCACTTTTTTCAACGGAAAAGGAGAGTTTAAGCATGTGAAAAATATGTCTCGTTATATGGTGCAAGGGACAGGGTGTCCAAAAATATGAGACCCGGATCCAGGGATGAATTCTCGGATGATAAGCAAGTGTGGGATCGGGAAGGCACAAAGCAAAGAAACAGCTCCTTACCTTTATTGAATATTGAGACAATAACACAGTCTGCAACAAAAACGGTTGATGACACGACGGTTTAGGATAGATGGAGAGAGAGAGAGAGAGAGAGAGAGAGAGAGAGAGAGAGAGAGAGAGAGAGAGAGAGAAGAGAGAGAGAGAGAGAGAGAGAGAGAAAAGGAACGAAATATTGAAATTGCAAAGGCATATGATAAGTAAGCTGTGTCCAATGTATACTAGCTATATCTATAAAAAAAATCACATAAGTCACATCCGTTGTCAATGAAGATGCTGACTCTTTGACTGAAGTATTTTATAATCCTTTGATATGTTTAATGCCACTTTAGTTTTGCATGGATCCAAACTGCGCTATACAAGATGTAATTACACTGTTAATAAATGTGCATGGATACAAGATATGTTTAAAAAGATTAATTTACACGTAGGTAATAAGGGGGAAGGCGTAAGTAAGCTGGAAAGAAGGCTGTGCTATGAAACCCTTGATGAGGGATCGCAATGCAAAGGCACCGAAACCTCCATCTAAGCGTAAAAAATGACTTTTAGAATTGATTATTGTTCATATTATTTGATGGAGGGTATGTACCTGCTCCCCCTTCTCGAACTATCCGTCCCTAATCAATCTTTCTCTTTCGAGGCAAGCATTATTATTTTCACTGTTAAACTGATAAAACTCATTGTTGTAAAGAGTTGTTTCCTATTCAGTATTAAACTAGTGTTTTTGCCAATATGTAAATAAAAGAAGAGAAAAACCAAAGAACGACTTATCGGTGATTATCTAGTCATTTTGAGTTCCATGTGGACATAAGTGATTTGGCCATTCTTTTCAAGCACTACTGTCTTTCTAAACTCCTGTTGCGTATATTTGCTTGTCCAATATTTCTAAACTTAACGTACATATTTTTGATTGATCTTGACTTCCCACGCTTAAATACATAACATATATGTATCCAGTATTTCTTTGTTCCAGTCATTTATCCGGTCTATCTGAGCTTTGTGTGCATACTAGCGAGTTATTCAGTCTTGCTAAGATCTGTGTGTAAATGAATGATTTACCATAATTCATTTATCTAGTCTTTTACCAACTCAATGTGCAACTCGTTTATTGTAACCAGTCTGTCTATGCGTCACGTGTATACAAATGATTTATCGAGTCTTAAGGATTTGAATTTGCATGACTGAACTATATCCAGTCGTTGCAAGGTTCTTTAGAATGTCAGTGACTTTCAAGACTTCCTTTTAGTATGTTTATATATGCTTTAGTCGTTAATTATTTTGTAAATTTGGATACCAGAATGTTATGCAAATTTTTGTTCCTCACGAATTTTCACAGTGACGTGATTTTCCATATCGGTGTAACGATTGTTGTTGACTTTTGGCAACCGTGGAAGCCCTCAAATATGGGGATGGATGTCTCATAATATGTGTATTTATTTCTAACCCACGCTTATCCCAGCAAGCAAAGACAACGACTGACTTGAAATTGGGTGATATATCAGAAATTTAGATTGATAAGCATTAAGTGGGGAATCCATAAGAGCTGAAATACTTAAATGCATAGATATGTTGTATTAATTAACAAGGTCGTTTAAAACATTGAAGAATAATAATTCAAAATCAGCAGCAAACGTCACACAAACGCCTCGAACAAATTTAAGCAGACCTCAATCCTCGCAATTTGTTGAATCAGTTCAGTAATGAATGCTTTCTCAGACGATTTCATTTTTCAGCTTGAGATATAAAAAATTCGACATACAAAATATTAGAAACACCAAACACCAAATATCGGTAATGTTTACCGGTAGTTGTAAAATATAATGTTCTGTCGTTTGTAATAATTTGTAATAATTTGTGTTAACTGTAATAATTTAATTTTGTCATTTTACTTATTATGTCAAATTAGGTATTAAAACTCATTCCGCACTGAGATGCAACTAAGCCATCATGTCTTTCAAGTTTTCAGTTAGCTTGTTCCTTCAATGGGAGGAACCGCTCCGGTGGCCTAGTGGTTAGAGCGTCCGCCCCGGAAGCGGGAGGTCGTCGGTTCGATCCCCGGCCGAGTCATACCAAAGACTTACAAAAATGGTACTAACAGCTGCCTCGCTTGACGCTCAGCATTAAGAGGTTAGTGTTAGGACTGGTCGGCCTGGTGTCAGGATAATGTGACTGGGTGAGACATCATGCTACATGTCTCAGTGCTAGACATCACTATAAACTGCCTCAATGCAGACATCGTAGCGATATGACTGAAAAATTGTTAAAGCTACGTTAAAAATCCTAATCAAACAAACCTTCAATGGGATGGATTCATCTAATAATGATTTATTTCTATATTGAAATCATTCAAACTGTAGAGCAATTTAGTCATACGGTTATATTGCGATAGTACTAATTGATTCCAGCGGTTGACTTCAGAATTAAAATTAAAATTAAATTCAGGCATACGTTTTTTGAACGTATTAGAAAATGATCGTAATGTATTACACTTGACACTTGTCTTTTAGGTGCTGAAACACTTCTTCGCTTTGTATTTTATTGTGATTTTCCACGTTGTGTTTGAGTTCATTTGATTGAACTTGGCTGTGATGTGTTGGAGAAATTCGTGTTACATGGATCTTTAAAATATGGCCATGTTGTATTGAACATATCTAGAAACAGTCTTATTTCAAATCTCTCTTTTGCTGTACTTATTAATGTTGTATTGAAAAGATCTAGAAATAGTCATCTTTATCATATTTCTTATGCTGTACGTGTTCATGTTGTGCTGAAACGATCGTTATACAAGGCTTTGTAAGAAGTGTATTTTACTGTACATGATGTTTTGACAATATTGTTATACAAGGATTGGTATAATTATTTATACCGTACTTGTCCAATTTTTTAAAACATGCATTTGAATTGATCCTGCTTGGACGTATCAATACATTTGTCGACAGAACATGGTTGAGTTATAATAATCTTAGCTGAAGAACTCGAACTTTTATATCAAGCTCTCAGTCGTATTTCATAGAAAATGTTCTTGATATCCCATTTGGATTCATTATACATAATAAGTATTAATGACGCAATATGACGCAATATGACGAAATATAATATAATGTCCATCTTGGTAGTTACACAATTTACAAAAGAAGCCATGGAATTAGATACGAGAAAAAGAAACTATAATGTATTTGTGTGCATATATCATTGTGATAGATTGTATAGAACAGAGAATATCCGCGTATATAATCCAATTATGTCAGATTAATATTAGTCATAAAAAATGTACAAACACATTAAGAAATGTTTTACGGACCTATCGGAGTTTAGGTTATTTTAGATAGCTCGTTATTTGTTCTGAATATATGGCACATGCATATTATTTTTGTATTTTCAAAGAAAGCTTCTGGCCGCTATCGTGCATTTTCCTACTTACAGCACTGATAGTATGCTTCAATGAAATCATATGACTCTCTCTTATTATCAGTACATATTTGATTAGGCTTAGGATAGTTCCTCATTTGAATTGCACATGAAGACCGATACATACGCATAGTACGACATGACAAAATGAATAAAAATGTTTTGTCATATTCGTTTAACAAGAAATATAGTAATTTATACAATTACTTTGTAAGTTGAATTACATTTTGAAAGCTTGTAACCATTTCATAATTAAGAATGATTCTCATATAATGTTTACCATATAGTAAAGCATATTATATATATATATATATATATATATATATATATATATATATATATATATATATATATATATACGATTTGTCATATTTTCTTGTGTAGGAGTAAACATCTGTTATATGAAAGTATCAAATAATCCTCTGCATTGAAGACAAACCCATGTCCATTGTAATGCTAAAAATACAACAATTATATATATATATATATATATATATATATATATATATATATATATATATATATATATATATATATATATATATATATATATATATATATATATATATATATATATATATATCTGAAGTACTCATCACTGACGCTTCTCCGGCAGTTCTATAAGGCAAATAAAACACATTTTTAATTTATTAATTAATAATTAGTATCTAAAGTTGTGTGGGGTGCAATTTTCAAAATTACTTTGCACAACATTAGTACAGTACAAAAAGTTATTAGACACCTCTGAGGTAAATTATAAATTTGAAATGAGATTGGATAAAATATTACTTTTGTAAAAACAATGAGCATAATTTAAGGTAAAGACATGTATGGAAGAAGGTGTCCAGATATGCAAGTTGATACAAAATGATTGTTGTGTCAGGCTAGTCACAAGGAGCAGGCCTGGCAAAAAAAATTGTTTAAAAAGAAAATATTTACATACCTTACGCAACCACATTTTGATCGACTACAATTTTCAATGATTTGCATGTACATAGGAAGTACGTCTCGCCAAAAAAAAAAACAACACATATCCAATGTGACCAGCAAATCTCGCACACATGTCAATATATCCATAAGTATTGCAACATTGTTAACTTCGGTTGCATTCATGGCAAATTTTACTTCTTGAAAAGATTTACATGTTTTTCCTCACAAAAGTCCAATTCCAGAAGAGTTCAATAATTTATAAAGAACTGAAAATTTTTTGTATCAGAACATTTATATTTTAACACAAATATTCATACCAAGGTTTATTTTTTTACATTGAATAAATTACATCTTAATCCAAACATGTACGTAAATTGTATCCATCTAGACCGACTAATTTACATCTCCATACTAATTTTCAAATAATTCTTGTTTAAGCAATAACATCTGTATTGGTTTTTGAGAACATTGGATGTGAGAACGACACAACGAAGATTCTCGCATTCTCAGAAATTGTAAACATATGAAGGACTGAGTACGTAAAGTGCTGGTATGCTATATTTGATTACATATTTAACAAAGAATAATTTAAAGCATTCTTTAGAATTACCTAGATTTCAGCAATATTACGTTTTGGACTAATTCATTATTCTTGGAAATCGACAAGAAAAGAAAAACATACAATATCCACAACAGAATGCAACTTTAAATTTTAACCGAATCGGACGATGCAACTTTCAGCTTTTCCCTTGGCCATTCATTATTTCACAGAATCGGCTTATGCAACATTTAACCGTTCCCCACGCCGTTCATACTTTAACCGAATCTGTCAATGCCACATTCAACCTTTCCCCTGGCCAGTAATATTTAAACCTAATCGGACGATGCAACATTCAACGTTCAATTGAACATTACAATTTTTACCGAAACCGTGTGATAAATATCGATAGTTAAATAGATGTCTTCACAATCATTGAACACATTTCACACCACACATATCAGCATTTGATAAAAAATGAAAATAAGTAATAGATTAGATCAGGACATAGATCCGCATTTTAGGTGTTGAAAGCTGTAATTTTATGTGAATGATACTGTGATTTACATAAAATAAAAATAAAATGTATATGGAGAGAGTTTTACGTGTTCACCTAAGCCAAATGCCCTTGAGCGGAACACCTTTTAAAAGGGTGCCAGTGAACATTGTCAGGCCCATACATCAGGTAGAAAGGCACGAAGATGCGAAGGAGCATGGGCTATTAAATGTAATGTGTTCAGCGGTTAGCGATGATGACATGATAATGGAAAAGCTTGAGATAGTTGCGCCATGGGAACATCCCATGCATACTGAACGAGAAGGGACATATCATATGAATGTAAGATCAGAGTTACCCAAAGACCAATTTAAACAAATAAAAGAGCTCCTAGGAAAGTATTCTGATGTTTTCACTGATAGACCAGGAAGCGCAAACCTGGTAGACCTAACACATGGATCTATGTACATATGTACCAATTAGTATTTTGGGTTACCCACTTCTGTTTAATGCGCGAGAAACTTTGGATGAATAGGTCAGGAAAGTGCAAGACTTGTTGGTGGTTGAACCGTATAATTCGCCATATTCATCGCCCGTTGTCCTGGTCAGGAACAAATACATTACTAATCGCTTCTGTATTGATTTACAATTAAACAAAGAGACGGTGTTTGTTGCCGAACCAATGCCGGACATGGAGAATCTTCTTGCGAAATATCAGATTGATTTGTCAATAGGGTATTGGCATGTACCCATTGTCGAGCAGTCTCACCAGCTCACGGCATTCGCTATCCAGAAACACCTGTACCAATTAAAGATAATGCCATTTGGATTGGGAGGAGCTAGTGCCCCGTATTGTCGCGTGATGTGCAGGTTACTAAAGGGCTTAGTGTGCGTTGAATGCTTTGTGGATATTGTTGGTGTACACGGATACTTGAGAGGAACATCTATCCGTTCTGGCCGAACTTTTCGGAAGACACTGTGAAGCCAACCTCACGGTGCGACCTGCTAAATGCTGTATTGGCTATACAGATGTAGAGTGGCTGGGTCATATGGTCTACACATACAGGCACCTAAAACCTCACCCCATATAAGTAAAAGCGGTTCTGAATTTACCATAAACTAATCGCAAATCGCAGTATATATATATTTTCTAGACTTGGTAGGATTTTATTGGAAATGTATTCCTAATCGTAATGCCATTGCTAGCACATTATCAGACCTAATAAAAAAGGGTCAACAAAAAAATTTTGTTATGGGGACCATCTCAGGAGAAAGCATTCATTGCAAAATAGTCCATCCTATATCATTACCCTTTAATTACTTTAACTGATACTTATAATACTGGGTTGAAAACAGTTTTGTTGCACGAACAATACACGATAAAAATGTATGTAGCCTATACTAGTAGGAAGGTATTGTCTTGGTAACAAAAGTATTCAGTGATTGAGAAAGAATTCATACATGTAGCATGGGGCATTACAAATGGTCATGCTTATCTTTAAGGGAGATATTTCGTTCTCGAAACAGACCATCAAGCATTATTGTACTTACACATATCTAAGGTCGCTAACGCTCGGTATATGCGATGAACGTTAACACTACAACCCTATCTTTTTCGAGTTGAGGCTATCAAAGGGGTCGAAAACGTACATTATTTGAGACGGATGTAAATATAAAATCCGGATTACAGCATAGCCAGTGTAAATATTGTAAAGCAGCTTCAGTAGTTATTTTTCTGTCATGTCTTGATTATTGCAAACTAAGTGTCTGCGCATATTGGATCCATGAAAGATGGGCAGGCCAAAACAAGTGTGCTAACCTAATTTCTTTCTGAACGTATGAGTGTGGGTATACCAGGCTGTTTGACTGTCTGTGCAACTTTATGGAAATGGAAGATGACTTAAAAATCAATGCTATACAACGATGAACAGCTAATTTGTAAACTTGTGGCATGATGGAGCCGTGAAAGGTGTGAGCGGCCGATACAATTGTGGATCATCCCAAAAATTCGGGAGAACTGTGTGGTTTATCAGCGGACACATTTATACATTTGCAAGCTTTTACAAATATTTACGACTAGTAGGGCTGAACAAATGACTGTGTCATATGTTTATTCCAACTGGTTGTTGTTTCAATTGAGTACAATTTAGTTCATTTTGATTTAGATTATTTTAATCTTATTTTGATTATATACATATACATACAGAGAGAGAAAGAGAGAGATAAATATATGTGTGCTTGTTTGTTTTTTCAATCCATTCCATAAATTTCCATCCTTCATCACATTGTTTTGTGTCATCATTTGATCCAAGCATCAATTAAGGTATCATATAACACACCTGTGTATATAAAACCATAAACTACTTATATTTGTTAGCATCTCATGACATCTTGTGTCAAAAACTTCGTTGGCATTTATTTTAAGGGGGGAAGGATGATCAGTAAAGCAACAAAAACAGTATTCTGCCTTTTTTGTGAATTACATCACAAATGACCCTCTGAAATGAATAAATTTCACTATGCTTTACTTCCCTTAGTTTATCTGGAAAGGTTGATATTCTAAAGTTTCGTTTTTCCTCTCATTTGTAATGTTTATTTCTTCCGTATAGTTTACTTTAAATAACACATGTATACACTATTGTGCTTATGTACCATTAAACACTTCATACATACATGTTTACCTTACCTCGGTTATATTTACTATTAACATCAATTGTCTCAGCAAAATTTAGCATTCAATGCTAAAACACATATTGGATTGTCTGATGTCCAGGGATTCCTACAAGACACCTCCATGCCATGGTTTGTAAGTAAATTATTAAAACCGCTTTTAGGATCCTTCATAATTTCTTCACTTTTTGCATGTAGTACATCAAAAGCTTAATATATATGTTCTGATTCCTCTGCCACTGTGTGGCAGTTAGGGTAACCAAAGTAATTAGTAAATTATGAATCTCTCACGTGTATGTTTTACAATAAAACCAGCATGTATCATTTTAACACAATTGATTCATATAATCTTTAAGTTTTCTCCTCTATATAACTCTTGTGAATAAACATCGGTATTACGGATACTTTGATTAATCTTGAAACTTTTTTTTAAACTTTGATAGTCTATGGCAATAAAGTATGCAAGTTTTCAATGTTCAGGTTTCTCTTAAGCTGAAAGTCATCCAAATATGGAGGAAATTGAAACATGTTCATAACAAGATAAAACCAAGAAAAACCACTTTGTCGCAGCTAAAATCAATTATTGTTAGCATTTAGTAAACGTATTGAGGTGTTTAGTTTTGTCGTATGTGCATCTGTTGTAAATCATCATTGCATTAGGAGTAATAGTACACTTTGAGACTAAAGGTTAAAATGATGAAGGTCACTTAATTGTTTTGTTATTTCCCATGGGTCATTGGTTCATACCTTGGATTTGCGTTACTTCCATCTGCACCACTAATAGTGGTTGCCATGTATAGCCTATTGTGTGTTAAATGCACGTTAGATAACCAGAGAAACTTAGGGCACAGCCTAGCATGCGGTCCATTATTGATGCTCCACTGTTGACTAAATTATGCATATAAGGTATTATTACATAACCATTTAAATCTTATATGCTTTATCAGCCATTGAATACATATCAATTTAATCTTGCATGTTTTATCTGGCAGTCGATACTGTTGCTACATATGAATTTAATATTAAATGCTATATCTAGCAGTCCATACTGCTGTTCAGTCCATATATCCATATCACACATCCGGATTCAACTACTATAAACCACTCTGGTGGCCTAATGGTTCGAGCATTCGTCGTAGAAGCGGGAGGTCGTTGGTTTGGTCCCCAGGAGGGTCATACCAAAGACTTACACAAATGACATGAACAGCTGTCTTGCATGGCGATCAGCATTAGGAGGTTAGTGCTAGGACTGGTTGGCCTGGTGTCAGGATAAAGTGACTGGTTGGGAAATCATGCTACATGTCTGCGGCATGAAGCCCCAGTGCTAGACACCACTATAAACTGCCTCACTGCAGACATTGTAGTGAAAAGACTAAAACATTGTTAAAGCTGCTTTGAAAATACTAATCACACACACACACACACACAAACACTAGTTTTTTGCAGTCTGTGCTCAGACATGTTTAGATATTCTGAATGAGACTTGTATAAATCCTAATTTAATTTGAATAGCTATATTTAGGAAGCATATAAAGGGGCTTACTATAAAATATTAAATACAAAACCAAATTAATGTTTTGTTCCAAGTCAGGGAACGTTCTTAAGATGTAACCTATGAATAAAACTTAAATATCTCTAAACCATGCAGTTTTGAATTTAAAAATATGTGTATATTCATAACATATTCACTCAGACCCATCATTTACTCTGATTTTAGAATGACATTTATATGCAATATGATGGTGAATAATTACTACTTCAGTATTGTTGTGTGGGTTTATGAAAAGTAGTATATGTGTTATCTCCCCTGATGTGCTATCTCCCTTATAATCATTACAAAAATGCACATTAGTTGCCATCTCAGGTGAAAGTATTCATGAGGTAGTCATGCATATAATTGGCTAAAATTACTGCAAATCAAGTGTTTGCATGTCTGATTTATTTTTAAACTCGGAATAAAACATTTTATCATTTGGGTACACTCACCAACACTTAGTGACATGCTATACTCAGATATGTGGTTAATGGCTATCTTCTGACCCGATCATTTACAGCAGCAGAGAGGGTGAACAGACCACGTTTTCAAGCAAAAATAAGGCTTCCAGATCATGTTTTCGAACAAAATATGGCCTATAGATAACGTTTTCGAACAAAATATCAGGTTTCCAACAAATCTCATTTAACCAAAAAAAAGTCTCCATTTTTGCAAAAACGGAGATTTTACGATTTTGCTCGCAACGATGTGGTCATCCACCCTCTCTGCTGCTAAAGTTTTCAGTTCTGGGTTAACAAAAAAAAATAAATGATTTTAACCGAATATTTGATCCAGTCCTTAGGACTTTACAAACAGACTAATCGCTAACACCTCTTCTTGTAAATCAATCAGATTATTTGACTGGTCGGTGAGTTTGAAATTAATTCTGGTTAATGAATTATTATGGCATCGCATGTAGACAGGATTAATTGGGTTTTCAATAATTAGGAATCCTGGAGGAGCTGTTGGTGCAAACGAATAAAGAATATATCCCTGCTGAGCTTGATTTGATTGCTCTAGATTAATTTGATAGCTTCCTTCAATTACATCACATACTAAATTGAGCGCAATCACCGAGGATATATTCACGTTGAACGGAGCGATATGCCTACCGCCACCATCTGGATCATTATTATGTTTGAGGATAGTTGTTTGTTGTTCTGTTAATTTCTTCCATGCGTCATGGATTATTTTAAAACCAACATCGATGGCATCACTGAGAGATTTTTTTAGTTCTAGGATATTATACCCTGGTAGTTTAAATGTGGGGATATCTTCTACGCGGATATTATAGTCTGTTGCAAATCTTGTTCTCGATAGGGGGTTATCGTCACCTAATACCACTCGAATAATTTGTGAATTAAATTTTTCCATATCGTCGATAATTTTATTGCATGTTTCTACGACGCTGATAAATTCATCTCGGGTGAGAGAGCCGGATTTAAGAGATATTAACAACAGCGATAAATCATTATTCATTGCTGTGAAATTTTTAACGATTTTAGGTTCGTCAACTAAATAAAATATCCCTATTCCTTCCCCAACCCCTTCTCCGGTTACGTTATACCCGAACCACAAAAAATCTGTAGGCACCCTGTATTCTTGATAGCTTTTTACTGGATTATCAGGTTTTATCACGTCGGTGATATAATCAGTTTTTTGAGGTTCTGGTAAATCAACGGTTTCCTCCAGAGTTTTACTCTGGGGCGGTAATTCAGGCCATCCTAGTACGGTTCTTATTGAGCTGTTATAGATATCTACGACGTATCCTTCTGTGCTTATTTCGATCGACGACGAGAGCGTCGGTTGATGAGGATTAATAGCGATTTTTGACTCTACTCCAGTAATCGATTTTATTCTACGCGCGAATTCATTATTGATTTGTTCGATTTGGTATGATCCGGTTGGTATGGAAACAACATTCCAGTCTGGGGTACCGTCGGGTTTATTCTTATACGAGAACACCAGTGAATTATTCGGTTGTTGACCACCAAATGGTTTTGATCTGATATTAGGCCAACTGTGGTATAATCGTAGTTTTGCTAGCGCTATTTCACGCACTGGAATCGGAGAGGGGAAATTCACACTAAACTCGGGTTTCGTTGATGTTATTGATATCATGCTTGTTTGTACTGGGTTCATGTTCTCCACTATTCGCTGAAGTAATTCCTGCGGTGTTGTCATCGTTGCTATACTCATGATATATATATCCAACATCGATGGCCAAACTATCAGTATTTAATTATGTGACTTTCGCCATATTCGAATGATGATAATTTTACTCTCTGCTGGGTTCATTGTTTTACTGTGATTTTGACGATTTAACCTGTTTTTCACGTAAATCCTTTAAAAACTCTTCTGGAGTCGGTATCCGTTTATTCTTTCGTTTGAGATATTCTATTGCGGAACGATATTGTGGACAACCACACGCTATACAAATCTGATATTTCCCTCTGACGCCTTTTCCACAACCAAGACAGGGTTTCGGTCCCTCGGGGCATCCTTGTTTTGAAGTACAATTATGTACTCCACAGAACTTTCCGAGACTATTTTTCTCACAGCGTTGTGTGGATCCTAAAAACAACCATGAGCATTTATTAACCGCTAATGCCGAATTCACCATTATTATTAATTGTTAATCAACATTCAATTAGACACTAAACAGCATACAGTATAATGATTAGTGATTACTCCGATAACGATAATGATGATTTTTTTCAGTCTCCACAAACTTATCACGATCTTCAAGAATACTACAAAAGGCATTTAACGCCGGCTTGGAGTGTTTTTAGTAAAAGGTCTGCAATCGATCTTCTCATCGTTGATGGTTATTTACGCCATGGCGTAATAATTCAACAACGGGAACGATTTTGTTTTTGTGAATGATCCTGACATAACAGAATTTCAAGGGTGTTCCGCGGTTAACGAAATCATCCCTCGGGAGAGATTGAGATATCCCACTATCGATATTGATTCTAAAAACCCATCGTTGAAGGAATTGTTATTGTATTTCAATGACTTAGTTGACTCTGTCAATGATGTTTTGATTTTTGAAACCAGCGGCGGTTATCACATTTTATTAAAAACGATTCCTATCGATTTTGATAATCATCGAGAATTATTAATAAAAATCGCCACAGACAGACCATCATGGAATGTTGATACACAGGCTGGACTTTATAGCATCAAATTATCGGGAACAAGATCAGCAAAACCAAATAGTATTGATAAACGATTGATTCATCCTGGAAATCTAAAGGATTTTAGATCTACTAGTTTATTGTTGTCCTGTCCTATTTCTGTACAGACTTGTTATGAAAAACGCACTGACAATGAAACCAATGACTTTATTATTGATGGCTCTGCCATTGGTGATGATTTGACCAACGAAGATTTCAATCAAATCTCTATCGAGTTAACTGGTCAACCAGATCAAATCACTGGAATAACAAATCAAACCAACAATATGATTTCACTGGGAAGGGTTGCTGGGTCGTATTGCAATATTTGTCAACGACGACATGGATATAACGAGATTGGTGGATTCATTGAGGGAAAAGCCATCGATGCATTTGTGGTAGTTTACTCTGATCGATTTGTGATCGGTTGTTTCCGTACCACAAAAACTAAAATCACCAGTGATAGAATCACCAATGACAAAGTCATCGATGAAATCACTAATGACAGAAATGAAAATAACATTTCTAACTACGAAAAATACCTGAAATCATACAACTATCACCGAGTAGATCATGGTGGTGAATTCCCCACGAGGGTTCCGGATTATACTTACTGTGAGCCACCTATTCATGAAAACGGTCAGGGGTGTAAAATCATTCTTAACGATGATTATATAGATGGGTCTGCTTGTGGGATGGGAAAGTCAAAATCAGCATGGAAATCAATACGAGATGATCAATCTGTGTTATATTTGAGTTACAGAAAGACGTTCACCAGAAAAACCACCATCGACTATAATCTAGAATCGTATGAAACAATTCATGGAGGAATTGTTTTTGATACAAGAACTCATCGAAGGGTTATTTCGCAGATTGAATCAATTGTACGAGTCAGGGGAATTCCTGATGTGATATTGTTAGATGAATGGCATGGTATTCTTCGCCAAATAATCTCATCGAGTCGTGGGAAACAAATTTGGGAAACACTCACATGGTTGATTTGTTCAGCAAAACGAGTAATCGTGTTAGACGCAGATGCTAACAATGATGATCTAGAATTATTCAAGAAATTTTTAAATCGTCCGGACATGAAATTCATCATCAACGAGTATAAACCAGATTGTGGAAAAAAGTTTATTGTAGAACAATCTCATCATGACAATTATATCAAATTGTTAGACGCGCCGCAACAAGGAAATCGTGCAGTAGTCTTCACACAAAACAAACGACACGGGAATTATTCTGTGGAAGCCCTTGCTAAATTGTTACAGCATTTAGGATACCGAGTGAAATGCTATCATGCTGATACCGATTCTGCAGAAAAAGAAAGAGATTTTGCTGATCCAGTTAACGCGTTTGAACACACCGACGTAGTGATTTATAATTGCACCGTAGAAGCAGGAATATCAATCGTAGACGAACGATTTAAGTATATGACGGTGTTTTCTGAACAACTAGGATCTGTAGAAGCCACTAAACAAGCAATTCATCGGTTCAGAAACATTACTGAAATTCATTATTCAGTGACAAAGTCACCAGCAACTAAACGAGTTTGCACTGAGTTACCACTCACACGAGATGACATTATTTCTGCCATTGAATCACATGAGAGAGATTTATCCTCTACGGAATTGTTGTTCAGAACTCCAAATCTCAATGATGTGAATTCTAGTTATGGATACGCATTTATCAGTGCCATTATTGACGAGAATAATTCGAAGTGTTATTTTACGGGACGACTCGTTGAAATGATGAAAGGAACCGGATATGAGGTCACGTGGGAATTACCAGATGAATATTCGTTGTGGTGCGAAAAAATAAAACAAAAAAAAGAGCAACGAATTTCTACTGCGGCAATTAATAATAATCCCGTCGTAGATGATTTTTTGAAATCTTCTATCGGAGAAAGAATTGCTGCTGCAAGTGATAAAATCACTAATGGCAGAGCCATCAACAATGACTTTGTCATCAATGAAATCATCGGTGAACAACAAAAATATCATCGATATGATCCTGAGAATCAACAACGATTAGAACCCTACGCGAAGAAATTGATGTATCTCAATCATGTATTTCAAACTGATGTGAGCAAATTGGATACAAACACGATTGAACACCTCGACAAAAACGTATCACGATTACAACGATACCAGCGAGTCCTTGTTGATAAACACAATCATGGAAACACGGTAACAACTACGCGTTGTCGATCTGATAAAATCAATCCACGGCAACAACTCGAAAATATCAGAAGTGTCCTTGAAGTATTCAAACTCCCTGATGTGGTTCCGGATCAGTTAGATATGAAAAGTGTTTCTGTGAACCGCGCTGAATTAATCAAGAATATCAATGAGATGTTAAAAAACCCGGACCAACTTGATAGGTACCAGATGTTGTTAAAACACTTCAATGAAATATTTCCGGATGTGTGGTTTAGAAATAAAACACTATCAGTTAAAAATATCATTGAGAAAATCAAATTGATTTACAAGGGATTCGGTGGGAGATTACAATCAGATGATAAAATGCATCCCAATCGATCTAATCTCACATTGTACTATCCTGAATGGCCGAAATCTGACTTCATAGATGATCCTACATGGATTAATGAAACCGTTGATGATGTAGGGTTTGCTGGTAAAGACCTTATTGCGACGGATACACATACTACAATGTTACGATTCCATGTATGGATTGTTAATGGATGGTTTTCTCGATATGATGATTCCGATTGATCAGCGTAGAATGGCGAAAGTCACAGTATTATATAATATTATATACAATTATGTGACTTTCGCCATCGATGAACGAAGGTGTCTCACGATGGTACACATTATTATGATATCATTTTAATAATTAATTAAATAACCGCTTTAATTATATGTCTCAGTTCGAGGTTGCACTTAGTGATTATCGCAATCGCTATCCACAATTAACGGTTTATGATAAGAGCACAGGCACCGGTCGAAGAATTATAACAGAAAAAGGTCCTGATGGTGTCACTCATAAATGTGCAATCCATAAGAATAGAAACTCAGAGGCGCGTTCTCGTCTCAGTAAAAAATATCATCAGAGTCGGTCGCAAGACTATCAGTTACTCATTGATATTCTAGAGAGTACCGGAAATAAATACAACGTTGAATTCATCGATGGTGGGATTTCATTTACGCGTGTCAACTGAGATTAGTCATCATCAATGACTTTTGTCATCAATGACTTTCGTCATCGAGTGCTTCATCATTGAGTACTTCTTCAATTTCTTTTATCGACTTACGGTCTTCTTCGGGTAGGAATAACATCCATGTGTTATCTTCACGCTGTTTTTGTTTTCGTTTATGTTTTTTCCCTTTTCGTTGGTGTTCTCTACTTTTTAGTTGTGATTCCTCAAGTTGATTGTATTTACTAGCGAGCTCTGCGTATTTAATTCTAATGGACTCTAACTCACGTCGTACATCATTAAGTTCAGTAATAAGTTTACTACGATCTCGAACTGCATCGCTACGGTGTTGTTGTGTGGTATCTAATTGGTATTGTAGATCATTTAACGAATCATTGATTGATTGTTGTTGTTGTTGTTGTTGTTGTCGTTGTTGTCGTAACGCTGTTACCTTTCCTTGCAGCAATTTATTCTGATTGGTTAGGTTGGTCACTTGAGATTGCAATTGAAGGATCATTTCTTTATCAATGACTCTGTCACTAATGGCAGAGCCATCAGCAACATGCACTTTTCCATCTAACATTTGATTCATTTCATTTTCAACTTCAGCATCAATAAGCCGCTCAACGGATACATCATTAGTATCATCAGCGCTAATATATCCAATTCCAATTTCATCCGATTTCCAGATTTTATAAATCCTCTGATAACTGATTTTATATTTATCAGCAATTTCTGCTATTCCAACACGGTTTCGCAATTGCTTAATCATATTTATGTCATCGCGGGTTAGTACTCTACGATGAGGCATTATATAATTAAAAGATATCTTTTAACAACAACAATAACAACAACAACAATAACAATAACAATGACAAAAAGTCATTGATGACAAAAGTCATCGGTTGTAGTAGAGTGCCAAGAAATCTGAGAAGTATTTCTCGCGAGTTGTATACTGACACCAGATGGATTTCAATCTCTGCCATTGAAGTGTTATTTCCTCGTGAGACATCTTCGTTCATCGATGGCGAAAGTCACATAATTGTATATAAAATAAATAATACTGATACTTTCGCCATTCTATTTTTGATCAATCTGATACATCATAGATGATCATGGAAGTGTTATTTCATCCTATCAAGTATGAATATGATTTAGATTCAATAATATGTCTCTTTATTAGAACCACACATCATTATAGCCACACGATTGTAAATCAGAACTGTTTCACCGACAATAACGCAAGTGTTGAATACAGCGTGATTAAAATTATATCTAAAAAAATGAGGTGACTGAAAAATTCATAATAAAATATTTTTTTCACACTAATAATATATCAGTGCTTTTTATTGTTGTTGTTGTTGTTGTTAAGTCCCATTGGTATATACTTAAGAACAAACATAGTAACAACAACAACAACATTAAAAAGCACTGATATATTATTAGTGTGAAAAAAATATTTTATTATGAATTTTTCAGTCACCTCATTTTTTTAGATATAATTTTAATCACGCTGTATTCAACACTTGCGTTATTGTCGGTGAAACAGTTCTGATTTACAATCGTGTGGCTATAATGATGTGTGGTTCTAATAAAGAGACATATTATTGAATCTAAATCATATTCATACTTGATAGGATGAAATAACACTTCCATGATCATCTATGATGTATCAGATTGATCAAAAATAGAATGGCGAAAGTATCAGTATTATTTATTTTATATACAATTACGTGACTTTCGCCATCGATGAACGAAGATGTCTCACGAGGAAATAACACTTCAATGGCAGAGATTGAAATCCATCTGGTGTCAGTATACAACTCGCGAGAAATACTTCTCAGATTTCTTGGCACTCTACTACAACCGATGACTTTTGTCATCAATGACTTTTTGTCATTGTTATTGTTATTGTTGTTGTTGTTATTGTTGTTGTTAAAAGATATCTTTTAATTATATAATGCCTCATCGTAGAGTACTAACCCGCGATGACATAAATATGATTAAGCAATTGCGAAACCGTGTTGGAATAGCAGAAATCGCTGATAAATATAAAATCAGTTATCAGAGGATTTATAAAATCTGGAAATCGGATGAAATTGGAATTGGATATATTAGCGCTGATGATACTAATGATGTATCCGTTGAGCGGCTTATTGATGCTGAAGTTGAAAATGAAATGAATCAAATGTTAGATGGAAAAGTGCATGTTGCTGATGGCTCTGCCATTAGTGACAGAGTCATTGATAAAGAAATGATCCTTCAATTGCAATCTCAAATGACCAACCTAACCAATCAGAATAAATTGCTGCAAGGAAAGGTAACAGCGTTACGACAACAACGACAACAACAACAACAACAACAATCAATCAATGATTCGTTAAATGATCTACAATACCAATTAGATACCACACAACAACACCGTAGCGATGCAGTTCGAGATCGTAGTAAACTTATTACTGAACTTAATGATGTACGACGTGAGTTAGAGTCCATTAGAATTAAATACGCAGAGCTCGCTAGTAAATACAATCAACTTGAGGAATCACAACTAAAAAGTAGAGAACACCAACGAAAAGGGAAAAAACATAAACGAAAACAAAAACAGCGTGAAGATAACACATGGATGTTATTCCTACCCGAAGAAGACCGTAAGTCGATAAAAGAAATTGAAGAAGTACTCAATGATGAAGCACTCGATGACGAAAGTCATTGATGACAAAAGTCATTGATGATGACTAATCTCAGTTGACACGCGTAAATGAAATCCCACCATCGATGAATTCAACGTTGTATTTATTTCCAGTACTCTCTAGAATATCAATGAGTAACTGATAGTCTTGCGACCGACTCTGATGATATTTTTTACTGAGACGAAAACGCGCCTCTGAGTTTCTATTCTTATGGATTGCACATTTATGAGTGACACCATCAGGACCTTTTTCTGTTATAATTCTTCGACCGGTCCCTGTGATCTTATCATAAACCGTTAATTGTGGATAGCGATTGCGATAATCACTAAGTGCAGCCTCGAACTGAGACATATAATTAAAGCGGTTATTTAATTAATTATTAAAATGATATAATAATGTGTACCATCGTGAGACACCTTCGTTCATCGATGGCGAAAGTCACATAATTGTATATAATATTATATAATACTGTGACTTTCGCCATTCTACGCTGATCAATCGGAATCATCATATCGAGAAAACCATCCATTAACAATCCATACATGGAATCGTAACATTGTAGTATGTGTATCCGTCGCAATAAGGTCTTTACCAGCAAACCCTACATCATCAACGGTTTCATTAATCCATGTAGGATCATCTATGAAGTCAGATTTCGGCCATTCAGGATAGTACAATGTGAGATTAGATCGATTGGGATGCATTTTATCATCTGATTGTAATCTCCCACCGAATCCCTTGTAAATCAATTTGATTTTCTCAATGATATTTTTAACTGATAGTGTTTTATTTCTAAACCACACATCCGGAAATATTTCATTGAAGTGTTTTAACAACATCTGGTACCTATCAAGTTGGTCCGGGTTTTTTAACATCTCATTGATATTCTTGATTAATTCAGCGCGGTTCACAGAAACACTTTTCATATCTAACTGATCCGGAACCACATCAGGGAGTTTGAATACTTCAAGGACACTTCTGATATTTTCGAGTTGTTGCCGTGGATTGATTTTATCAGATCGACAACGCGTAGTTGTTACCGTGTTTCCATGATTGTGTTTATCAACAAGGACTCGCTGGTATCGTTGTAATCGTGATACGTTTTTGTCGAGGTGTTCAATCGTGTTTGTATCCAATTTGCTCACATCAGTTTGAAATACATGATTGAGATACATCAATTTCTTCGCGTAGGGTTCTAATCGTTGTTGATTCTCAGGATCATATCGATGATATTTTTGTTGTTCACCGATGATTTCATTGATGACAAAGTCATTGTTGATGGCTCTGCCATTAGTGATTTTATCACTTGCAGCAGCAATTCTTTCTCCGATAGAAGATTTCAAAAAATCATCTACGACGGGATTATTATTAATTGCCGCAGTAGAAATTCGTTGCTCTTTTTTTTGTTTTATTTTTTCGCACCACAACGAATATTCATCTGGTAATTCCCACGTGACCTCATATCCGGTTCCTTTCATCATTTCAACGAGTCGTCCCGTAAAATAACACTTCGAATTATTCTCGTCAATAATGGCACTGATAAATGCGTATCCATAACTAGAATTCACATCATTGAGATTTGGAGTTCTGAACAACAATTCCGTAGAGGATAAATCTCTCTCATGTGATTCAATGGCAGAAATAATGTCATCTCGTGTGAGTGGTAACTCAGTGCAAACTCGTTTAGTTGCTGGTGACTTTGTCACTGAATAATGAATTTCAGTAATGTTTCTGAACCGATGAATTGCTTGTTTAGTGGCTTCTACAGATCCTAGTTGTTCAGAAAACACCGTCATATACTTAAATCGTTCGTCTACGATTGATATTCCTGCTTCTACGGTGCAATTATAAATCACTACGTCGGTGTGTTCAAACGCGTTAACTGGATCAGCAAAATCTCTTTCTTTTTCTGCAGAATCGGTATCAGCATGATAGTATTTCACTCGGTATCCTAAATGCTGTAACAATTTAGCAAGGGCTTCCACAGAATAATTCCCGTGTCGTTTGTTTTGTGTGAAGACTACTGCACGATTTCCTTGTTGCAGCGCGTCTAACAATTTGATATAATTGTCATGATGAGATTGTTCTACAATAAACTTTTTTCCACAATCTGGTTTATACTCGTTGATGATGAATTTCATGTCCGGACGATTTAAAAATTTCTTGAATAATTCTAGATCATCATTGTTAGCATCTGCGTCTAACACGATTACTCGTTTTGCTGAACAAATCAACCATGTGAGTGTTTCCCAAATTTGTTTCCCACGACTCGATGAGATTATTTGGCGAAGAATACCATGCCATTCATCTAACAATATCACATCAGGAATTCCCCTGACTCGTACAATTGATTCAATCTGCGAAATAACCCTTCGATGAGTTCTTGTATCAAAAACAATTCCTCCATGAATTGTTTCATACGATTCTAGATTATAGTCGATGGTGGTTTTTCTGGTGAACGTCTTTCTGTAACTCAAATATAACACAGATTGATCATCTCGTATTGATTTCCATGCTGATTTTGACTTTCCCATCCCACAAGCAGACCCATCTATATAATCATCGTTAAGAATGATTTTACACCCCTGACCGTTTTCATGAATAGGTGGCTCACAGTAAGTATAATCCGGAACCCTCGTGGGGAATTCACCACCATGATCTACTCGGTGATAGTTGTATGATTTCAGGTATTTTTCGTAGTTAGAAATGTTATTTTCATTTCTGTCATTAGTGATTTCATCGGTGACTTTGTCATTGGTGATTCTATCACTGGTGATTTTAGTTTTTGTGGTACGGAAACAACCGATCACAAATCGATCAGAGTAAACTACCACAAACGCATCGATGGCTTTTCCCTCAATGAATCCACCAATCTCGTTATATCCATGTCGTCGTTGACAAATATTGCAATACGACCCAGCAACCCTTCCCAGTGAAATCATATTGTTGGTTTGATTTGTTATTCCAGTGATTTGATCTGGTTGACCAGTTAACTCGATAGAGATTTGATTGAAATCTTCGTTGGTCAAATCATCACCAATGGCAGAGCCATCAATAATAAAGTCATTGGTTTCATTGTCAGTGCGTTTTTCATAACAAGTCTGTACAGAAATAGGACAGGACAACAATAAACTAGTAGATCTAAAATCCTTTAGATTTCCAGGATGAATCAATCGTTTATCAATACTATTTGGTTTTGCTGATCTTGTTCCCGATAATTTGATGCTATAAAGTCCAGCCTGTGTATCAACATTCCATGATGGTCTGTCTGTGGCGATTTTTATTAATAATTCTCGATGATTATCAAAATCGATAGGAATCGTTTTTAATAAAATGTGATAACCGCCGCTGGTTTCAAAAATCAAAACATCATTGACAGAGTCAACTAAGTCATTGAAATACAATAACAATTCCTTCAACGATGGGTTTTTAGAATCAATATCGATAGTGGGATATCTCAATCTCTCCCGAGGGATGATTTCGTTAACCGCGGAACACCCTTGAAATTCTGTTATGTCAGGATCATTCACAAAAACATAAAATCGTTCCCGTTGTTGAATTATTACGCCATGGCGTAAATAACCATCAACGATGAGAAGATCGATTGCAGACCTTTTACTAAAAACACTCCAAGCCGGCGTTAAATGCCTTTTGTAGTATTCTTGAAGATCGTGATAAGTTTGTGGAGACTGAAAAAAATCATCATTATCGTTATCGTAGTAATCACTAATCATTATACTGTATGCTGTTTAGTGTCTAATTGAATGTTGATTAACAATTAATAATAATGGTGAATTCGGCATTAGCGGTTAATAAATGCTCATGGTTGTTTTTAGGATCCACACAACGCTGTGAGAAAAATAGTCTCGGAAAGTTCTGTGGAGTACATAATTGTACTTCAAAACAAGGATGCCCCGAGGGACCGAAACCCTGTCTTGGTTGTGGAAAAGGCGTCAGAGGGAAATATCAGATTTGTATAGCGTGTGGTTGTCCACAATATCGTTCCGCAATAGAATATCTCAAACGAAAGAATAAACGGATACCGACTCCAGAAGAGTTTTTAAAGGATTTACGTGAAAAACAGGTTAAATCGTCAAAATCACAGTAAAACAATGAACCCAGCAGAGAGTAAAATTATCATCATTCGAATATGGCGAAAGTCACATAATTAAATACTGATAGTTTGGCCATCGATGTTGGATATATATCATGAGTATAGCAACGATGACAACACCGCAGGAATTACTTCAGCGAATAGTGGAGAACATGAACCCAGTACAAACAAGCATGATATCAATAACATCAACGAAACCCGAGTTTAGTGTGAATTTCCCCTCTCCGATTCCAGTGCGTGAAATAGCGCTAGCAAAACTACGATTATACCACAGTTGGCCTAATATCAGATCAAAACCATTTGGTGGTCAACAACCGAATAATTCACTGGTGTTCTCGTATAAGAATAAACCCGACGGTACCCCAGACTGGAATGTTGTTTCCATACCAACCGGATCATACCAAATCGAACAAATCAATAATGAATTCACGCGTAGAATAAAATCGATTACTGGAGTAGAGTCAAAAATCGCTATTAATCCTCATCAACCGACGCTCTCGTCGTCGATCGAAATAAGCACAGAAGGATACGTCGTAGATATCTATAACAGCTCAATAAGAACCGTACTAGGATGGCCTGAATTACCGCCCCAGAGTAAAACTCTGGAGGAAACCGTTGATTTACCAGAACCTCAAAAAACTGATTATATCACCGACGTGATAAAACCTGATAATCCAGTAAAAAGCTATCAAGAATACAGGGTGCCTACAGATTTTTTGTGGTTCGGGTATCACGTAACCGGAGAAGGGGTTGGGGAAGGAATAGGGATATTTTATTTAGTTGACGAACCTAAAATCGTTAAAAATTTCACAGCAATGAATAATGATTTATCGCTGTTGTTAATATCTCTTAAATCCGGCTCTCTCACCCGAGATGAATTTATCAGCGTCGTAGAAACATGCAATAAAATTATCGACGATATGGAAAAATTTAATTCACAAATTATTCGAGTGGTATTAGGTGACGATAACCCCCTATCGAGAACAAGATTTGCAACAGACTATAATATCCGCGTAGAAGATATCCCCACATTTAAACTACCAGGGTATAATATCCTAGAACTAAAAAAATCTCTCAGTGATGCCATCGATGTTGGTTTTAAAATAATCCATGACGCATGGAAGAAATTAACAGAACAACAAACAACTATCCTCAAACATAATAATGATCCAGATGGTGGCGGTAGGCATATCGCTCCGTTCAACGTGAATATATCCTCGGTGATTGCGCTCAATTTAGTATGTGATGTAATTGAAGGAAGCTATCAAATTAATCTAGAGCAATCAAATCAAGCTCAGCAGGGATATATTCTTTATTCGTTTGCACCAACAGCTCCTCCAGGATTCCTAATTATTGAAAACCCAATTAATCCTGTCTACATGCGATGCCATAATAATTCATTAACCAGAATTAATTTCAAACTCACCGACCAGTCAAATAATCTGATTGATTTACAAGAAGAGGTGTTAGCGATTAGTCTGTTTGTAAAGTCCTAAGGACTGGATCAAATATTCGGTTAAAATCATTTATTATTTTTTGTTAACCCAGAACTGAAAACTTTAGCAGCAGAGAGGGTGGATGACCACATCGTTGCGAGCAAAATTGTAGTAAAATCTCCGTTTTTGCAAAAATGGAGACTTTTTTTTGGTTAAATGAGATTTGTTGGAAACCTGATATTTTGTTCGAAAACGTTATCTATAGGCCATATTTTGTTCGAAAACGTGATCTGGAAGCCTTATTTTTGCTTGAAAACGTGGTCTGTTCACCCTCTCTGCTGCTTTTACTTTATTCAGATTGGGGGTCAATTGGTTTCAAATAAAACAAGCTAAATTAACATTAGCTGTGAAGTTGGTTGCATTAATCCAATACAAATAGGTCCCTGGATGGCTCAATGGTCTGAATTATTCACATTTCCGATCACTATTTGACCTTTATCTGCATGGCTTCTAGTCAGCAACTCGGTCAATGTGGCCATTTCATCAAGCGTGCCAGTAGCTTCCAGTTTTCCAGGCTTTTCCTACACCAGTTATACTGGGTGCTATATACAGTCAGTCTATTAAAAATTATGTTAAAGCAAAACAACCACTAATAAAAATACTCTCTAAACTGGGAATAGTTTTTTTTTTAAAGTATCTACTTTTTGACACTAATTTAATTTTGACGATGTTGCCATACAGAATCACAAACTGAATTATTTTTGTAGTTGTCCACATGTCTCTACTTAACATTTAGATGGATCTAAAAGTAAGAAAGTAATCTAAATTTTGTTGGCAATCACATCAGGTCTCTTTTATACAAAGGACAATGTAAGATATAAAAAATTAAGTAAAATTTATTATAAACGTTAGTAACCATCTGTGGTACATCAGTAGCACATTAATATTTGGACCGTACTGGTAATGGAATATTCAATTGTATATATATCACATGTAAATAGGTATCGATGAAATATGATCATAATAGTATGAAAAACAAATCAAATTCTATAAATATAATGTACATATATTGTATACTAAATAGATATATGATAATGGAAAAATCAGTTGTATTTAGATAATGTACATATACTGTATACTAAATAGATATGATTGTAATGGTAATTTAAAACACCAGCCATACCTATATCATATACATATGTATTGAAGGAATATGATCATATTAGTAAAGGAAAAATTAAATTGTTACAGTATCTTTGTCATGTAAATAGGTAATGGAGGATTACATCTCTACTGGAAATGGAAATATTAAAATTGTTACAGTATGTTTGTCATGTAAATGGGTAATGAATGGTAGCATCTCTACTGGTAATGGAAATATTCAAATTGTTACAATATTGTTGCCATGTAAATAGGAAATGAAGGGTTACATCTCTACTGGAAATCGAAACATTCAAATTGTTACCGTATCTTTGTCATGTAAATAGGTAATGAAGGGTAACATCTCTACTGGTAATGGAAATATTCAAATTGTTACAATATTGTTGTCATGTAAATAGGAAATGAAGGGTTACATCTCTACTGGTAATGGAAACATTCAATTGTATCTGTATCATGTATATATGCATTCAACTTCTTCTACAATACTGCTAATGCAATTATCTGTATTATGAAAACATTTACGGATAATATGTGACTGTACATGTAAGGACAAATCCAATTTGTATGTATATCATTTATTTTGGTAATATTTTGATGACTATAATTGAAACATCCAACTGTATTAGCAATATGGTGATTTGTGTAATTGTAATGACAAAATCTATTCACATCACTAGATATAAGTAATTATAAAGTAATATGACTTTACTTGTATGTACTGGTAAGATCCATATGTATGATTTATATTTATATGGTAATAAAGTGATATGACTGTACTTGTAATGATAGCATCTGTACTTGTAATGGTAAAATCCATCTGTACTTGTTATGGTAAAATCCATTTGTATCATGTATATAGGCAAAAAGGTGATTTGACTGTACTTGTAATAAAAACATACATTTGTATCATGTGAATTAGCAATATGGTGATTTGTGTATGTGTAATGAAAAAAATATATTCACATCACTAGATATAAGTACAGTTATAAAGTGATATGACTTTACATGTAATGGTAAAATCTATATGTATCATTTATATAGGTGCCACAAATACAATTACCATTTCAAATTAAAGCAAAATCTGCCCAAAGTTGCAAGGATGGTTTTATTCCCATTAAACATAAAGTCACTGAATCTCTCTCTCTCTCTCTCTCTCTCTCTCTCTCTCTCTCTCTCTCTCTCTCTCTCTCTCTCTCTCTCTCTCTCTCGTGGGTAAACCTATCAAAATTTAAGCAATCCATTCTTACCACACCATTGTAATAGTGACTGTATGAAACAGTGGTTTGACCAAAAGCTGCTAAAGATCGCAATGGTTATGGTTTATTATTGATTTAATTACTGAAATTATATTACATTATGGAGAATGCTATTGAAATAGTACATGATGGAGATTGCTATAGAAATATTACATGATGGAGATTGCTATTGAAATATTACATGATGGAGATTGCTATTGAAATATTACATGATGGAGATTGCTATAGAAATATTACATGATGGAGATTGCTATTGAAATATTACATGATGGAGATTGCTATTGAAATATTACATGATGGGGATTACTATTGAAATATTACATGATGGGGATTACTATTGAAATATTACATGATGGGGATTACTATTGAAATATTACATGATGGAGATTGCTATTGAAATATTACATGATGGAGATTACTATTGAAATATTACATGATGGAGATTGCTATTGAAATATTACATGATGGAGATTGCTATTGAAATATTACATGATGGAGATTGCTATTGAAATATTACATGATGGGGATTACTATTGAAATATTACATGATGGAGATTACTATTGAAATATTACATCATGGAGATTGCTATTGAAATATTACATCATGGAGATTGCTATTGAAATATTACATCATCGTGATTACTATTAACATATTACTTTATGAGGATTATTGCTAGCATAATACATTATGGGGATTACTATTTGTATATGTTTATACCGGTGTTAAAATACATAGAATTTCAAATTGTTTCATGGTTGTTGATATATTGCAGAAATTCAATTCGCATTAGCAGGTGATGGTTTTCAGTTTGTTTTTCATTATGTTGAAATTAAGCAGAATTGAATTTTGTTTTCACAGGTGTTGAAAAGAGAAAGACAATATAGTAAATAAAAACATACATAGATATGTACATACATACAAGCACAAACGATCATGCATTCATACACATGCATGCATGCATACATACATACATACATGCATGCATGCATGCATGCATACATGATTCTCAGAATAATACCCAAACTGGAAACAATAGCAAATCATTTTCTGTATCAAAGCAATATGAACAAAATATATTCTTCAAAGTTCAATGAAATGTTACTAGAGCGCCCATAACCTTTAGGGTGATAGGAGGAGCATTAAGATGTCTGTAAGCCTTCAGGGTGATAGGAAAAGCATTAAGATGGCTACATGCCTAATTCATGCATAACTTGCTGGAAAATACAATTTGACTCTTGATCAGACCAAACATATTAAGGAATGGAAACATATGCATAAAACTTTATATAAAATATTTTGTATGATTTAAGTATTTGCATAATTTCCTTCTGAAGCTGAAGCTCATGGTCCATCTGGTCTTTTAACTGGAATTGTTTTAATATTTCTATAAAAATCAGATAACAGACTTACTATTCAAACCCAGAGAATAATTATGCAAATTAATTTCCTCCAAATCCTGAATCAAATTGTTTAGTTGTTGCTTTGCTTTGAACATATCTATCAAGCTCAATCAACTTGTCATTTGTCATAGCCTATAACACCTCCTTGGTAAGATTTGGATAAAAAGGTAACTACATTAAAGTATTCAAAGAAATTGTTAATATTTGGCGGTTTCACTAAAGGTTTCTCAAATATCTCAATTAATTCATAATACAATGGACAATGACAATTTTTAAAAGCAATCAAATTGTAAAGCCATTCATTAAATAGCTCTAAAATATTTTTAAAAATTCATATTTTTGGATGAGCCTATGATTTGTGGCAGTGATCTTAAACTTAGTAAAATAAATAAGCAGAACGATCACATTTTGTAAATTCAAGAAAAACTTGATTGTCTACAAATACAAAATGAACATTTTAAAGAGCCTTACAATCTCTTGAATTGAGTCCTACATTTTATATCACAAGGCCAAAAGTGTAGAATATTCAAAGTGATTTCAATGTGCTGTTGTACCAACAGTTTTGAACAAGTTTATGTGCCAATACTCTTGTAGTGTCCCAATAATATAATCCAAAATGAAACCCTAATAATCCCAACGTATCATTTTACTCCAAATATCATTAAGCACCTTGAACTTCCAAAGAATATTTTGAATAAATGATTCCTCTCAAACTACATTTGAATACAGGAGTACATTATTCCACAGAGTGAACTGAAAAAGGATGAATAATTTTGTTTGGCTTCACAGTATATAATAATATAATAAGTTATCTTCCAAAACATTCTGAAGTTTTTAAACGGGATTGACTTTCACTTCAAATAGCAGTATAGAATATTTACAACTTATAAACATGTAAAACTCCGGTACACGAAACCTCTATCCTCAATCATGGAAAAGGATGAATCACACAAAAGACATTAAAATTATCTAACACTATGTTTGTAGGTAGTGCAGCTTTGGGAGTCTTACTTGTTAGTACAGTTGTTCCATAAGCCTTGAATGTTGGTGATTTGATTTAATCTATGCTCATTATGTACATCTGTTATTGGGTTCATGAGATATCAATATTGTAATGGCTGTATGGTTCTAATTTAAATACAAGAACTGAAGAAAAATTGTTTGATAATAATCAATTTCAAATATACTTAAACATAACATATAGCAAGATAAATCACACAACTGTTGCAATTCTGTACAATTTAAATACAGTAAAAAATATCATAATCTTGTCAAAAAAATAACCTTAAATTGATAGTCATGAATTCGTATATAAACTGATTCCTTAAAAAAGTCAAAGGATATTGTCCGATGGTATAGAATCACAATTTATGGCTGAATTCCTTCAAGAAGTCAAATGATATTGTCCGATGGTATAGAATCATGATTTATGGCTGAATTCCTTCAAGAAATCAAATAATATTGTCCAATGGCATACAATCATTATTTACTATATAAGCTGCATTCCTTCTAGAAGTCAAAAGTATTCTGTCTGATGGTATTTAGGAAAAAACAATCCTCGAGTTCACATCAAAAGACAAATGTTGGATTTTTTGGTTGCAGATGTCTCTGATCTTCTCTTTGGTTCTGGAGCTCTTGGATCTAAAAATATACAAATGGTATATTTTGGCATAAATAATAATCACTTAAAAGAATGTTCTAAAGGCAGATGGTGAGGTATATAGATTTAACTTTCTGATGGAACTATTGTTGTATTCAAATATTCTTGAAAGCTGTGCTTATTGATCTATACTGAGTAATATATGGATGCATGTCGTCAATACGAACACCACATGAATTCATGAGGTGAATACTGAGCACATATGGATGGCTGTGGTCAATAATGATAAATAAATGGATACTTGATCAATACTAATTACATATGGACGTCTTTCGTCAATACCGAGTAGATATGGATATATGTGATCAACATTGAATATACAAGGATACATGTGGTCAATTTGGACAACATATGGATGCATGTGGTCAATATTTACGATGATGGATCGATGTATGTGGTCAATACTGAGTGCACATGGAAGTACATAATCAATATTATGTACATACATGTGATCCATTCTGATTATTTATGGATGCATAAGGTCATTAATTACAACATACTGATACATGTGGTCAACACTGAACACAAATGAATTCATGAAAAATCACATAGTTCTTACATTAAACATGCTTTAGTGAGAACTTATGTGATATGAAATCTTAGAAAATAAATTAAAAAGAAACATTGGTAGATTGTAGAGGATCATTTCTAAATGAATTAAAATGTTTGAAATGTATCTTATTGTTATTTTCATTATAGATTATAATAGCAACTGTAATCAATCAATCATGGTTGTTTAATCACAAAGGATATAAAATGACTGATTGCTACAGAATTTAAAAAAATAAATGTACCACTTCAAGCAAGAGTCACAAAGTTCTGACTTTTGGTCTTTCAGCAAGAGTAACAGAATGGTACATTATATACAGATGCACTGTGTTTAACTGTAATGTGTGTGAAATTGAGAAAACAAAAATGGTTAATTATTCATAGGCCACGTGCTTAATTGTGCTGTATGTCAGCAGAACTAGACGAAGGGTGATATATATATATATATATATATATATATATATATATATATATATATATATATATATATATATATATACACACACACACAAATACATACATGTACTGTGTTTAATTGTGTTTGATATCAGCAATTATATTTTAACGGTGATTCATACACCTTTACTGTTTAATTTTATTGGATGGTGATTTAAATACCTGTGTTATGTTTAACTATCTTGCAGTCAGCACAAGTATTTTAATGTTCATTTGTTCATCTGTAGTTGTTTAAATTTACTGGATGTCAGCAGAAATGCATGGATAGTGATTTACATACCTGCATAATTATATTTAATTGTATTGCATGTCCAAACACATAAGAAGGGTGATTTATACACTTGTAATGTGCTTAACTATATTGCTTGTCAGGTCAGTTTAGGCACATTAATGGTAATTTATTCAGCTATACGGTGTATAATTGTCTAGCATTTCACTGCATTAATGATGATTTACACATCTGTATTTAGTTGAATTGCCTTGTATGACAGAATGACTACATGACTGGTGAAAAATACTGTGGTACTGCATTTTGTTTTCTTGTATGTTACTGCAAGTAATAGCAAGTAACAGTGATTGAAACACCTTCATTGTGCTTAATTGCCTTCTATATCAATATGAATACATGAACAATGATTAAAACACCTGCATTATATTTAACTAACCTCTATGTCAGTACAGGTAATGTTGATTTATACACCTGTCTAGTGTATAATTGTCTTGCATGTCAGCAGGAGTACATGAATTGTGATGTATGCACCTGCAGTGTATTTAATTATCATTTATCCTTTTTATCAATACACGTAATGGTGTTATATACACCTGTATTGTGTTTAACGGTCTTGCATGTCAGTGCAAGTAATAGAGATTTATACACAGGTATTGTGTTTAATTGTAAGTCAGTAACAGTAATAAGAGATTTATACACCGGTATTTTGTATAATTGTCCTGCATGGTGGCATTATAAGAGCAAACTTGAATCTGGATAATTCCAAACAACATGTTCCAATAACTCTGATCCTGACCTAGTATAAATGGATTCCATTCTTGCCTGAAGGACATGGTACCCACTCTTTTCTAAATATGAATTTCAAGGTGTTTTCAAGGATGAAATTAACACTTTAAAGGTTCCCATATTACCATCACTGAATGGAACTAAAGACAATTTTGAATTATAAAACATGCATTTTCCAAATCTGAAGATGTTTCCTTTCAAGACTTTTCAAACCATATGTGTCAGAAAAGGTGTTCATGTACAAACCCAGACAATGAGTCACATAAAATAAATTTGATTATATTCCTATAAATTGGCATTTAAAGCCATTTCAATGCACAGAATATAAATTTTATCACTTCTTGGCTCACTTGCATTATGTTGCTACATGGAAACAACATAATGAGCATACATTATTTTGTTTCCTTTCAGACCTTCTGTCTACATAATTCAAGAGCAATATATGTGCATGTTATACAAAGTAAACATTTCCCATCACAGTATGAAATAATCAATAAATGCAAAGTAGTAGATTCTTATCTAGTCACGAACAAAGTTTAACCCTGGAATTATGTGTGCCAATAAAGTCTCAAACCAGCTTTTTCAACCATCCTAAACTCCTTAAGATGATTCGGTTAAAACTTCTATCATTTAAAGACATTTACAAAAGGGTTGATTTAAAGTTTGACAAAAGACTTTCAGAATCATATATGGTTGTATAAACAAGGACTGAATATTCTGTAAAATCAACTAGTCTTCTTATGGCTCAATAAACTAGTCCCCAAACCTGTATGCATAACACAAAGAACGACAATTTCCAAACTTCTCCTGCATTTTACTTAAGATCTAGCACCAATGCTTCATGCTACATGTCACAGCTTAATTATTTCGCAACAAAGTTCAGCTCAGCGATTCTAAATTTTTCTCAGAATATTCCAACCCATCCTGTCACATTTGGACATTTATAATTACATAGAAAAATCTTGAACTTGCTGCCACCGTAAGATTGCTTAATAGTGGACCTAGCAAATTTAAGCTGATATATCGACTTGTACCTGCATAAAATTGATAGGAAAATTATTTCTCAAAAATGGCAAGTATTATAAGTGCTACATATTTAATCCACTGACAGACTAGAAGAAACTCGGCATAGTTAAAACCTGACCTGATACTCACCATTTGCATTAATAGTGATACGACTTCACAAATCTTAAACAATGACATCGGAAATACAACAGGCATGTGATATCAACAACAAACTTATTTTTAATGCTGTTGTTGTAGGTTTTAATGCCATTGTTCAGCACACGATAGGCAATACATGGCAGCCATTATTATTGATGGAGGAAGAACTAGGGAAAACCCCCAGAAAGAACCACCGACCCACAAGAAGCTACTTCAAGGTTTCTTACATAATTACATAAACTCGAACCCATGCAGAGTTGAGATGGCAGTGATCCATAACGGAAAGCACGTTAGACCACTCGGACACTCGGGGCCCCCGTTTTAATGTTGTTGTACAAGCCTTAAATTATATTAAATTAAAGTCTGATATCTTTTGTCAAAACCAGAAAGAACATATAATTCTCAACATATTTATTTCGAGAACAACTACAAGAAAATTTCCCAGCCTGATTCATCAAGCACAATAGTCTGGTTCCCTGCTTCATACGTTCCCTGCATGCAAGAGCATATGTCAAAGTGGTAAATTGATACATCAAAACTTCGGAAATTAGTTTTGGAATAAATATGAAGAATGTTGTGTTATTTCGTTTTTGTATTTTTATTACAACCAGTATACGACTCTCATTTAACATTTTTCTTCTTCAATATTTGAACATGATGGTTTTGAGATTACGTGTGCTCGTGCGATTGGCAATCAAAATCGCTAATACCAGCTCAAATTTTCTCAACGCATTAGTTTTAAAGTCTTTCAGCAGATTAAAGACATAACAATTTTGATACTCATACTTTCTGAGAAAATAGTTTTCATATCAACTACATGCTTTAACTACCATCATGTTGGCCTCTTTTGACGCAAGGCTGCTTTTCATACTTTCCATAAATAAAACAGGATACGGATATTGAGCTGCCTGTGAAACAAAGTCTACTAGATGAATCTATTTCACTGTGTGTTTGGATTGTCAAAACAATATTTATTTATGGCAGGCACCCAAATGATCCATACTGCAACCTCCTAATATTCTGGTTAGAACTCAATACATTTAACTCCCGATCACTTCACTTACTAGTCAATTATATAATTATTAATTGTGAAGGAAAATTCTTGGGTTCTTTCCAACTTTCATCAATACTTGCAAAATTCATCGAATTTTCAGTCAGAAACAATTTATCATTTTTTCCCACCTTTTTTTCCTGAACACTGGAACAAAACCCATTTGGTATGTTTGCTAAAGTTACTGTGTAACTGTGTGTTATCTGCTTTGGATCGAATAAACAGTAACATAGAAAGAATGAACATAACAAACTTGTAAAACTTAATAAACAATTTATTGAGTACAAATATTTTTCAGAAAAGAAAGATAAACTTACAGTTTTAAGACTCAATTCCAAAATTAATCCAAAATATTTCAAAATATCTTCCATTAGAGAAATGGCAAAAGTCCTAGTAATAAAATGTCCAAATTGTTCTAAGTTCGGATTCCAGCGAAGAATCCAAGATGGAAGACAATGTCACTTGATTTAGTCAGTTCTTGTTAATAAAATCTCTATGAGCACAACTCTTTCCCAGATAAATAATAAAATAATTCCTCTTGATCCAAACGAATTGACACAATTTCCAGTACAAGGTAATTTATAATAACTCAAAAAGACACAACTTAATATTCTAACAGCCCAAGTTTCTACTGAATAACTTGCTCCAAAACATAGTTTACATACCTGTTTTTACATAAACAAGAAAGGGGTCACGAAATTCTAAAATCTTTCAGAACAATTTTACGTTCAAGAAATCACGTAAACAGTGTATGTATGACCCAACTAAATTAGAATGATGTTTTTACTTTACTCCATTTTGTCCTTGGAACCAACCAATCACTTTAAAAGCTTGTTTACAACTCTGAAACCAGGTCAGAAATGAGGTCAACACCTAGTGTTTATCCTGTAAGGTACAGGTCATCCCCCCCCCATTTTCAATGAACGAATCTTAAAACTTAAAATGCCAAATTTAAATGTAACAAACAAAAATAAAAATAAATATAAATGACTTATATCAAATATACGTAACACTGTGTAACCCAAAGTCTGTGGCATATTTCCTTCTCAGCAACAGGACCTATTATTGTAAAAGTAAGGTGCCATTACTTGATGTGTAATTGAAGTTACTTTCTGAAGAAAATAAATTCTAATGTCAAAATGACCTTGAATTTGAAATTTTGATTCCATTTTGAAAGACTGATTTCGTTCGTGCTGCTGATGGAAAATGCATCCAAAATACTTGATATCGGGCGTGTTACCTGGAAGTTAATGTGTTAAAATCATTATTTCTACACACTTTCTGAGACTTTGCCAGCTTAGATCAATACATTTCTTTCCTATCAAAGTAGACTTAACTCATAATTTCGGTCAAGGAAACAACTCTGGAAAAAGACATTTCCTTACCGAAGAGAGACTAAACGTATCACAATAACTTTAAGATATGTATTTAGAACTAAAGTTACTATCTAAAAATAAAAAGTTTTCATTTTGAAGTCAGTCACCCCTCCCTTTGAGATCTTTATCCCAAAATCATAGTAAAGTATTACTTGGCCACACAGACTGGTATACAAAGCAAGAAGGACAATGGGTGCAGAGAGATAGCACAGGATTAAGTAGCAAAGAGGCACAAGTAGGCACAATATTATTCACTTGGATAACTGACTTATCATTTTATGAATGTAAAATCACGTAGACATATTAAAACTGTACAGCTAAAGGCTTGGAACATTATAGTTGGTAGATCATATATATGACATGATCTTATCTGCGTAATCATAGCCATCATTCTTGCTGGTTCTCTCCTTGGCCCTGGAATGTTGGGCTTATTGACTATAAAGAAACTGTTCATAGCTAATATTTTAAAGTGTATAAAAAACATTCAAAATTGCACGGTGAATTATTGATGTACAAAATAAGTCATCTTTACATGGATGCGTTCTCTTAAATTTTGGTCAAATGTCTGTTCCGCAGTTTCTGAAGCAATGACGACAATACGTTTAGGTGAATTGGCATCAGTTAAACAAATCTGACTGACCTCCTTGACAGTTTGCTTTCTGTCAATTTAATTATATCCTGTCAAGTGTGGTTTCTTTTCATTAGATCATGTCATGTGATGGTTTTCTGTTCAGTACAAGAGCACATGGTTTAGGGCTGATCTGCATTACAAATCTGAAAAAGCTTCATACCAGGATGTCTTGAATCAAATTTAGTCAAAATCTTCTGAATGGTTTCTGAGAAGGTGTTTAATGGTTTTCTATTATTAGTAATGTTTACTGTGTATTGGAATGCTTTGAATAAATCAATTAAAGCTTCATGCCTGGATTATATTTTTCAAATCTAATCACATTTGTTAAGGCATTTTGAGGAAGTTGTAAATAGCAATTGTGAATTAGTGATGCATGAAAGATGATACGAGAAGCACACTTGGCATTACTATTAGATGAGCTAAAGATAAACCTGTACCCTGGTGTTTTTCTTTCACTTCCGCAGCAACTATTTCCTTCTCTTCTTCCAACATTATTTTAAGATCTGCTCGCTGGGCCTGGATCAGACATTTTTTAAACCTTTCATAGGTATCTTGATCTCTTTGCTTAATCTGGTCTATGAGGAGTGATATGGCCTTAGTGTCTGTTGTCTGTTGCTGTAATATCAAATTAAGGAAACTGTTAAATGATGTGGTCTGATGTTCTCTGCTTCTGTAAGAAAATAGTGCTAAATGATTGATGTCAAATGGTCTTTGCACTTGTAACATCACACTAAGCAAATAGTGTTATGAGCTCTGATATGTCTGATGTTTTCTGCTACTATGGAATGATACAAAAGAAAGAGTGTTAAATTATATGATATCACAGAGTGTTAAATCATGCAACGTCATATGGTGTTCAATGCAGCAGCAGAGAGGGTGAACCCTACAACGTTTTCAGACAAAATTTTGATTGAAATCTTAAAACGAGCCTACCTACGATCTCATTTTAACCAAAAAAAATGTCTCAGGGGCAAACCCTACAACGTTTTCAGACAAAAAATTGATTGAAATTTTAATGAGCCTTCCCTACGAAATCTCATTTTAACTAAAAAAAATGAAAACGGAGACTTTTACGATTTTTTAATTAATTTTGGTCGCAACTTGTTGTCATCCACCCTCTCTGCTGCTGAACTTTCAGTTCTGGGTTAACAAAAAATAATAAATGATTTTAACCGAATATTTGATCCAGTCCGATACGATATCGTGTCCGAGGATCATGCAAATTTATTGTTGCGAATCCGTACGGGGTTGACTGAGCATGACTAAAGAAGTTTTTAAATTGATTGAAGTCCATATCAGAACACCATGTCTGCCATATATTTCTAAGAGTATGAGTATCAACTCCGTTGAATACAGCAAGAATATTGCAGTTATCTCTGATAACTTTTGGAACCTGAGTGTAGCGTTGAGTGACATAAATCACGTCAGTGTTTTCGTGACCCCACGGGAAAAGATCCTAGCAGGATTTTTTTGCTTATCTAACATTATATCGTCGTATACGACTAAATTGTTAATATCTCCATCAATATCATCAATGCTTGGTGCTTCATCGATATCGGTTATAAATTCAATAATACCCTCTCCGGATTTTTCTACCGCGCTGTCGTTAAAATCTTTTAACACTTCATAACATCGTTGATCATCTACGCTAGGGGCAATTAAATACAACTTATCCCACTTCATCCATCTCATTATTAAATTGAGTAACAATTGCGTTTTACCGGATCCAGATGGCCCGATTATAATCATCCGGATAGAGTTTGGTAGCGCTGCATGATGCTTAACTGGTTCTCTTGTTTTAGTCGCTGAAAAATCAATTATATCCATATTTCTATACATAAATTATGGATCTATATTGTGTGAAGTGTAAAACCCGTACTGGCACAGATGACTTGACGACGATTACAACTAAAAATAACCGATCAGCGCTTTCTGGTAAATGCGTGCAATGTGGTACAAAGAAATTTAGATTTGTGTCTATGAGATTTGATTTTAAAAAAAACGAGGTGATATCGCAGCCAAATTGGCAAAGCTCCTTGGAACCCCATGGGCAAAGTACCCCGGAGAAAAGCACCTTCCAGGATATAGCTACTGTGGACCGGGAACCAGACTTGATATCAGACTCAATAATCAAAATCAGCCCCGACCCGGTGAAGAACCAATAAACGCCATTGATAAGGCCTGTCACCTTCATGATGCTGCTTATAAAAGCAGCAATCTGCAACACAGACATCTCGCGGATGTGAAATTAATTCATGCGTTAAATGCTATTCCTGATAAATCCTTCAAAGAAAAATTGGCTTCCTTTTTGATAAAATCGGCTATGAAAAGTAAATTGATGTTAGGTGCCGGTAATTAATAATATGGAATCAATTTATTATTCCCCAAGAGGATACTGGAGGGGTAAATCAGCAGTCCATAAACTCGCTAGTGCTGCAAAAGTGAAAAAAACCACTGCGGCTAATTGGTTATCCAAACAGGCACTATGGCAAATTTATCTACCTGTACCACCGCCTAAACAAATTCAATTCTCGTATTTTGATGTGACCGCTCCTAATGAAGTTCATCAGGCTGATATATTATTTCTGCCACATGATCGTGGTTACAAATACGCTTTAACCGTAGTTGATATTGCAAGTCGATACAAAGAAGCAGAACCGTTAAAAACAAAATCAGCCACTGAAGTCGCTTCTGCATTTGAAAGGATTTATCGACGAGGTCCTCTGCACTGGCCAAATCTATTGCAGGTTGATCCTGGCAAGGAATTTCAGGGTGCAGTGTTATCTACAATGAAAAACATCATAATGTCACCATACGACGAGGGCATACTGCGCTACATCGCGATCAGGCCATTGTAGAACGATTTAATCGGACGATTGCTGAGCGGTTATTTGGATATCAATACGCAGAAGAATTCATCCAAGAAAAAAATCCCGTGAATGGGTTAAAAGATTACCATCTGTGATTACTGCACTGAATAACGAGATTACTAGAACAATCAACATGAAACCTATCAACGCGATTAAAAAGAAGTCAATACCCGTACAACCACAAAAAGATTTCAAAGAACCAATTCTTGGTAGTAATGTCACTGTTAGGTACTTATACGAACCAGGAGAGCTTGAAGGGGATAGAAAAGGGCTACTGATCCTATTTGGAGTGTTACTGCACACAAGATATCTAGTATAACACGATCTACGGGTAGACCTCCAGTCTATAAACTGGATTCAACTGCCCCTCAACGAGGATTTACTCGACAACAACTACAGGTAATTCCCGAGGAAACTCAATTGCCACCGCATGGTCTTAACTAGCACCGTTGCGTCTATTGCACTCAAGACAAGTCAACATCACATTGTTTCTGACATGACCGAGATTGTTATTTTTTCTGTCTACGGTGAATTGGCGAAGATCCTTATCCGAATACTGCCAACACATTATACAATTGCAACTCGCGCAGTGATTATTCTGTTGTTTCTTCAGCTTAATTATTAATTCAGCATCAATATCAAATTCTCGTTGTTTTTTTTTTTTGTCCTGTTGTTTGTAACCGGAGTTTTTTATCAATAATTTTAACATCAATATCATCCATTGTTGTGTCATTATCATCGAAAACAATTCTTCGAAGCTGATTTATTCTTCGTACTCTGGATACTGCGAGATAGACTAAATTCGACCATTCGATGTGATTATCCACCATCCAAACAATTGTATCCGATATAGTCAATCCCTGTGAAGAATGTATTGTTGCTGCATATCCTAGCGTCCACGGGGATTTATTAGCACGCAATGCATCTTCAACGACATTGATATCAACCAGCACAATATCATTTAATACGAGAATTTGTTTTTCACTCTGTCCTGGAATATCAACTTCAATATTCTGTTTTCGTGTATCCGATGGCCTATAACAAAGGGGTACTGGAAGCGTTGCAAATTTTTCTTTATGCAATTCAAATAACTTCATCTGAAGTGTGTCCCTGACTATTTTTCTACTTGCAATTATCAAATGATTTGGTCTCCATTTTTCCCAGAAATCATTCATTGGAGTTTCTGAAATCACTTCACGCGCTATTTCGCATTGGATTCTATCCGGTTGTAATCTAATTAGCTCTTTGAATTCTCGTAATCGTTCATCAATTGATCTATAATCAGTGGTAATTTCTTCCTAATAGTCTACAAAACCCCTTAGCCATTAATGTGGAGATGCACCGACAAATGGTGGTGGTTGGCGGTGATCACCGCACATGACGACTTTTGTGTTTTTGTTTAACAACCACTCGAGAAATGTTTGTAATACATCTAATGACACTGTGCATATTTCATCCCAAATTATGATTTCAGGAATGAATTTATCACCCATACGCTCAGGAGTCCATTTGTCACCCTTCCATCGAAAGAAACTATAGTAAGTACAGGCATTTACCCCTCGCTGTATCATCTCTCTGGCGAGTCTGTGAGTCGGTGTTAGCACAATCATGGTTGACCGACGAAATAATTCAATTGCACGAGTTGTCTTTCCTGACCCACCACAACCGTTTAAATAAACTGTCTTGTATCTACATACTGGATCAGATACCGATGGTGCATTAGAAAATTCTGATTGAATTTCAATACGGTTACAACAAAGATATTTATCATCCATGGCAACGTCTGCCGATTCACAATACTCATGTAGCATCTCCTTTTTAAATCGCCAACGCCCCCACGCTTCCTCCGGATCTGTGAATTTAGCTACAGCTGATTTGTATTTATTGTGTATATACATCGAATCAGTGGCCACTCTAACCGCGGTATTAGGAAATCTATTTATCATCGAAAATAGATTAATAGAAGCATAGGCTAGCATAGATGATCTTAAATGTGTATACTGGGAATTATATCCATCACAGTAGGTAACAACCGTACCTAATTTCTCACCATTGGATAGAAAAGCATCCTTACGGGATACAAGTTTTCCCTGTTTCATTAAATCCGTTACAATAAAATCGTATTCAGCGACGTCTATGATCAACCGCGAAGAATATTTTGCGTTGTCGTATCTTCCACCCTGGGTAAATTTACCGATTATTCTTCGTCCAAAATCTTTTGCTTGTTCTTTTTTACTTTCAAAAAACTTCTTAGACCAATTCATAATTTTTTCTTCATTGAAATCAGGGAATTGTTTTCGCTGTTCGCTGATTATACGATCTAAATCGGGTTGTGGTACCCAAACTTCTTTCTGAGCTCGATAGCATATAATAGCCTCGGAAACAATCAACGATATTAGCATACCACAATCAATCATATATCTCAATAGCACTATTGGCATCCAGGCCTTTTCAGATAGGTGTCTACCGAGCCAAACATAACTACACGGATGTAACCCTGTAGCTAATTCGAATGATATCACACGAGCGAATCCGGTTAAATCAAAATCAGGCAATGGTCCATTAATCGCAACACGAGTCATTTCATGCGTGGGGTGTCCAAATCGTTTGAAGTACTCAGCACATTCCCCATATCCGAGAAAACTTCCGGGATAACACGCGAATATATCAATTGAAATCATACCATCACGTGAGTATTTCGTATTCCACAGTCCTCCATGACCAAATTCGACGCAACTCAATTTAACATCCTCGAGAAAATCACTTCGTGTTGGACGCCATGAGTTTTTTTCTCTTGCGAAGTGAGCTACCACTGATGGAATAGTAAAACTATCCGTGAGTAGTTTTTCATGGGAATTCTCCGGTGAAAATCACTAGCGATTTTTCTCATTCTGTTATCTAATTCTTCAACGCGATATAATTCGCCATTTGGTCTTACAAATTGATCAAATCCTATTTCGGGATCTTCATCACTTCTAAGTAACCACACTGACGCAGGATCATCTTTACACAACGCATGAATAGCATCGAATAATTTCTCTTCATAGAAAACATCCCCGACGAACTCCTTAGGGATATATTTCACGGTTCGTTCTCGTGGAAATACTGTTACCGCAGGTGTCCACGCGCGTTTGTTATGATCAATAATCTGTATTGGCGCTCCATTTTTGTTATATTTCGGTTCGTATAAAACCTCTCCGGTTATCGTCATAACGGTTATTGGAAATCTTAATGATGTTTCTAATTTAGCTATATCAGAAATCTTTGCACCATGCTGTTTCACTGTCAGTTCCCATTCGGTTATTTTCCTACGTCGCAGATCAGTTAGTTTATTTCCTCGGGATGCATTTGTGAAGTGTTCCATTACCCGTGTTGCCACGCAATTCAGTGAACTAGAATATTTCATAGGAGCTAGTTTTGCAATATCGGGTTTATCATTTAACGGATATATCCCATAAACCATTGCTGTTACGGGATAAGATCTTTCGTAGTATGGTTTGTCAATGCCGGTTAGAATTCCTGGTTTGGAATCTCTACTCACAATGACAGCTTTTTTATTTTTGAGGATTGGTTCAAATTTATCCCTAATAATCCATTTGCCATCGACTTCGATAATGAATTTTATTCGGAAAAAATACCTTTTTTCCCCAACACGTGAAATTATCACTGCTGCTTTTTCATCATTCATAGTAGTGTCAACAACACCATCAATTCGAAATGTTGACCAACAATAAGATGCTCCATCACGCTTGAATTCATTAAAACAGTCTCTGATTTTACTAATCATGGCTTTATCAAGAATTGTATTCTTTGGTGTATTAGAAACTATATCGAGATTGAATTTAGCATCTTTCCAGGGTAATCTCTTGGATGTTTTTTTTGGTTTATCGAGATTAAATTTAGGATTAATCTTCAATAATCTCTTAAACTCTCTCATGTTTCCGTCTATTAAACGTTTTTTTGGTTTATCGAGATTAAATTTAGGATTAATTTTGTTATGTTTTTTTGGTTTATCGAGATTAAATTTAGGATTAATCTTCAATAATCTCTTAAACTCTTTCATGTTTCCGTCTCTTGGACGTTTTTTGGGTTTATCGAGATTAAATTTAGGATTAATCTTCAATAATCTCTTAAACTCTTTAATGTTTCCGTCTCTTGGACGTTTGAGATTAATTTTGTTACGTTTTTTTGGTTTATCGAGATTAAATTTAGGAATAATCTTCAATAATCTCTTAAACTCTTTCATGTTTCCGTCTCTTGGACGTTTGAGATTAATTTTGTTACGTTTTTTTGGTTTATCGAGATTAAATTTAGGATTAATCTTCAATAATCTCTTAAACTCTTTCATGTTTCCGTCTCTTGGACGTTTTTTGGGTCTATCGATATTAAATTTAGGATTAATTTTCAATAATCTCTTAAACTCCTTATCAGCATTGAATTCAGCATTTTTCGAAAGCGTTCTCCTTAATTCCCTCATGCTATAATTAAAACAAGCATTTAAATGAAGAATTTATATATAATGAATCACTGTAAGTGGCTTATGATTGGATCAACAACCCCGTGTAACAAATCATGCAGAAATGAGTTCTGTGGGTATCATATGGAAAGCTTTCGTCGTGGAAGCCTTGGCCCGTTACCCTGCATACGATGTGGGGTTGGGGTTAGGGGAAAATCTCAGTTGTGTTTGAATTGCGGTGGAAAGCGATACAGGGAGTTGAAGCGTTATTATGATAAAAGAATAAAAAATGGACAATCAATCAGAAATTATGACCCTAAAAAAGTCCCTGACACTGACAACGTCCCTGACAAAATCATAAGAACCCCTCAAGACTACATTGAAAGATTTTCCAGTGATGTAATCATTAAACCAAACAATGAATTAGACAAATAGTATTTAGTATACGAATGAACCAAGAATTCAGACCACACCCTGTGATCACAAATTATGAAGCATCTAGTGATGGTGTTGTAAGAAACCGCAGACTGAAGAAACCAGTTGGTGATGTGAATAATCATGGATATTTGAGGTTTGGCGCTGGAAAGAAGAAATATCTCAATCATCGTTTCGTATTTGAATGTTTTAATGGATTGATCGAGGATGATTCTGTCATTGATCACATTGATTCTAATCCAATAAACAATTCTTTATCAAATTTACGAGTTGTTACACAGAGTGAAAATAATTCATCTGGAAGGACTGAAAAATGCTCAAAAAAAGCGAGACCTGTGAAATCTTTGAATACGATAACTAACGAAGAAAAAATATTTCAATAAATGAATGAAGCCGGTAGGCACTTCGATATTTGTAGAGCCTCAGTACGATATGTTGCAGAGGGGATTTATTGATCTGCGATTTCAAAGGGGACTGGACAGAAAATTCGATTTAGTTATGTCTAATGCGTCATATTTTTCATTTAGAAATATGTCATTGTTATAGAATAATGAATTCTGAAAATATAAATAGCATTATATTCGAGATTTCAAAATTGAAAAGTTGGGATATTGAACTATCAGATGGGATAAATCCTGATCAAATCATGTCTGATTTTCAGGATATAGAATACGGAGTTAACAACAATAAATATATGCTGCCAAAGCAATACGCGCTCATCAAAAGAATTCAGAATTCTATTCGGGACTCTCTTGCATTCTCCAGTGACGTAAGTGTGTTCGCTCCGTTATATACTATCGTAGAACGAATACGAAAAGAATTAGGTAACGAATACGAACTGAAAAAGGAGGTTAATTCTAAAATTAGAAATCTACGGGCGTTAATTCAAGAAAATGAACAATTTTGATTGACCATTTATCATTATTTGATTGACCGACCATTTATCATTATTTGATTGTGACCGTCCCTCAGAGATTTTCATTTTTTTTTTAGCATTTTTTGATTGACAATGTCAAAATCAGTGAAAATATTTCACACTGAACAAAAATTGATGGACGGTTCAGATTGATCAATAGAAAAGTGGGGAAAGTGTGATATTATTTATTTTTATAAGGATTTCCACACTTTCCACATCAATGATAGAGATGAAATAACACTTCCACGGTGGTGTTAGGTCGGATTGAAAAATTGTTTTGCAATTGAAAAATTGTTTCTGATTTCAAATAATGGTCAATGAAGCATTAACAACCCGATTGGCTCGTGAACGACTGGATGCAATCAGGAGATTTGTACCAATTCGTGACTCTGTACGGAATAAACTGCAACAACGACAACAAGCGCAGACTGACTTTTCTGTGTCAAGTGAACAACTGTTTACTCCGATAACAAGTGCGACCAAAGATGTGAAAAAGTTAACTGAAGCAGCGATATACGGAGATATTCCTGAGCGAGAACGAGTAAAGAAGGCGCCGCTGTTTGATACGCTTGAAAAGATAGCAGCAGAGACCGGACAAACACGCGCAGGGATACAACAGTTATCCAGTGATATAAAAACTCAGCGCGAGTATGAACGATTAGCCGATATTGATGATTCTGCGCCTGAAACTCAAAGAGTTTCCACACCTGAACCACAACCTGTTGATGTCGTCACCCCAAGAGGTATTCCCTTTAGAGACAAATTCACCGAAGAAGCTATAACAGAAATCAAACAATCTCAATTAATAAAACTCGAAGATTATGCGGATTTTGGCGTTTTCGCTGCCCAAAAATATTATTCAAAGGGAGAGTTTTTAAAAGACGAGTATAAAAACAATAAAATAAGCCGAGATGAATGGGTTAATTGGTTGTATAAAATAAACAAGGATATTACTGGTAATTTGAAAAGGGATACAATTAAGTACAGAACTTTTAAAGCAGGAGTTGATAGTTATGGTATACAAAAACAACAAGGTCGAGGCAGACAAAGGCAATTACTTGATGATAGTGAGGTCGCAACTGGTACAATTGAGAAAACAAGCGGAAAAGGATATTCGATTGGAAATCCAAAGGATTTCAACGCTGGAGTCTTTGACTCTACCATGACATGTCCTGGTAGTGTTCTCAGTGATATATCATGGTTAGAGGTTCTCATCGGAGGGTTCCGAGCTGGAAATAACTCTCCAGAAATAATTAATGAAGCAGGTGATATCTGTAGACGATTATTTCAGAGTGGTATCATGGATATCAGCACATATCGAGATTTCATTGGCGAGTTAGTGGAAAGTGGGTATCATAGTGACTGAATTGAAAAGTCAATTGAAAAATTGTTTCTGATTTCAAATAATGATCATACACTACAATCATGATAAACCAACCCCCGTCTACGTAGTTAATTCACGGTGTCCGGTTTATAGAGCATACTACGGAGATGGTTTAGGTAATAGCATTGCAGGGTTATTTTCAAGAATGGCTCCAAAAGTGATGCCGTTGGCTAAACAATTAGGAATGAAAGCAATTGATGTTATTCGTGATAAGGGTATTAGTGCTGTTGGAGATCTTGCCAGAAAAGCGTTTTCAACTGCGAAGAATAAATTAACATCATTAGTGAAATCACGGATGAAATCCAAAGGATTTTCAAAACTGTTACCGTCTACAGCGGAAATGCCTGCAAGTGTTAGTAGAATTATAAATAACGCAGTAGATGAAAAATTAGCGTCGATGGCTTTAAACCCCGACCAAAGCAATATTGCAAATATGATAGCAGGAAGTGGCTTTAAAAAACTACGACGATGAAATGGAAAATCGCGATTTAGACTCTGATAAATAGAATAAAATGTTCAAACAGTCACCTGATCCAGCGTTTGATATAGATGCCCCAGTTCGCAAGGATGATTCTGTACGCGATTATCAATATTACGCCTATCATGCCATAGACTCAAATAGTCGAGCAAGAATTGATCTTCAAGTCCATGATACCAGTAAATACTTTTTGCCCTGTGAAGCGTTTATCGAAATCGAAGGAGAAATTATACGAACAAATGATAGAGAGTATCCAGCTGGTACTCAAGTCGGGTTTGTCAATAATGGTATCATGGCGTTATTTGAGAGTGCAAAATATCTCATTGATGGAAAAGAAATTGAGGCGATAGATCGCGATGTTGATGTGGCTACAACAATAATAGGATTAGCGAGATATTCTGATGATTATACAAGATCAGCAGGACCTTCTATGATGTTTGCAAAGGATGGTAAGAATACCGCTGGAGGAAATTCATTTATTATAAGACGACCAAAGAATAATGCTGGCACCGCTAATATTGATGCCGAAGATATGATTATAAACAACGATGTTAATTTCAATCTAGGAGCTGCAACACGTATTTCAATGCTGGAAGGGCGGCGTAAATCATTTTCATGCGCGATTCCACTGCATCACATATTTGGATTCTGTAGAAACGTCAGAAAAGTTATTTATGGAGCGAAGCATACAGTATCGCTTGTACGAAAGAGTGATGATAGTGACGCAATCTGGAGGATTCCAGCAGACAATGCTAATCCAAATGCTGATGCCGGTAAAGTCAATTTAACAAAAATATCATTGTGGATGCCAGTGTTGACTCCAGCAATCACCGCAGAAGAACGATTACTATCATTTATGGACCAAGGAGGAAAATCATTACTAAGTTGGCTAACCGTGAGTACAGATGTTAAACAATCAAATATCAACGGGTTATTCACTTGGAACCTAGCATCAAAACAAGGTGTTGCTGCGCCACGTCATATATTTATTGCGTTACAAGATAACGCACGAGTTGGCAATCAACTCTTCAGCCATATGATATTTGATCAATTAGGTGTGAAAGACGTCTCAATGAGAATAAACGGCCAGCAGGAACCATCTGAAGATATACAACTTAATTACACAGAAAATCATATTGCACGAGTTTATCATCGTCTGTTGTCATTTATGGCACGCGACCAAAATGTCGATACTGGTCTGCAAATATCACAATACGACTTTAAAAATCTATATCCAATCTATTACTTCTCACTGGAACATCTCGATTTGATGAGACAATCTGTTGTTGATATACATTTTAGAGCTAATGTGACTCGTGGTGCTATTGCTGATTATAGAGCGGTTGCTGTCATTCTCAGCGACAAATCAATGTTACTTGAAGGTGTTGGAGGAAGAATGAGAGTGGTAGATGCACCAGTGGAAAACATGTAATTGAAATTGTAAACGATTTAGAATCAATCAATTATGTATAATGTCATATAGTAATATTAGTGTTGCGTTAACTCCTGGTCAAATCAAAAAATTGCAATCGGAATCAGCTAAAAAATGTGGAACCACAATCACGTTGAAACCCAACCAAATGACTGGTGGTGCAAATAAACTATCACTGACAACTCGTCAGGTGAAACATTTCAATGATGCACTAGTAGCAAAAAAGGGTGTTCAGATTACTCTCTCTCTGCGGCTGCTATCAAAAATATGATTAAAACAGGCGGTATATTTCCGTTGTTAGCTGCGATTCCAGCATTGATTGCAGCAGCTGCCCCAGCGGTGGCTAAAGCGGCAGCGTTAGGAGCCGTTGGTACTGCAGCAGGAATGGCACTAAAGAAAGCAACTGGGAAAGGATATAAAAAAAAAGGGAAAGGGTCTAAGACTACCAGGAACCCCGTATTCGTGGTACAGCGGAAAGGGTCTAAGACTAGGACCAGTTTATTAGTTGGAGAGTCTATAACTCAGGAACCTATGGTTCCCATGTCCAATTTTGATTTACTCGATGCTGCTAAAAAACTCGCGATTAAAAACTTCAGAGGTGTCTTTATGAAAGATCAATTACCACATCAACCAAACAGCGTTGAAACCGGAATCATTAATTTAGATAACAGCACCGGACCTGGAACTCACTGGGTTGCATACGCTATTGATCCACGTGGGATTGTCTATTTTGATTCATATGGATTAGCCCCACCAAAAGAGTTTATGCGTTATATAAAAACCCTTCCAATGAAGACTTGGTATTCTACGCTACCAACAAAAACGATGATTGACCCACCAATATGTGGCAGCAAAGTATTAAATGTCCTTAACGCTATTTCTAACTCCTTGAGTAACCCAAGCGGAAAACCACCTCATCTTGTCGTGAATGAATACACTAGTAATCGCTGGAGAAAATCGAAGATTTTTCAACGAAGTCGTCAAAAACTATTTTAGAGAGAGAAAGGGTTTTACAATAACATGATTGATATTTGGGGGAGATCTTTGAAACCCAAACCCGATGACACTGCGACAGGTGATATAAAAAAAAATTAAAGATGAAATCGCTGAGACGTTAAATTTAGTAAATGTTGACACGAACGAAATAGTTGTATTTCAAGACAAGCAGGGTAAATTGAAAAGCAGTGATGTGTCATTGAATGACATTTTGATACGGCAGCGCGACGCCGCTGAAAACTCTATTGCGTTGTATTCCAGCGACGGACGACTTAAAGCCAGTAATATATCCGCGGATGACATTTTAAAACGGCAGCAAGACGCCACTGAAAACTCTATTGCGTTGTATTCCAGCGACGGACGACTTAAACCAGGTGCACTTGTGTCTACGATCACTGATAAGATTGCTACCCATGACAATGAGTTGGATAATTCTCTGTTAGAACTAGCAACACTTCAATCTAAAATTGAAGAACACGGAAAACAGTTTTCAGTTTTTCGTAAAAATATCATCGAGAAATTTATTGGAACCCCATTGGATAAAATAGAAATAAAACTCCCGGATATTAAAAAATCCATCGATGAGACGAAAACCTTCATCGAAGCCATCAAAGGTGATTTTTCGAGGATGATAACAATCATTGAAAAAACAAAAATTCCTCATGAGAAAACCAACAACGTAGTATACACAATCCAACACGGATCATTTGCGTGGACACCTACAAACAGCAAATTAGATATCACTGCAACCGTTAAAGGTATTTATCGATTAACACTAGTAACACCATTGACTCAATTTAATATATCATCGTCGAGTTCATCCGGGGTCAATAATACGATTTCAACGATCATCGACAAGGATACAACTGAAAAGTTCACTATAACAGCTACTGATAAAAATTTGATTAGGGTTTCAGCAACCTGGTATGTGGAATTCGTAGCGGATTTAAGTAAATAACTAAATTGAAAGGAAAATCGTTCGGATTTCACAATTGAAAACGCTAGTGTTTTCACAATAAAAATGATTTCATCAACGCAATGTCGCTATTATCAGGTCAGAGAATTTCAGACTAGACTCAAAACCCTCACTGAGGAGTATCAAATAAAAATAAAAAAATACCGACGAAGAATCACCGCAATTGATATTACTATGTACTCGGTGTCAAGCGTTCTCGCTGGCGCCGGAATAATACTTGCATCGGTTACAATGATTGCCCCGGTCGTAGTTCCAATTTGCATTTCTGCGGTGGCTACAATCGGGGGTATATCAACCGGGATAGCAAAAAAGATATCATCATGCAGCCAGAGTAAACTGCAGAATTACTTACTTCAATTTCATATTGCATCAACCGCATATTCGCAGTTATCCCTGATGATATCGTCGTCACTCGATAATACGATTATATCAGATAGTGAATTCTCAGCGATGGTCAGTATTTTTGATTCCGCGATATCGAAATTAGAGCGACAACATGAATATAATAACAATGACAACACCGATGGAATTGGAAAACACGAACCCGAAAACCAGAATGATCTCAATAATCTCAACCATACCAAATTGTGAGTTCTCAGTGATGGTCAGTATTTATGATTCCGCGGTGTCAAAATTAGAGCGACAACAACAGTATAGCAACGATGACAACACCGATGGAATTACTTCAACAAATAATGGAGAACACGAACCCAGTACAAACAAGTATGATATCAATAACATCAACGGAACCCGAGTTTAGTGTGAATTTCCCTAGCCCAGTCCCCGTGAAGGAGATAGCGCTAGCAAAATTACGAGTATACCACAGTTGGCCTAATATCAGATCAAAATCATTTGGTGGTCAACAACCCAATAATTCTTTAGTGTTTGCGAATAAGAATAAAGATGACGGGACTCCAGACTGGAAAGTTGTTTCGATACCAACAGGGTCATACCAAATCGAACAAATCAATAATGAATTCGCGCGTAGAATAAAATCGATTACTGGAGTAGAGTCAAAAATCGCTATAACAGTTCATGAGCCGACACTATCATCCGCAATTGAGATAAGCACAGAAGGATACGTCGTAGATATCTATCAAAGTTCTATTAGAACCGTACTAGGATGGCCTGAATTACCACCAGGGGGGAAAACCGTTGATTTACCAGAACCACAAAAAACTGATTATATCACCGACAGAATAAAACCCGATAATCCAATAAGGAGTTATAAAAATCATAGATTTACTATAGAGTTTTTTGGTTTCGGATACCGATCAACTGGAAACGAGAAGCCAGGGGATAGAATAGAGGGACATCATTTTGTTAACGAACCTGAAATCATTAAAAATTTCACAGCAATGAATAATGATTTATCGCTGTTGTTAATATCTCTCAAATCCGGCTCTCTCACCCGAGATGAATTTATCAGCGTCGTAGAAACATGCAACAAAATTATCGACGATATGGAAACATTTAACCTAAAAATTATTCAGGATATATTAGATGACGATAATCCCTTATCGAGAACAAGATTTGCAGAAAAATATAATTTCCCCATCAAAGATATTCCGACATTCAAACTACCGGGATATAACGTACCGGAACTAGAAAAACTTCTCAGTGACACCATCGATGTTGGTTTTAAAATAATTCATGATGCATGGAAAAAAACAGCATCACAGGAAATAAAAATCCTCAAACATAATAATGATCCAGATGGCGGCGGTAGGCATATCGCTCCGTTCAACGTGAATATTTCATCGGTGATTGCGCTCAATTTAGTATGTGATGTTATCGAAGGAAGCTATCAAATTAATCTCGAACGATCAAATCAAGCTCAGCAAGGATATATTCTTTATTCGTTTGCACCAACAGCTCCTCCAGGATTTTTAATAATTGAGTCTCCGGTTAATCCTGTCTACATGCGATGCCATAATAATTCGTTAACAAGAATTAATTTCAAACTCACAGATCAGTCCAATAATCTAATTGATCTACAAGAAGAGGTGTTAGCGATTAGTCTGTTTGTGAGATCCTAAAGACTTGATCAAATCATTTATTATTTTTTGTTAACCCAGAACTGAAAGTTCAGCAGCAGAGAGGGTGGATGACAACAAGTTGCGACCAAAATTAATTAAAAAATCGTAAAAGTCTCCGTTTTCATTTTTTTAGTTAAAATGAGATTTCGTAGGGAAGGCTCATTAAAATTTCAATCAATTTTTTGTCTGAAAACGTTGTAGGGTTTGCCCCTGAGACATTTTTTTTGGTTAAAATGAGATCGTAGGAAGGCTCGTTTTAAGATTTCAATCAAAATTTTGTCTGAAAACGTTGTAGGGTTCACCCTCTCTGCTGCTAATGCTCATGTAACATACATGGCAAAAAAGTTGTAGGAGGTTGAATATGATGTCAGCTATCATTCTCTGCTCCTATAACATCATACAAATGAAATCTTGTATAAAAGTGTTTAAAACAAAAGTTTAAAAATGCAAGATAACATAAAAATATTAATATGCAAATCCAGGTCCATGTGTGTCACCAACAAAACAGATCAACACCACTTACTTTAAGTACTGTATATACTCGAGTTTAAGCCAACAAATTAGGAAAACATAATGGCCTTGAAGAAGAGGGGATTGGCTTTATCCGTGGGCCAATGTCTAAACTTGACAATTTTTAGGATTTTTTTGTTGACTACCGTAATGTCTGTAAATCTTGGGACATGAAAAACAAGACATAGGCATGCAAAAAAATAACTTTCTGTAACCTGACAGTTATTAAACTGTTATAAAGTATAGAGATTTAAAACCTAAAGTCATGAGGTTTTTGTGGCATTTTTAAAACTTTGTTTTCACTTAATGTTGATCAATCTTCCTGGTTTAATATAGAAAAAATTTGCAAAGACTCTTTTACTCCCTGTGAAGCACCCTATTGTCCCACTGGATGTGTCCTATTTTCTTATTCGGGTCAGCTATGGCCAAACTGCACACTAGAACAAGATTAGTCTAAAATAAACAAGCTGAAAAGCCAGTGTGACTAATTAAAAGTTAATCCTTGTCCATGCAACTATTTGTGAAAATGACTGGCCCTCCATTAGAATTAAAAGAAACAATGTTCTACTCTATTGTGTGTTATGCAAGCACCAACAACTGACACAGTCTACACACCCCTCCACACTCAACACAGCAAAATCCAGCAACAATGGATAACATGATTTCTCAATGAATAAACCAACAAAGCAAAAATCCACAAATGCTAAACTACAGGCCCCTCAGGGATCAAACAAAGGATTAAATCCAACAGCCAACCATATAAAAATAATAAAAAAACTAAGCGCAACTACCCCTCTACTATTAAGATAGCTCCAGTAGAAAAGGAACCTATTTTGGTAAAGGAAAGCTTCCTATGGAAACGAAAAACCACCATCACTCCAACCCAAACTGGGAAACAGGATACAAGTACTAACAAATCCTCTCCCTCAGGCAACAACTGGGAAGTAAAACCAAACTTTCATTCACTGCAACATACTTTGTACATACACAGTAAGGACAAGCAACTACTCAACCTAGCAACAACAGTATACTGGTAAAATGTTCCAGTTCCTAAGCACACCACAGAAAATTTAGATTTATTAAACCAAAAACTGACTAGTATCCAACTGTTCAATACAGCACGTTCAACCAAATTGAAAAATTCCTGCAACTGGAAAACCTATGCTGCGTTATAGTTAAAATCAAAAGGCACCACAAATTACTAGAATTTGACCGCAAACACTCCAACAAAACCAAAACAGACATCTACCAAACAACTCCTTATTATAAAATTCAAAGCCGTACTAACCCTCAAACTATAAAATAAGGACCTAAATGACCAAACACTGCTTATAAAAATCAATGAGAATGGTACAAAATAGAAAAAGCATACCAACCAACAAATTATAAAGTACTACCATCCACAAAAGCAGTTATCAAAGAACCACTTACAGCCTTGATAAAATGAGGTCCATCCAGACTAAGACAGACTGAAACCATTTGTCAACAAACCCCAATTCCGCAACAACGGTCAACATTGGGGATACTACACTAACAACTGTCAACAATGGGGATACTACGCCAAAAAATGTCAACAATGGGGATACTACGCCAAAAAATGTCAATACAAATATAGATGTGGCTGCTGCAGGGGCCAACATAGAGAGGCATGTAAAAAGAGAATTATCAAAAGACCCAACCTGCAGTGAACCACACCACCCCAGAGCATCTGAATGCCCCTATAATATTAAAGAAAAATAAATAATTAACCTCATCAATGTCAAACATTTGACATATCAGGCAGTTTTATAAAATAAAACACAACTGATAACAGCAACACAACTTCCATCCCTAATCTGAAAACTTAACAACCTCATTGCCAGAGATATCAATAACAAAACTGAAATTCAAACTGTATTAGTCAACATTGGATCAAATAATATTATAACTAATATATATGACCCAGCGGGAAATGATAATCAACTAATAAACTTTCGACAAAGCTCCACTAATCAGTCTGTAAACCTGATAATTTGTGGTGACTTCAATGCCCACAATGAACTATGGGGAGACAGTAGAAGGGATAAAAGATGCAAATTAAACTATAATGGGTTGCTGAATACAACCTAACCATATTCAATAATGGGTCTAAAACTTAATCCTGTGTATGGCTCCCTCACAGTAATCCATGTTACTACATGCACACCCAAATTAACCCAACTTACAAAATGGATCAAGATAACACATTACATAGCGACCATTTCCCTATCATAATCTCCCTCCAAATATCAATTCAGTACAACAGTCATAAAGCCCCACCCAAATGGAGATATATAAACCTGATTGGGATAACTTTATAAACACCCTAGCCAATAATAATACCAAAGCGCTTGATGACCCAGATATAACATTATTCCATCACAATGTAATTAACACTATACTTAATGCAGCTACCTGAAATATTTCCTAAACAACAAACACACAAACTAAACATCAGTACCCTGGTGGGAAGATCAATGAAAAACAGCACGTGAGATAAAATAAACAGCCCCTAAATATACGTGAACAAGAGACTCAATAGATTTCATCCAATATAAAGAAAAAAGAAAACACCTAAAGGGATCATAAAACTAGCCACAGAAAAGTCATGGCAACACATATGTTCGAATTAAACCTGAAATCTAACTCTAAACAAGTATGGGAAAAAATAAAGTCTATCATGGGGAAATCTATTAACCTAACACCTAAGCTATAAAATGCTACAATCAACCATGACAAAGCTGACGTACTTGCTAACCAGTTCTCAGCCACGAGCAGCAATACCAATTACAGTAGGAACACCCAAGAACATAGAAAGTTGAAACCATACTTCCTGACATCTTTAAAGACCTAGGGATCAAGAACTCAGCTTTATTTCTGAATTCACCCTATACGAATGGAAAGTAGCGCAAGGGAAAAAAAAGAAGTCTCTTATAAATATATCAAGAACTCACAACCAGTCGGCTGGGAAAAAGTAATTGTCATCAGAATCCCTAAACCAGGTAAAGACCCTAATAATATTAACTCTATCATCCCATCTACCTCACTAATAACATATGTAATCTAAACCAGGTAAAGACCCTAATACTATCAACTCTATCATCACATCTACCTCACTAATAACATATGCAAAGTAAACCAGGTACAGACTCTAATAATATTATCATCCCAATCCCTAAACCAGGTAAAGACCCTAATAATATTAACTCTTATCATCCCATCTACCTCACTAATAACATATGTAAACATATGTAAACTGATGGAAATAATCATAGCCAACATATAAAAACACCACCCAGAAAGTAACAAACTCCAATCAGAAAACCAATGTGGTTTCCGTAACAGGCGCTCCACCACAGATATACTAGTAGGACTAGAAGCGAAATTTAACTAACTTTCAACTCCAAAAGAAAATCAGACTAACAACTTAAAGCAGTCTTCTGTGACCTTGAAAAAGTATTTGATCTTGTCTGGACCAATTGACTGATTGCAAAACTCAACCACTTTTGAATTACTGAATGCATGTTTAACTGGATCTAAAACTTCATAACAGGTTACAGAATAATCCTCTGATACTCCTCAAATCTACCTGACTGGAATCCTACAAAATTAATCATTAGTAAATGCAACAAACCGTAGTCGCAAACTAGTTCCTAACCCAATAGATGGCAAACAAATCCAGGAACTGAAGGAAACCACTTGCTCTACAAGAAGAGTAGACTCACACCCCTGACCCTTGGTCAAACCCATTCCCTAGCATCAAGACATTATCAATTACCCAAAGCATAACACGAAATTGTATTAACCAGAAATGGCAGGAGCAATGAACTCCACTACCAAAGGCAGGATACTCTAATCCATTATAAAATAAACCAATATGTCCATGAAACCACCAAAAGTTAACAGCCTGGACCAACTTATGAACTGCATTGAAACCAGAAAAACAAAATTAGCCTGAAGTTTTGACAAACATCTAGGACCCAAACATGGAACCTCTACAACTTACCCAGATTTCCTTACAATAAATTTATACTAGCAGATGGGCACCTGGGGGACCTGAATACGCAGCAAGGGCGTCCCTCTAGCTCAAAAATAACAAATAACAACCTGTAAAATGTACATAACCCACCCAAACACTCTCTGAGACCAGCTCAATATACATTGAGAGACGGGCACTTTTGATGCATCCTTAGGAATCTAAATATTCAGTAAAGGTTCCTGTCTTCTTAAATCCCAAATATATAATTAAAAATGAACAAAAATAAAATTAAACAAAAACAAATTTAAGAATGAACATAACAATGGAAACCTTTTCTTCTCTGCTCTCTACTTAGCCCAATCATGAAACACTGCAAAGGTAGCTTGTGGTACAGATTTCACTAACACTAAAGCAGCACTGAGTTTTCCATCCAATCCAACCCTATCTCATCTTTAGAACAATTTCGGACAAGAACTAAAATTCATGCAAGTACGTCCATTTAGACCAGATCCTTCGAAAGAGCGGACTCCAGCCTGCAGATGGTTGCCCGTCTTTCTAGTTACTTGCTCCCTTGCCTCAGTTAGACACAAAATGTGTGCAATGCGTGCATGAAATACCTAACATAAATAAAAGCCTTAAGTAACGAGTGGCATTATAGTGCCAGAATTCTCATACAATTCTGCTAAAAGGTCTACAAGAACTTCCCAGTAAAGCAGGTAGTAGAAGCAGCAAACTACATTTCAACCCTGGTACCATTTACCCAAAATTGCTAGAGAAAAAAAACTGCTGAAAACAGGGAACTTTTGCTTAAAACACCTTTTAAGGGCTATCAATACAGCTTTTTATCAAGGGAACCATTTTAGCTTGGTATCCAGATATGATAAATCTATTATGTACACTAACTTGATCCTTCAATCCACTGCTTCAAAATTCAAACCTTTTATAACCTAACAGTAACCAAAATGTTCCTCAGACATATTAGTTATTAAAAATTTGTAGGGCATCTACATTGTACACTATGTACTAGAATTGTCTGATTGTTAGGTAATGCATAAACAAACAATAATCAAGTCAAATGGAAGAGGTAGTGTTAAAGCAACTCACGATTGCTGAATTCTTGTTCTTGTTTGATCAAATTATACAAAGATCTATATTAGGTAGAAACAGTGAGAAAAGACATTAAAAAATGACTTTTCAAACAAGTTTATACCTAATATTTTTAATAATCATATAAGACAACCAAGATAACTATACAATCATGTAATATTTTTTAAAGATATGTTTGCCTACATAAATGCATTTAGAACTTACCTTGTGCATCTTGGGAAGGCTTATATATGGGTCATGCACTTTTAAGTGTTTATATCTGTTCAGTTTGGGGGTCAGCTTATACATGGGTCAATCACTTTTTAGTGTTTATACCTAAGAGAATTATCAAATGCCCCAACTGCTGAGAAACACACCACCCCAGAGCATCTGAATGCCCCAATAATATTAATAAAAATCAAATAATTAACCTCATCAGTGCCAAACATTTGACATATCAAGCAGTTTTAAAAAAGACCAACTGATAACAGCAACATAACTTCCATCAAATCGGAACAAAGTAAGCCCCTGTTCAGTTTGGGGGTCAGCTTATACATGAACGGGCTTATATACGAGTATACACAGTAATGGATGATCTCAAGACTCCTATTCATTGATTTAATATTATACTGACTAGCATTGTAATGTTATAATGAGCAATATTAATTAAATGTGTAATATTATACTGACTTCTACTAATTATTGTAACACTATACTGACTTCGACTAATTATAGTAACACTACCTGACTTCTACTAATTATTGTAACACTATACTGACTTCTACTAATTAGTATAACATTAGACTGACTCTTATATTTATTATTTCAAGATTGTCACTGTAGACATACTGGATATCAAAATGACAACAGTTACATTTAGGGCCAAATAGACTTTGGCATGAGGGGCAGGGCAACTAGACTTTGGCATGAGGAGCAGGGCAACTATGCCCTGACATATGGGGCAGGGCAACTAGACTTTGGCATAGGGGCAGAGAAAATCAACTTTGGTATGAGTAATAGGGCAACTATACCTTGACATATGGGGCAAGGCAACTAGCCATTGGCATAGGGGCAGGGCAAGTAGACTTTGGCATGAGGGGCAGGGCAAGTAGACTTTGGAATAAGGGGCAGGGCAATTAGACTTTTGCATGAGGGACAGGGCAACTAGACTGTGACATGAGGGGCAGGGTAACTAGACTGTGGCATAGGGGCAGGGCAACTAGAATGTGGCATAGGGACAGGGCAACTAAACTTTGGGATGAATGTGTATGTGAAGTTTAACCATAATCTGTCAATTGGTTTTAAATATAATGAGAATACAAAGATGGACAACATATTTCAAGCCATTTGAGAAGTTCATTTGGTCTTGGCCAGTAGAACTAAAGAATATTAGAAGAAATAGTTAAATATTCAAAAAAACTTGTAGTACCAAAACCATGACGTCAAATGACCTGGGTTATTATGATGTGAATCGTTTTGAAGAATAATCAAACATATGCAGTATACAAATTTAGTGTTGAATATAAGAAACAATTTTGCTTTTTTTCATCGGGGCAGAGAATACTGGACCTTACTTACATAAAATAATGCAATTTAATTCTTAGTACTTAAGAAATACGAGGAACTTAAAAGAGGCTTATGTAATATTTTGAGTTACCTCCCTTGGCCCTTAATTAACACCAGCTTGTGGGTCAAGTCCCATTTACTGCACACATGACAACTTCATAGATGATGAACTTGGGAAAACCCAAAGGCTACCAAACCACAGGATGCCACTGGAAAGCTTTCTCACATACCCATGTTGGCTGAGCCAAGATTCAAACCCAAGAAAACATATGAGATGTCTGTGATCTATACAGGTGAGTACTTTAGATGACTCAATCACCTGGGAACCTTAGTTGATACTAAAAAGAAATCATCTCTGTCCATATGACATACAGTTATATACAACAGGATGTAATCAGTCCCACTAACAAGGTAACTTGGATAATCTAGTTTCTAACCAACATAATACTACTTGGATCATTGACCAAACCATATCTGTGCAGACAGAATAAATTCAAATGATTTCATTTTCTCCAATAATAAGGAGAAAATGCCAGATATTTTTTTACTTTAAAAATTTCAAAGCAGCAAAGTATGTAGTATCTTGTTCTGACAGTGGTAGTTTCTAGGATGAAAGGTCTTTACTGACGAAAAGATCAATGAATACAGGAAGTGGTAAATGGCCAATGCTACTTTTAAGATAGACAGAAAACCAAGGCTTCAGCTAGAAAATGTCATCACAATCTGCTAGTTATTGTGAGATGAAATAAAGAAGTTGGTTCATGTGATACAGAACCTTCACATATGTTAGAGTGGAGTGATATAATAGTGTCTTGCAATAGGTGTGATGAGTATGTCCATGATGGGAAATGACTAATCTCTATGTAAAAGAGCTGAACAAGCATGTCAAAGAATAAACTGTCTTCATATCACTGATGTAATTAAGATGTAAGTCTGGTGTGGCACTCAACACAAGCAGAATGAAAAATAAATAAACTCCACAGCTGTGGTGAAAGAGGGACATAATTCTTGAAGGTTGAGTGCTTTCTAGTCTTAGAGTTGCTATCAATCTGAGCCATAATGTTGAATTCCGACTCTGTGAAGAATATGAGAAATTGTACAGAAAGGTGGTAATGCACAGTTGTATAGTAACCTCCATTGTAGACTGAATGTGTCCACAACCAATGCAGAGTTTTAGTAAACTCCATTTGGTTTGAAGAAAAAAAAAACATTTTTCAGCTGATGTCCAAGGTAGTACTATTACATGCTACTGGTTACATGGCATTTGCATAATAAGGGAGACAACTCATGAAATCCAAGAGATTTCACAAGGACAAAGAACAAAATACCTGACTGATCTGCTAAAGTGTAGATCAGATCAACATATCGGAATCTTGGCAAGTGAAGATGGTTTCCAATAGGTTGGTGACCTTTCTAGAGATTTTTTCAACTCTACTCTGATTTAACATTGGAAACATTTTTTTAAAAGCTTAATCTTTGTGTGTGTGATTTGGATTTTTAACATAACTTTAACAATTTTCCAGTCACATCGCTGTCATGTCTGCACTGTGGCAGTTTATTATTAAATCTAGCACTGAGGCATCATGCCACACATGTAACATCATGTCCCACCCAGTCACATTACTCTGATACCAGCAGACCAGTCCTAACACTAATCTCTTAATGCTGAGCACTTAGCAATGCAGGTGTTAGTACCATTTTAATAAGTATCTGATATGACTTGGCCAGGGATTGAACCTGTGACCTCCCGTATCTGAGAGGGACATTCTAATCTATTTAGCCACCATAGTGATCTAAAGTTAGTGTAATTATAATTATGTGTGTGTGTGATCTACTAGGTGTGTGATACTTGACAACATTTGGCAATGCTAATAATCTAAAAAACTTGGTTGATACAGTCTATTTTAATTGATGCAAACAGTAAAATTAATATATTTTAGTTTCTTTTATTCCAATCTGAATTAGTAATTTTTGTTGAAAGTTTATAAGAGTATATAATTTATTCTCAATTGCTTTAAGTTGCTTTCCTTGCACCAAGCGCTGTGAACCCAGCATATATGTTAGTACATATCTGATTGTCAACCCTCTGTATCATGAAGGTTGGCAGCTAGGAACTCATACAAAATAATGTGTTATATCATTGATGTATTTACATGAAATAGTTAAGAATCACTCTCCTTACATTGATATCACGTATTGTCACATCATCAAAAAGTTCTTTTTGCTGGATGTACATCATTACAGCCCGAACATTAAGATCCTTCGTCAGATTTGGCAGGCATCGATTCAGAACAGTCTGATGCAGTTTTCCTGAAACAGTCAAAACACAGTACAGAATTACACTTGTATCATTACTACTTGTATACTTATCTATGACCAATGGGAGGACTACGCTTACCTCATTCCTACTTGGGGTCCCGAGTGGTCTAAAGCACTCTCCTTTATAGTTCGCTGCCATCTCACTTCTGTCTTTGTGGGTTTGAGTCTCAGATTTGGCCAATGTGGGTATGTGAGAAAGCTTGTCAGTACTTTTTTGTCAGTCAGTGGTTCTTTCCAGGGCTTTCCCCAGGTTCTTCCTACACAATTAATACTGGACGCCATGTATAGCCTATGGTGTGCTGAAGAATGGCATTAAACCCTACAAGAACATTCCTTCTTGTATAATTATTTATGACCAATGGGAGAGCTATCCCCTTTCTGATATACATTTTGTAATTTCATGATAGTGATACAAATATCAAAATTGAATTTGAATTTTGAAGTATCAAAATGGTTTAATGGAAGTTAATTATTTTATGAGCTATGAAACTATTCCAAATGTAGTAGTTCAATAAATACCATACTTTCAAAAAAAGCGTTGCTGACTGGCTACAATAAATGCTGTAAATTTAACATAATTTTTCATCCAAAGCCTTTGTATGGGTGAATAGTAGGCTTGAAACCAAAACATGTCTTTATACCCTCATATGCCTGTTGTATGAATCAATTCAGGTGCAAGTGTTTGTCATTTGATTACAAATTTTTTACTTGCATTGCTAGCTTTTGGCTTTTTTGAGGCTTAGTAATTGTATCTTGCGTGTGCAACTTGGCATTTAACTGATCAAATTGTTGATTAAATGTTTCATAATTTTGATCCATTTGATCAAATATTTCACTGACTTCATTATGGTTGGATTTAAGTGTCATGGATACAATGATCTGAAAGATCAAGAAAACATGTTCCTTTGATAATTAAACACATACTACAGTTGAGTTTTCATTAATGCAAAATGGGACCCCATACCCTCTCCGAGGTGATGAAAATGGTAGTCTTTGTCTTCAGAGAAGAAATCCCAAGATTCAATGCTCTTTAATATGGCATTAATGGTTTGTTTGTTTGTTTGATTAGGATTTTTAACGTAGCTTTAACAATTTTTCAGTCATATCGCTACGATGTCTGCATTGAGGCAGTTTATAGTGATGTCTAGCACTGAGACATCATGCCGCAGACATGTAGCATGATGTCTCACCCAGTCACATTATCCTGACACCAGGCCGACCAGTCCTAACACTAACCTCTTAATGCTGAGCGTCAAGCGAGGCAGCTGTTAGTACCATTTTTGTAAGTCTTTGGTATGACTCGGCCGGGGATCGAACCGACGACCTCCCGCTTCCGGGGCGGACGCTCTAACCACTAGGCCACCGGAGCGGTGAGGCATTAATGGTAAATACATACCGTCCATATAATCATTTACAAGACATACCCCTCTCAAGGAAAAATTAAAAATACTACCATTTTTTAAGTGCTGCCAAAGTAACTATTTTTTAAAAAAAAGCAAACATTTATAATATGCCATATTTAGCGGGAACCTGCATATTGATTCACATATTACATCCCTCTATCAGAGTCATGGTACATCTTGCATGAAAAGCGTTATACTTTAGGATATATGGTACATATAAACATATTACCTCCCTTGATCAAAGTCGTGTTAGAATATGCATCAGTCAGTTTAAGTTTGGATATGCACTACATATCCACATAGGAACCAAAATGCCCATGTTAGTAATGTTGAAACTGAGAATATTACTGTTGATAGCATGCATTATAATTTTGATGAATTCATAACACCTATTACAACTACTGCTGTACAATCTGTATTATACTTTTTATACAAGGCAATATATCTTTCTGTAGTGATCAATTGCTGTGTGAATATTTAACTGAATCTCTAGATACAATGTAATGGAAGGTAAAGATAGTTGTATTCAAAATGCAAAGCCCCTTCAGACCCTAAAAGAAATGGACCTATAGTAATAAATAGCAAACTGTTGTAAATGATTGTAATGATAATAGTACTGGATACAGTTATTCAGGTTATTTTGTCTTGCATCAAGATGTAATATTCAGCAAATGGTCTTAAACAATACCTTGCTAATATATGCATACAAATTTATGATCAGAAGGCAAAATGAATATGTCAACTGTTGACAAATGTGCTAAGCTGGTATTAAGCCGTGCATATCAAATTAAGGGATCTTCAAAATAAAGAGATCAGATGTGCACATTAGTAGTATATAGCAAAATATTATGGACCCCTTTCCTGAAAAACTCAATTATGGGGTACCCTTCTTATATAATGTTTCATGCATGATGGAGATTTTGTGTTTACGGTGAGCCTGTCCTCCACCCAAATAGTAGTTATTTTGGGGTGCATGGTTAGATTCTACCCCTCTGGTGTGCATACTAAATATACAAACCTTTCATGTGCTAAGACCTGCAGATGTTATATGATAAATTATCTGTATTTATCATGATATGCATAGGTTATTACATGTTGATGCTCTATAATAGTAGCAATATCATTTTTGTTAAAATCGATACCTTGGATTATTAAACGATTGTAATAATGAGTATAGAAAATTGAATACCAATAGTGAAGTCTTAATAGATTACTGATGCTTTTCGTGTAAGAAATAACCAATCATTTCATGATGTGAATAACTTTCATTTAAAATTTAAAAGAAGAGATTTAAATACATTCACAAAACATATGATTGATGACAACACTTTATATTCATGTAACAGGTGAAGCACTTTTAAATTAAGAATTACTGCTTATCATCTTATCAAATACAAATGGCTGTTAAATTGTAACTATAGTCAAACAGGACCATTGCTAATGATTGAAAAAATGAATTAAACTTTGTTTAATTTAACCTCTTTGCAGGAAATGTAATGTTATGTTAATGTTATGTTATGATGTAATATTAATGTGATGTAGGTACGAGTCTTCTTGGTGTCAGACATAATTGTTAATATATTGTAAGTATGGGACAGCTAGGTGACTGCTATAGTGTGGTACACTTTCACATATGCCAGTACTATGAAGATCTTGTGATGAATCAGATTTAACCAGTCACCCATTGGTTGAGTTGGGATCTAACCAGTCACCGATTGGATGAGTTGGGACTGGTATGTGTATACTGATTATATGACCCATGGTGTCAGTGACTTGCCATTCTTTTTGTACTATCAATTTAAGTGGTATTTCGTCTTTATTATTACATTCCTTATTTGTTCCACTCTCACTCTGTTTATCCGCATGATCTTTTTCACTACCTGTTTTTAATGTGGTTACTAGCATAAGTTTTCTGGAATAAAAATTGAAATTAGTTTGACATTTTGGCTATGTCTGTCTGGGGATAGCTTCTTTTCCACTTCAAAAAGGCTACCTTGAATTTTTAGGTCGTATAAAAAAAGTGTATTCATTTTTCCTGCTTCTCTCATTGGATTACCAGCAACTTCGACCCAGTTTCCCTTCTGAGATGATGGCTGAATTACTCCTATTTTTCATACTTACCGTATTTTCCGGCCTATAGGTCGATGCGGAGTATAAGTCGAATTGACCAATTTTGTAAATTTTCCATCCTTCGTCCATATATAAGTCGATTCGGAGTATAAGACGAGGCCAGGTCAATAACTTGGCTTTGTATTTTATACTACCGGTAGTAACTTCCGGTTGCATGAATATTGATGGTATCGTCGTATGATATTCCATATTACCGGCAATATCCATTGCAACAAGAGCTATGATCATTCCTTCCAGTTGAAAGTTTAAACCTACGGTAATTTATTTGAGAAACTTTGTCAAATACAATTACGGTACTTTATTCAGAGAACCATGCATTGGTACATACACGTGTCTAATTTATATATACATTTATAATCTATTGCATGAAAAGAGTATCAACACCGTGTACTCACCAGCGAATCTTGTAACATACATTGAATCCATAATACAAATATTTTCATCGAAAATATCCACACACGGATGTAAAATATTAAATAATTTTGTCACAGATCATTATTTGACTGAATTCAATGAAAAGAAAATAACAAAAATTACGTAACGGGTGTACGTAACGAATGATGAAATAGTACTTGTTCGTATATTAAATAATGGAAGTTAAAGTGTATTCTTATAATAACTACATGTAGGTCTCAGGATCTTTGTCTCTGAATTCAGTCATTGTAAATTTCAGCACTTTTTCCCACCCAAGCTGCTAGTCAAAGTCCTTTGAACTTGCCGCCCAGCTAGCCCAGCTATTGCGTCATGTTCTTTTGATGTACTCTAATAAATACAGCAGACAGAACTGGTTGTATTTTAACCTGTACTAAAGCAATGAAAACAATGCCCATGGCTAAATTCATTACATGTATTTAGATCTAGAGAATGGAGTGGGCATCATTTATTGTTGTACTTAATCCCACTGATATTAAACACGAGTAGCGTAATTGATGCGGATTAATGATAAAGAACAATGGGGTACCGGCAATATGGTAACTAGTATCGGTAGCTAAACCCAATATCAAGGTCGAAACAATTGAGGCAACTGGCTTTGATTGTTGCTGGAAACCAAATACAAATTTATCAACAACCGGTATAATCAAAGAGAGACACCGAAACGTCAGCTGGTTAAGAATGAATATAGGTGAAGTGTTGACATCACAATTTGCTTTAAACTGAATTGCGAAACTAAAAATCATGGATCACTGATGATCTATTAGTACTGGTAGTCCATTTATATATATGATTTTAGTGTAGTTTAAACCTACGGTAATTTATTTGAGAAACTTTGTCAAATACAATTAGAAACATATGATTTGGGGGATTCAGTAGAATGCATGATCTACATTATTTTATAAATAATCATAGAACGCTAGAGTTACTATGGATTACATCCCTTTGTAGGATCAATAAAAAAGTTATGCCGGTAATTGCTTACGCGTGTCCAACATTATACTGGAAAATCAAATATTAATGGATCAGTTATTTCATATCTTTTTTTTTTTTTAGGAACAAACAATATGCTTTGAATTAGTACAGTACACTATAGAGTATAGACCGTAAGTGTGCTATGCGGCCCGGTGAAGTTTTTACCGGTAATTGTTTTCTTTTATTTTATGTTTGAGAAATAAGAAAAAACACGCAGAATGCAAAATAAATAATGACAAAACTTACAAATATAAATGCAGTCATATTATTTTATGACAATTTATTGCCATAGTAATTTAACATAAATTTGTACTTCTATGTGACCTGTTTTTGATTATGCCGATTATAGAGCAACATCAATAGCATACCGGATACTGTAATCCATATATAAGTCGATGCAATTTCAATGACAAAATCCATATATAAGTCGATTCAGAGTATAAGACGAAGACCGAATTTTCAAGTCAAAAAGTCTCGACTTATAGGCCGGAAAATACGGTAGGTACTGATTTTTTTGCTCATCTTCCACTTCAAAACCCAACAAGAGGGAACGATAATTCTCATTTGCTTTGTTTCACATCTCAGGGCTACACAGCAAAATGCCAGATCTTCAGCAATAAAACTACTTAATAGACACATGCCATCACTATGTAGAGACTATGTCTTTGTAATGGTTGAAGAACACGACTGCTAAATTGCTCCAATTAATTATGCAGTCTTTGAAATGTATACCAATCAGTGAAAATGAGTGTCCTAAAACATAGCTTGGCTTGATTAGTCAAATGATGAGACCAGATGCTTCTGACCATCTGTGCAGCTGAAGTTGAAGCCAAAGTTGGGTTCTGACTTGGGTTAGTAGCTGTTAGCCTCTTTTCTGCTCAACTACCAGGATTTTTTCTAATGACATTGGCTGCAAAGCAAATCAAATGGGTTTTCTCCATTGAGTTGCCTCTTATAATATGCAGCAGGACACTTTTGATTAGCTAGTTTGATAATTAAAAACAACATCAGAGCATCAATATGGCTTTCAGAGTGGTTAAATTCTGGTAGTTTGATAAAATTCCAGATCATAAATATGGCTTTTATATTTGGCAAAATCTCAGGTAATATGGTGATAGATGGTCTGTGTTAAGAAAACACTCACTATTAAAACTTGTCCATGATGTTCATGAGATTTGCATCAGACATATGGTTTAGAAAAGTGGTAGCCAATTGTAAGGTCACTTAATTAATCTACAGTATTCTCTCTTTTGTCAAACTCATCTGAGATGTCATCTGGTGATGCCATAAACCTCTATTTGAAGTTTACTGAAACTGGATACATAAGATTGGCAACAAGTAAGTGCTGATGGTTGGGCAGTCAATAATGCATGATGTGTGTTGCACATCTCATAAGAGGGACATACTGTAAGTTCATTAGGCCTAATGGTCAGAAGAGTGAAAAAGGCAAGAGTCGTTGTCTTCACAAATTTTAGTTATCATTGCATCCATAAGAAAGTTCAAAAAGGAATTTACTCTTAAAATCAGAATGGATGTGATATTACTCATCTGGCTAACATCTAATTAACAGCTGAATGCTAACATCTAATTAACAGTTAATTGCTAACATCTAATTAACAGTTAAATGCTAACATCTAATTAACAGTTAATTGCTAACATCTAATTAACAGTTAAATGCTATTAAATGCTAACATCTAATTAACAATTAATTGCTAACATCTAATTAACAGTTAAAGGCATGAGTAGTTGGCCATGAAATCTGGGTTAGCAGGATCCTCTTTGTGGAGTTTATCCAGTACTTCTTGTTGTTATAGGGTTTAAACAGTATATCATATTAGGCTGTATATGGCAGCTAGTATAACTGCTGGAGAAAAAAGCCCAGAGTTGAGATAGCATTCATCAGCAAAGATGAGCACAATATACATTAAACCAACCAGAGGAACCTCTCTCCAATATGAGTAAACAATAGAGTTTGGACCACTATTTAAATTACCCATAAAACTTAATGCTATCATATTAAAAGCTGAAAATAACTTCTGCACTAGACTGTCATACACACTAAGCATGCTTTCATTCATTGGAGTTAGATATATATTTAACTTATTCTGCAACATGTTTTAAGCCGTATGATGTTAACAAAGCCTCCGAGTTCACGCTTAATTATATAATCAAGCATATGCTACTTTTGTTGTACACAATTATATAACGGCTATCAAACAATTAAATATTTTGTTGCAACTAAAGTACATAGATTTGCGTTTCTTAAAGTGGTGCCAATTGGTCTTATTAAAAAAAAATAATCAAATTTGTCAGAAAGAACTTAGATTACACTGATGAAATGCAGAAATGTATTTTCAAGATGTTGACATACTTGCCATAAAGATTAAAATCAAATCATACATGTGAAGTGTAGATTTGATTGTAATCAAATTGTTACATGGCGTATCATGCTAAAAACACAACTGGAACTCAAGAACACCCTAGCAGCACAGTTGTGTTTCGAGAAACAACTTACAATAATCTTTGAAAATAAAAGGATGGAAACTATCATTATCAATATATGCCCATTACATGAAGCATATAAAAACAGTAAACATTCATAATTGGAGCTGATGTTGATGTGGTATGGTTTAATGACATTTTCAGCACATGATAGACCACTCCGGTGGTCTAGTGGTTAGAGCATCCGCAGCGGAAGTGGGAGGTCATGGGTTCGATCTCCAGCTGAGTCATATCAAAGACTTACAAAAATGGTAATAACAGCTGCCTCGCTTGACACTCAGCATTATGAGGTTAGTGTTAGGACTGGTCGGACTGGTGTCAGGATAATGTGACTTTGTGGGATGCCCCAGTGCTAGACTTCACTATAAACTGCCTCACTGCAGACATCGTAGCGATATGACTGATTTTTGTATAAAACTACGTTAAAAATCCTAATCAAACAAACAAACAAACAAACTCATCTGAGATTTTCATTATACAAACCAATACTGTTGTATTGCAACTGAATCAGAAATATGGAATCCTGAATGTTACAAAGCAATTATTGGATGTCAGATGATGTGTAGCACATGATGTACAACTGATGCTGACACATTCCACAAGCTTACATGGCTTGGATGACAGATGATATGTAACACATGATGTACAACTGATGCTGACACATACCAACAGCTCATATGGCCTTTTGCAAGAGTAGTTAATTTCATAACATTTTCATTACCAACTGCATCCAGCTGAAAACCAAGGACATTAACTCTTTTTTGTCAACTATTGAACAGAGGCTGTTTATGACATTAATAATAATAATAATAATAATAATAATAATAATAATACGAGTAATAATAATAATACTAATGCAACTATTGATAATAATAATAATTATAATAACAATAATAATAAACAACCCATTAAATTCATCTATTACTAATCAATGGGTGCATCTCTGTTTATAACTCTATTTCTTATTCCCTCATCAGTAGACTTGATCTCTTCATGTAAAATATTGAGTGAGACCTTTTAAAGGTATTAAGGCAATAACACAAATTACAGGAGCTTGTTGATTTTGTCAGGCTGCATATTGTTAGTTGATTACCAGAATATTTACAAACTTTCACAGCAATCAATCAAATACAACAGAACCAGGTGTGCTAACAATATTGCATGCCAGACAGACAGACAGACAATATCATATATCTCTGCCTCAACAAAATATTTTAGACATACCTTTCTTAATGGAAACAGAGACATTCTATCCATTGAAACAACCTCTCCTTTTTTATATATATATTTTAGACTCATTTGCTTCCCTAATGCCTTCAATGACAGTCTGTCCATGATCAAAATGGTTAAATATTTGTTAACAGAAAATATCAGCATTCAGCCCATGAATTATGACTGAACATACTAATTATTATGACAATTTTAAACATGTTACCATAAGTACTTTTATTCAACGTAATTTAAATAACTATATTTTTAATTCCCAGTCATTTTGCATTTCTGGACAAAATAAATCGTTAAGCAAGAATATACTTTCAAGTGGTACTAATGCTTATCACACTACTGTAAGCTTTATCATGTCAATAAATGCAATACAACATTCAAATTTAAGTACAACACTATACAATGCTGCAAGCTTTAACATGCAGCTAAATGTAATATAGCATTCTCATTCAAGTACACCATTGTGCAATTCATGTGTAAAAACTGCTGTGTGAACTTTGCTAATAATGTCTATGCAAATTAAAGGAATCCTATATGCTTTCTAAATGTCAATTAAAAATGTAAGATAGTCCTTCTCTAAATATCACTTCATAAACACTATGCAAATTCGTGACCTTCATCAACCAGCTGCTGCCATTTTATGTTGATCTACCTATTAAGAACCAAGAGAACCAAGACACTGTCTTACACATGTAACACTGGTGCCAACTGGTTGTTCAGTACATCATTGTTCAGTTTCACTAAATTGATCCTATACTGTCATTTTTCTTATAAAATTTACTTCTAAAATATACCCTGATACAATGTCTGCCAGTAAGGTTAGAATAAATTTGAATTATACATTTAGGACTGATACAGTTTACCAGACTAACTTTTACTGTGCCCCATGTTTGAACATTACAAACCACTGTCCTAAACTTTTTCTTTACATTACAAGCCACTGTTCCCCATATATGTGCATTATATGTCACTGTACTCAATATATGTATATTAAATGCCACTATACCCCACTTATATACATTACAAACCACTTTACTCACTTCTGTACATTAAATGCCACTATACCCCACTTATATACATTACAAACCACTTTACTCACTTCAGTACAGTACAAGTGACTATAAGTCACTGTACCCCAGTGTTGAAAATATTTGTAGAATGTACTAACTTTGCCTCCTAATAAAAAATACCAAACCTGAAAATATGACAATAATCCATGACAATGTAAGGCAATGTGCACAGTCATAATGATTGTCTGACAAACACATAATGAAAATGTTTTGGGTTAATATAACCACAATAAGCTCAATATATGCCTTATAAACAATGTCATACAAAAGTGGAAATCAAAACTCAACCAACGTCTCAGCAACATGAAGATGCATTCTAAATTTGACTGAAATTGAATAAACCATTATAAAGTTGCAATGGACACAACAAAGTCAGCAAGATTGTTATCTGAGTGAATAACTCCATTCAATGTCAGCAGCATGAAACAACAGCTAAAAATCATCAAAACAGGCTGCATGACAAAGCTGATATAAGTATTGGCAATCAGAGGCTGTAACAATATTAAATGTCATGAGACAAAATCTATCAATACAGGCTGCAAGGTAATTTGACCAACGTCAAGGGCTAAAACTCCTGTAAAATATGACATACAAGACTATAAACTTCACCAAAGGGTAGGGTGGACTCACTGATATATAGCTGCATGCAATAATTGATTACAGCTCAATAAGTTGGACACATAATAGTGACAGACAGACAGAAGGAAGGATGGACTGATGGACAGACAGTATGATTACCAAAGTACTCCATCAAATTCATTGAGTAGGATCCAAAAAAGTTTTTATCTTTCATGAAAATGACATAATAAATGAGTATGACTTTCCTTCACATTATTGGTTCTTGAAAAAATAGTTTGATATTAAACTAAAAAATCAGCATTTGCAAGAATGATGGGAAAATAATCTCTATAAGCAGGTGTATACCTGACTAATGATTTTAACCAATGACATCAGGTTATTCAATTGGACATTATTCTTGAAAGAATTCAATACAAATTACATAACATCAAACAACTAAATATTGTATCAGCTTCAAAACTAAAGTGGATACCACAATACTTAACTGTGTACCAGACAATAGATATTGCAAGCTGTATTTGAGGGAAAGGATGTATTTGTGCAGATATGGACTGGCAGTGGAAAACTGTTTATCAGTCAATTAAAGTTGTGTGCTCCCCTTGTACTGATCAAGTAGGAACTTTGTTCAAATTCAATTATGCAATTATGTGTGACAAATAATATTTAAAAAAGTCAATTTTGGAAACACAGGGATTGGAATCGAGGCTTTTAGGAGTTCAAGTCAGGGATTATTATTGTTTTTAAGTCACCAGCCATGAACCCGTATACAAATGTTCTTTGATCACTGTAAACACTATATCATAATTTTGATAAATATACTTGTCAGCTGCCAGTTTCAATCACATAAGCCTGTCAAATATTGATCAAATGACATGTGAGATTTTGTATCAATAGCAAGCAATCAATAAAGTTTGGCCATTCTCTAACAAAGGGTTTTAGTTTTTATGTGGAAATCTTTCTATTTGAAGTCCCTCTGATCTTGCCCTACTAACCTACTGAAGACTATTTGTCTTTGATGTCTTTACTGATAGCTATCTACAAAGTGCTGTGAAGACATGTTACTAAATATAAGCAATTTTGTAAAAATTATATCTCGTTTGTGAAAATTATATTCCTTTATGTTAGTATTCTAACCAGGACCTATTCCTAAGGAACTCATACAGGTGCTTTACTTGTCTCAGATGCAAGCAATCCATAATGTTCAGTCAAAGAAATGTAGATGTCTTATAAACATTTTGTTTTTCTTACAGTCATTATGTCTTCACCATTTAACTTTTGACCCCTAACTTAAATCTTTTAACATTATTATTCAAAAGCATCCTTTCTATGCCAAGGTGAACCTGACCTTTGACATTCTGAGTCTGATCTTGATAGTTCCATTCCTTGGCCCAAAAGCAGCTACCTACCAAGTTATTTATCTATGTATGTATCTGCGATTGTATGTAGGCAAATCGGGGGTCCCAAATGGCCGAGTGGTCTAAAGCGCTCTCTGTTATGGATCACTGCCATCTCACCTCTGTCTGCATGGGTTCGAGTGTAAGATTTGGCTAATGTAGTTATGTGTGAAAGCTTGACAGTAGCTTCTCATGGGTCAGTGGTTCTTTCCAGGGGCTTTCCTGGGTTCTTCCTCCACTATTACTGGCAGCCATGTATAGCCTATCATGTACTGAAAAATGGCTTGTAGGCAAATCAACCAGACATATGACAAAACAATATCACAATAAAGTTTAACAAGTGACCCTCAGAGGGTTTTAAAATCTAATGGTCATTATGTCTTTACCATTTATCTTTCGAGTCCAAAATTAAAGATTTTTTTATTTTTATTCAAATTCATCCATTTTCTGTCACTGTAAACCTGGCCTTTGACATTCAGAGTCAGAACTTGATAGCTCCATTCCTTGGCTCAAATGTAGCTACCTACAAAGTTAAGTATCTACATATTTATATGTGTATGTAGGTAGGCAATCAACCAGATGTATGACAAAACAATATCACAGTGGAGTTTAACTAAAAATCTACTAGCTGCAATGAATTACAAGAATTCAAGACCATTTCATCTTGTTAGCTGCTGAGTTCTGAAATTATTTTTGATATTTAAGAAAAGGTGGACACATTGGAGGACAATCAAGGCATCTCTTCTGGTGTAAACACTGTGTGAATACATCTTTCCATTTAGCTTGGATCGTATATATTCATCTGCATGGTGTTATCCAATATACAAAGAACAACATACTGTGTTGGTCAACAATCCAATAAAGAGAGACCTCCATATGGTGTTTACCAATAGTCCAATAAACAGAGACCTCCATATGGTGTTTACCAATAGTCCAATATACAAAGAACTCTGCATGGTGTTAGACAACAGTCCAAACAACAAAGACCCAAATACTGTGTTGCCAACAGTCCCATAAACAAAGGTCAGTCAACAGTGGCATGCTGGATATGAATAGCATATACTTAGGAACAAGAAAATTGTCACTTAAGAACATAACAAATGTTCGAATTAAATCAAGTATATATGCGACTGTATATGTACATAAGAATGAAAAGTAACATTTTGCAACCATTAATAAAATAGGCCTGATATATAGTAAGAAAGACCTGGCACATGAATGATCAAAAATTAAACACACAGAGCATAAGAATAAAGAATTAAACTGACAAAAGAATAAAGACATAAACTGGCATAAGAATAAAGAAATAACCTGGCAAAATAATAATAATATAACCTGGCATAAGAATAAAGATTTAACCTGGAACAGAAATAAGGAAATAACCAGCCACAAGAATGAAGAATTGACCAGATTAAAGAATAAATAAATAACCTGGCATAAGAACAAAATAAAAATAACTTGGCACAAGAATAAATAATTAACCTGGAATAAGAACAAAATAAACATAACCTGGCATAAGAACAAAAAAAAATAAATTGGCACAAGAAAAAAGAATTAACCTGATAAAAGAAAAAAGCAATAACCTGGCATAAGAACAAAATACAAATAACCTGGCACAAGAATAAAGAATTAACCTGACATAAAAATAAAGAAATAACCTGGAACAGGAACGAAGAAATAACCTGACAAAAGAGGAAATAAATAAACAAGTATAAGAATAAAAAAATAATCTGGCATAAGAATAACTAAATAAACTGGCATACGAATAAAGAAATAATATGGCAAAATCATAAAGAAATCACCTGGCATCACAAAGAGTTCCATGATAAAATGTCTTAAATACAACACAATCTTCAATTTCTGCCACACATTGTTTAAACTTGTCCAAACAACACTCATACTAGAACATAGTTCAGTCCATTTCTACTGCCTCTACTGCCCTCCACCTAAAAAAAAAACAAGCTGACTGAATCTCTCTTTTTGGAGCAGTTTCGAATCTCCTGGAGTATGGAAATTTGATGGGCGGCAACTTGGTTCATATCAGAGATTTCAACTTTCACTCTGACTGTCCTGGAAAACCATACACATCAAAACTCAAAGATACTATTCATGTTTTTAACCTTAAGCAGTTAGTTAATGAACACAACCATAAACATGGTCACATTTTAGAGGGATTCTTCATAGACCTGATGATAATATATACGGTCCACCCTTGTATCCCATGAACTTGCATCAGATCACCTCTGCATTATATGCCATCTGGACGTATCAGTCCCTAACCTCCACCTTTCTGCTATTAAGAGAAACCTCCATATGATGAAGAGAATGAAACTTACCTCCTACAGCAGAACAACTCAATAACTGCCTGCGTTCATTGCCTGAAAACATGCTCCAGCTAACAAGTGCAGAATATCAGTTCAAAAGTGTTCTGGAAATGAGCTTGACAACACAATTTCATTGGACTCATTGTCACCATTCAGTTACAATACAGAATTTCAGTGACAACCATTAGCAGCATTTGAACCTGTCTCTATGGATTTGGTATGGATAATCATGATGAAGAGTACACTAAAGTCATGTGAACTTGAACAAATTCCATCATTGCTGCTTGAGTGCTTAGATCCAATATTGCCTTCACTAACTGATGTTACAAGTCTAGCCACCAAACTGAAGTTGATGCTACAGTCCAAGAAATAAAGAGGTGCATTTCTGATGTGAAATAATAAATGACATGTAACAATCTGCAGATGAATGATGATAAAACTTAGGCTATTCTGATCACAACAAAGATTTTCTCATTCACATAAATATCATTATCCTTAGAGTACCACAATCAGAGCACACCTCCTAGCTGATCTTAACCCTAAACTAGCTTTCGATTTGAATCAAGCACAAAATTTATTCTCTGTCCTACATTTCAATGACAGACTCCAGTCCAACAATCCTAACTGGCTGCAACAGCAAGCTTCTTATGCTCCTCTTCTGACAATCGCATACTCATTATTCCCACTATGAAAATGAAGCCATATGGCAAACATTCTTTTGCATACCAGGCCCTAGCAATGTGCAATGATTTGCCCATTAAAATTAGATACAAATAAACAAAGATCCCTTTCAAGAGTGTTCTTAAAACTCATATTGTTCACGGGCCCCAAGTGGCCGTGTGGTCTAAAGCACTTTCAGTTATGCATCACTGCCGTCTCACCTATGTCTGCGTGGGTTTGAGTCTAAGATAAGGCTAATGTAGTTATGTGAGAAAGCTGGCCAGTAGCTTCTCATGGGTCGGTGGTTCTTTTCTTGGGTTTTCCCGGGTTCTTCTTTCACCAATAATAATGGCTGCCATGTATAGCCTATTGTGTGCTGAAAAATGGCGTCAAACCCCAAAAACACAAACACATTGTTCGACTGCAGAAACAAACTTAAAGACCTAATGATGTTTCCTACCTTAAATATTTGAATCACTGTATTTAAATACATTTCTAATTATATGGTGTTTGTTTTTTGTTTTTGTTTTTTTGGTAGTCATATCATTATAGATGTTGTAAAGCATTTGGAGCTTCTAAATATTGCATGAAAAGTCCTCATAATTATTATTGTTATTATAAGAATAAAGAATTAACCTGGCATTAGAAGAAAGAATAAATCTGGCATAAGAATAAAGAAAATACCTGGCAAAAGAATAAAGAAATAACTTGGCATAAGAATAGAGAAATAACCTGAAATAAGAATATAAAAAAACTAATATGGTAAAAGAATAAAGAAATAACCTGGCAAAAGAACAAAGAAATAACCTGACACAGGGAAAATACCGCAAAATGCAATGCCATCATAAATTGACCTGGACCTAAATTAAAAGAGACCTCGTTTTTATCATGAAATTTTTAATATACTGAATGATGTTGTATTTGGATTGAATAGTATAATTTGCCAAATCAACATTATACCCTAATGCAAAAAAAGAATATTTCAAGTACAAATAAAAAAATCTGAACAAAGTCATTAGACCTTCTTTAAACATACCTTGACCAACTCCCCATCCTCGGACATTGGCCTGGCAATAATGTTCAGCTTTTCCATCACAAGTATTATATGCTCCTTATTGTCATGGAAATCTGGCTTCTCCTTCTTGGTCCACACGGCATCTAAAAATCATCAGTATCAGATCATTACAAGAAAGTAATTATAGGTTACTGCATTTGTACGGAAAAATAAGAATAAGTTTTTTCAGAATAATACTGCACTACTTTTGGGAGTAGAGTATTATTCTGAGAAATAATGTTCATAATGCAGTAACCTTTTATTATATACTCATTTTATTATTCTACCTTTGGATTAATTTAAGAAATACAATTCAAGAAACAAAGTAATTGAATGTATGCTGTACTGAAAAATAAATATACTATCACTAGCCTAAATAAAAAATATTCAATCAAACAAATTTATGGTAAGCAGCTGGCATTTAAAAGTCCATTCAGCATGCTGAAATAAGCATTGATCATCATATTGTCTATGAGACACTTTTCTACTAAACGCTCCAATTGTATTTTGTTCTTGAATTCAGTATTGTTACTTATAAAATGGTATATCTCTGGCCTCACTATGCATGTCTATGCTCTTTTTATATACCCCAGGCCTCACCATGCTTTTCTATTCAAAAGGAAGTATACCACAGGTCTAACTATGCTTTTAAATGCTCTTGTTATATACCCCAGGCCTCACTATACTTTTCTATGCTTTTTATATACCTCTTGCCACACTATGCTTTTCTATGCTCTTTTAATGTACCCCAGGCCTCACTTTGCTTTCCTATGCTCTTTTTATATACCCCAGGCCTCACTATGCTTTTCTATGCTCCTTTTAAATACCCCAGGCCTCACCATGCTTTTTTATGCTCTTGTTATATACCCCAGGCCTCACTATGCTTTTATATCCTCATTTTATATACCCCAGGCCTCACTATGCTTTTATATAGTCTTTCAATATACCCCAGGCCTCACTATGCTTTTCTATGCTATATGTATATACCTCTGGCCTCACTATGCTTTTCTATGCTCTTTCCATAAATGCCAAGTCTCACTATGCTTTTCTATGCTCTTTTTATATACATCTGGCCTCACTATGTTTTTATATGCTCTTTTAATGTACCCCAGACCTCACTATGCATTTCTTTGCTCTTGTTATATACCCCAGGCCTCACTATGTTCACATGTCTGTGTGCGCTTTAGACCTGTCTGCCATAGATCTAAAGCCAAAAAGTCTAAAATATGGACATAAATTTGGATTCCAACGATGGGCGATGTTTTGATGAAGAAAAAAAAATACCGGGTCCAAAAACTTAGGTTTCTCCCTCTGTATTTTGTAGTGACGAAAATATCTAGATTATTTGGTATCATTGTAGAGCTAAAAAATGTCTACCTTCCTATAATACAACCCACTTTAGTGTATCATGCATGACCTTGATGCAACAGACCCTGGAAGTAGGCTACTACCTCATGCCATGTAAACTTGTCGCTAGGGGTTAATGTGTTAAATTGTATAAAAAGAAGCAATAAACTTCATTTTACATTTTATATACTTGTAAATCATTCACTGCACTATTAGAAACTGGCATCATCTAGTCCATAAAAATTCATTTTGCTAAAGTGCTGCAGAAAATCTACCTTAGACTCATTCAGCCAAATATGTTAACCAAAGGGACCTGTCATTTTAGTTAGCGGTGTGATTAGATTTATTACAGTTTCCACAAGTAAAATTTCCAATGAAATTTCTGCCACAGTACATGACATTAACGAGAGGGGAAGCAAAGGTCCACAGCCAATCCCATATGATTTGTGGTGCATCCATGACTCAAGTTTTGTGGTCTGCAACTGGAAAAATAAAAGTTGGTAGCTTGTGATCTGATCCTCATTGCCAAGAGGTTGATCATCAGATGTACTTGAACTGTAAAAATCTGACTTAAGACCCATTGAAGGATGGACCATTTTGTCCACCTGGAACTTTTCTAGTGGGATTCCAAATGGACAGCCAACCTGGACTGTCCTACTGATGTGGGAATGATCAAATATCAAGTGTTATCATGCCTATTTAATTCTACATAAAATGAGGTACTGATGTGCTGGCAAGATCTGCATAAAGAGATGGCCAAGCGAGATCAAGTCTTTCCATGTTCATATGGCAAAAATCCTTTCAAAGTGTCCAGTGGCTGGTACTTGGTTGTTTTAAATTAAAGAACTGTCTTTCTATCTAATCACCAATACAATTCAGACTGGTATGAGAAGAGAAATTCTGCCTGACATGCCTTAAGGATATATATATATAGACCAAAAGCGGACAAGTTTGTCCTATTTGCATTTACTATTTTCGGTTTATTATTCAGCATTCACCTCATCATTTTTCAGTTACAGTAGCAAAATATAATTCTCATTTAAGGTTTTTTACATTTAATAACTATTTGTTTCTTGTTAATTAACAAAGTCATGATTTAAATTTTGATCACGTTAAATGGAAACAAAAACAGCTTTTCTATTGTCTCTATTAGAAGCCTACTTCAATAGATTAGGAAAGATAACGCATTAAATTCAAACCTTGATGAACTTATAAAAGATAATACAATTACAATCTCCCTAATGGAGAAAATTCTGCACTAAAATGATATTTTTAAATTTCGAATCATTAATGTACATGTAAAATGTGATAACTTTTAGACCATGTATGTATGTATGGTAAAGCTAAACTTGAATTCTAGGGAGAAGTGAATTCTTTTGGACAGAACAAGAAGTGCGAACGAAACAGGAAGATGTGAGAGCTAAACTGGTAGAAGTGGTAGCAAAAGCAAGACATGCAATATATATATATATATATATATATATATATATATACACACACACACAAATCAGACTTTTCAGAGACAGGGTCAAAATCAAAATAGTGCCCTTTCTGTGACATCTTTGTATACTGGACATGTACAAGTCATCATTGTGCATTGTGTCTTTATAGTAATTACTATAGGAAATAATGAAGAGAGTATGCAAATACACCAAGCATGGTAAAATACAATCAATGACAAACATACATTTTTTGTCTCCCATTTACTGTCGATGGAAGGTAAAATGATCTATTCATGCGACTGTACTAACAGTATGAAGTTCAATTAATAAACTGAACTGGAATAATTAGCCGTACATGGGACAGTGAAATGTTTTAGCATGAGATAATTATAAAATTAGTTTGTATTGAGTGTATGATGGATATATTGCATCAAATGGTTGACAATACTAGAGTTTTAAAATTCTACACCTACAAAAATGAAATATATCTGAATTTTCTCTTGATAGAAGCAAATGTCTATCATCAAGTAGCATACAATTATTTTACACACATTGCCTATTAACATCCATGATGTTAAACTGATACACTGTCTGAATTATATCCAATGTTCTAATGTAAGGATGATGACCTAAATGATATATACCTGAATTATTTCCAAGGTTCGATGACAAGGAGACGACATAAAGGATATATACCTGAATTATTTCCAAGGTTCGATGGCAAGGGGACGACCTAAAGGATATCTACTATCTTTAAAGTATTTAATCATAAATATTTCTTTGATTCAAGTTTTAAACTTTGATCCTAAAATATGGATTTTTACAACTGAAAAGGAAAACAAGGAAACTGGAATATTTTATTGTTAATTTGGTTATGTTCTACCTGTAACCAAATAAAAATGAGTGAGATTGGGTCAGAACCTATAGAAATTAAACAACTCTGTTATAGAAGACGCTGACTACAAAGCCAAAATTACAGTACTGTTAGAAACACTTTTTAAATTGGGAACATTACAACATAACGGAAGATTGGTGAAGGATTAAGAAAGAGCTTAAATAAAAAAACATAACATAATATAACGTTAAACAAACATAAGAGGGGGAAGAAAAAGAGAATGCAATAAAATTATACATAGTTAAACACAAACAGAAGAAAATTAAAATAAGCAAGTTAAAAGTACAAAGTTTTATAACATTACAAATTAATTGATACAAAAATAAGGGAAGGGAAATTATCTTGTTTATATATTTGGGAAGAAATAGGAAAAGGAAAGAGAAAGCATATAGAAACGTTCAAAAAAGAAAACATTAACATATCTAAACTAACATACATTATGGAAAAAATGTACGGCTTTTACCCCCAAAAGATGAACATTACACAAAATATATCACAAGGGGAGATAAATTCTATCGAAATGTACAATATTCACAAATGCAACAGGACTCGATATCTCAATACAAAATAAATATACATTCAAATTAATCCCAACTGCAACAAAGAACTAAACTGCTTGGAAGTCATTGTATTAGGATGTATTTAGCCTCTAAAATCTGTTTCCTACTCGCATTTCATGCAAAAATAGCAAAATATTCCAGGGGTTAATCATCTTAATGTGTTAATGTCACAGTCTGCTTGCTCAAATAGTGGTAGTTTTAGAGGTAGAATTTGCAAAATGCCAGTACCTGTGAGCAGTGAAAGGGTGTTCCCAGTATAGAACGATATTCATACACATAGGAAATGGATTAAACTGATAAACACTGAGCATATTAATTCCTATACAACTAGGGGCAACATCTTGTAAAGATTTTGATCCCAAAAGGGATTTTACAGAGTTGATCTAGAAAAATTAGAGGTGTAAAGATTTTGATCTCAATAGGGATCTTACAGAGTTGATCTGGAAAAATTAGAGGTGTAAAGATTTTGATCTCAATAGGGATCTTACAGAGTTGATCTGGAAAAATTAGAGGTGTAAAGATTTTGATCTCAATAGGGATCTTACAGAGTTGATCTGGAAAAATTAGAGGTGTAAAGATTTTGATGTCAATAGGGATCTTACAGAGTTGATCTGGAAAAATTAGAGGTGTAAAGATTTTGATCTCAATAGGGATCTTACAGAGCTGATCTGGAAAAATTAGAGGTGTAAAGATTTTGATCTCAATTGGGATCTTACAGAGTTGATCTGGAAAACTTAGAGGTGTAAAGATTTTGATGTCAATAGGGATCTTACAGAGTTGATCTGGAAAAATTAGAGGTGTAAAGATTTTGATGTCAATAGAGATCTTACAGAGTTGATCTGGAAAACTTAGAGGTGTAAAGATTTTGATGTCAATAGGGATCTTACAGAGTTGATCTGGAAAAATTAGAGGTGTAAAGATTTTGATCTCAATAGGGATCTTACAGAGTTGATCTGGAAAAATTAGAGGTGTAAAGATTTTGATGTCAATAGGGATCTTACAGAGTTGATCTGGAAAAATTAGAGGTGTAAAGATTTTGATGTCAATAGGGATCTTACAGAGTTGATCTGGAAAAATTAGAGGTGTAAAGATTTTGATGTCAATAGGGATCTTACAGAGTTGATCTGGAAAAATTAGAGGTGTAAAGATTTTGATGTCAATAGGGATCTTACAGAGTTGATCTGGAAAAATTAGAGGTGTAAAGATTTTGATGTCAATAGGGATCTTACAGAGTTGATCTGGAAAAATTAGAGGTGTAAAGATTTTGATGTCAATAGGGATCTTACAGAGTTGATCTGGAAAAATTAGAGGTGTAAAGATTTTGATCTCAATAGGGATCTTACAGAGTTGATCTGGAAAAATTAGAGTTGTTATGTAAATGTTAATGTTATCATAAAAAGAAATCACAGTGCATCAGTTGTTGCTCAAAGTACATATTTAGTTCATTCATCTTTGGTTTTTGCCAGACCTGTACCTTGTCATTAGCTTGACCAAGCAATCACTTTGCATCTCATTGTGTATCTGTGCACCAATTTTGGTCTCTGTCTACACCCATTTGTATACATGCCCACAACTTACATTATCCTCAGTGTTTTTACATCAGTAGCATTTGATCCCACCAAATTGTCAAGTTTTTAATTTAACTCCATGATCATAAATATACTATATTGATATTATGTTACCACCCCATCTCAGATTTGTAATTTAACTCCATGACCATGGATATTTTTTTATACAGTCCTACCCATTTATATCGATATCGCTTATATTGACAAGCTGCCTATGTCGACAGAAAAGCCCCATCCCCTTGGTAGCCTCAATAAGATGGGAACAAACTGACCAAAATCTAGGCCAATATAAGTACATGTACATGAAGCAAGTAAATAAGTATCCAACCATGTGCTGCTACCAACATTGAATATCGTAATGTTTTTCGTATCAGTTGCCCCATTGGGGAGAAGAACAGCCTGCCTGGTGGCTCCCTCTGGAACAAACAATACTTTTCTGAAACTACTGTTCTCATTATTCCCACAATCAAAAGCAAGTCATATGGGTAAAAATATTTTGTGTACCAACATCCTTCTAAATGGAATGAACTTGAATGTTGATCTAAATACTGTGACATTGTTTCCATCAGTTGGTGATTCTTAAAAAAAACAATCTGGGTACTTCCGCTACAAAAAAATCTGGCCGCCATCTATATCTGATCCAGTGCTAAAGTATGACATCATGTCCACAACAATGACAACATAAAGAACAATGACATGTGATCTCATTAAAGAGTACTCTAAAAACATACACATTTTGACTGCAAGAAGAGGCTTAAGACTTCACAATGTTTCCTTGTCATAATTATTTACAGGATGCTTTTGGTTTGTGTTTGTAATTTCACAGTGCTTGTATCTCTCTCTCTCACTCTCATTATTATTATTTCTGTTTTTAACATTAATATTATTATTTTTTGCGAAAAGCTGTTTTGTGTGCTGTTCATCAGGAAAGCATGAAAAAGCCACGATTGATGGAACTGACTGTTGACTGTGTTGTGCATAAATTGCCAATTAAAAATTGAGATTTTAACAATTTATATTGTATTAGGTACACAAATTCAATATTTTATTCACTCTCTGTAAACAGTTCTTCAAATGATTTCCATTGTATTGTGGTCAATGTAGATAATTTAACCTTAACTAAAACTCAAATTTCTTTCATTCTTTACAAGCAATTTAACTATGCTATTCCAACCCAGTGACTTTGCTAATTTTAAAAAACACACTGAGTACCATCTACACATACCTCTTGAATCCTGTCCATATCTCCCCATAAAAATAACAGGAGGGATGCCAGGTTGAGATGTTGGTTCACAGGAATGTATGGAGTTCAGCCATCTCTCAATCAAAGTCTGAAGACAGAACATAAACCTACTTTACATATAATAATTAGAGTAATAACAATTAAAATATTTACCTATATTGACATTACAATAGTAAGCTAACATGGGCACATTATTCACACCCAGTGTTTTAAACCGCTCCATGTAGGCATTAGTAGTGCATACTTTACTCAGGAGATTATTGACAAACGAGTCTCAATGACATAGATTACTGATCAATGAGTCTCAATGACACAGACTTTTGGTCAAGGTATACAGTCACGCTCAATGAAACTTATTATTTAATTAATAAAAGATTTTGAATATAGCTTGTACCAAGTGGCATAGTGGTCTAAAGCGCTAAACTTTACAAATCATTGCCATCTCACCTCTGTCCACCAAGGTTTGAATCTTGGCTCAGCCAATATGGGTATGTGAGAAAAGCTTGACAGTTGCTGGCTGTTCCTGATGTTTTTCCCCAATTCTTTTTCTGTTAGTTATCTTGGCTGCCATGAATGGCCTACCATGTTCTGAAAAAAATGGTCTTAAATTCAAAACAAAACGATATCACACTCATGTTTAGTTATAGTTTTATTGTATGTTCACCATATGCAGGGTTTTCAAGAGACTTGTACCATTGGGTTTTGATGCATGGAATTTAAAAATGACCCGTTTTTTATGCATGGAAATTTAGACTTGTTGCGTCTTTTTGACGCACATAGACTTTGTTTGAGAACATCAATCTTTTTCACTAATTTACTTCCAGCTGAGTTTGTTACTAAGAATTCGCTGTCCATACCAAATTTACTTTAGGAGGCACTGATTGACATTTGCTTGACAATAGTCGAGATCGTGAAGGCAGAAAATATCGTACCTATGGAAGATAAACATGAACTGAGAGGAGATTACAGTTCACAGAAGTCAGGATTCAACTGATTCAGATTGAACTGTTTTGAGATTACATCTGAAGTAGGGGCCCCAAGTGGTTGAGTGGTCTAAAGCACTCTCTGTTATGGATCACTGCCATCTCACCTCTGTCTGCGTGGGTTTGAGTCTCGAATTCGGCCAATGTGGGTATGTGAGAAAGCTTGCCAGTAGCTTCTTGTGGGTTGGTGGTTCTTTTTGGGGTTTTCTGGTTTATTCCTTCATCATTAAAACTGGCTGTCATGTATAGGCTATAATCTCGTGCTGAAAAATGGCGTCACACCCTACAACAACATCTGAATATTTTTTTAAATAGAGGAATAGGAAACAATTATGACATGAATGGGCTGACCTTTGATCAAATATCAGCATTTGTATGTTTGTACATCAGATTATAAGCATTGGTATGTTTGTACATCAGATATCAGCATTGGTATGTTCGTACATCTGATTATAAGCATTGGTATGTTTGTACATCAAATATCAGCATTAGTATGTTTGTACATCAGATATCAGCATTGGTATTTTTGTACATCAGATTATAAGCATTGGTATGTTTGTACATCAGATATCAGCATTGGTATTTTTGTCCATCAGATATCAGCATTGGTATGTTTGTACATCAGATATCAGCATTGGTATTTTTGTACATCAGATTATAAGCATTGGTATGTTTGTACATCATATATCAGCACTGGTATGTTTGGACATCAAATTATAAGCGTCTGGTCAGAACTGGAGCATATCATTAAGGCAGCTCACAACATCAGTTGTCAACAAAAGTGGACTAACTTTAATTGTTTCGTCGGCAAGTTCCTTCATTTAGAAGTCCAAAATAATGATGACTTCACTGGATTAATTTCTGATAAAATATCAGCATTTGTTTGATTGTCTTTTAAATTATAATAAGTAAGACAAAACAGGAATATATGGCTTCTTGCTAAGCTTGTTTTTGGTGTAAGGTTGTTTTTTTTTGGCAATTCATTTGCTTATATCGCAAACATTTGAAACCTTGAACGTTTCAATTAATGGATCATTCAGGAAAAAAACTTAATGGACATAACACTCAAATGCATATATCTGAACTTTAAAATCATAATGGTGCACAGAAATACATTTTCCTTTCTGTCTCAGAAACTACCTGGTGGTGATGAATTTTGTGACTCTGAAACTCTAAAGAAACATAAAGAGGGTGTCATCTTTGAGGAGAAGAAAAGTCAGTCTTCAAAATGTGTTAAAAAATTTAAGGATAAGTGGAAAGGTGACCTGACAATTCTGTGATGTACATCTTTGATATCTGAATGATATATAACCTTCATAGGTGTATTGGTATAATTTTGCATATAAAATGATTTGAGCAGATGATAACAATAAGTTTAAAAGTTCAAAATATAATGCAAACTTAATTTCTAAAGTAAGCAAAATAGTCATTTTTAAGTATGAACTTCAAATGTTTTGACTTTTTTACTTTGCACTTACATGCTACTTTTGCCTAACACTCCCCCTTACTGACTGATGACCAAGATATATATAGCATGACTGGTCAAGAATGTCTGATGAGTAGTGTAGAATACATATTGCCCTACAAAGTCCCACAATGTCATGGCAGCAGATTCTAATATACTCTTCTCTAGTTTGCCAGAGTTTTCATTGACCATATGCAGGATTTCCATCACTGTATCCTTTTAATTTTTCCTGGCCCCTGTCTCACCATTTGATTCTGGATCCACTCTTGCAATGGGTGATTGTACAGGCTGGGAATGTGGTGGTTGGACTTCTTGAATGATGTTATGTTCTTTACTGACAAGATGATGATGTTGGGGTTGTCCATTATTATGTTCTTCGCTGATTACCATGTCAACCATTTCAATATTGACTCTCCTGTTTACCCTCAGACTTTTGGTTATGAACAAACTCATTCAGAAGTTTTACAAGGCACTGAAGTCCACAGTATTTCTCAGCATCTGAAAGGAAATGCATACATTACACAAACTCGACAAGATTTATTTAAAGTGACTGATGCACTCATTACTTCTATGCTTTCACTCCTTTTAATGGCTGAGTATAACAACTATCATCAATAAATACTAAATTTGTCAACAAAAATATTTTCTTATTATGTTATCATCTGCATACAATACCTCAAGTGCATTAGATATTTGTTGCAATGGCCACTAACTTGAAACTGTTACCATGGATACAAAATCACTTCATTTGTCTCCATGTCAAACTATACCCACATGCTAAGTTTGGCTAAATATATAATTAATATTTGGGCAAACAAACAAACAAGTAATTTAGGTGGCATCTTACAAGGCAACTTTCCAATATATTCACAAAATGATTTAATCAAAATCTACTATGAATTGTACTCATATGATGGCAATTCAATACAGCCTCAGACATAGGTCATGAACTTTGACAGTAAAATCAATATCAGTGCTGACAAACAAACAGTTTACCAAAATGCAACTTAATACCAAGTAGCATCGTTATATGCATGTCTCTGTGCCCGTAAGTCCATTGAAGTACAATATATAAATATGCACTGTATATTTTGATTTCACCCATAGGTTCTGGTCAATAAACAAATTCACAACAACATGCATATGGTGTGACTATATAAGATTATAGTTTAACAACCTTTTCTGATTTTTAGACTATTTTTATATATCCATAGACTGCCATTAAGTGTAAAAGATTTTGAATTATATCACAATTTATTGACACTTAACTATATCTAATTTCAACTTAAAATGCCACATCAAGAACATACATTCTCCACTGTCTCTACCTCTAAATTTGTATTATACAGTGTGATGCTTTTTAAACAAATGTATACCTCATGTTTATACCTATGTCCAAGACTGGTAAGACTGGGTCTGTTTGTGTAGATACTGTACAAGTATAAATGTGATCATAGTAAGTCGATGCTAAATGTTTGGTTGAACTGTTGGACACATCAATAATGATTGTGTTTTCATCTGTGGCCAAACATGCAGAAGGGAACAATCATTTCACCCTGGCATGCTGTAACCTAAATGAAACTCCTAAACAATCATGTAGAAAAATTCATATCAAGATTTTTTAAACACACACCATACTTATTCAATGTAAAACATAAGTTTTAGACAGACACACGCTATATCAATGTACATGCTACAGCCAAATAATCAAAAACATTAGACCTGACTTATGGCAAGTTACTCATAATGTCTGATCTATTCCAAGTGGTCCATAATGCCTGCCATGGCAGGTCGCTCTCAAAGCCTGACTAATTGCAAGTGGATTATAATGCCTGACCTATGGCAGTGGCTGATAATGCCTGCCCTATAACATGTGTCTAATAATGCCAGACTATGGCAAGTGGCTAATTATGGTTGAATCAGTCAAAATGAGATGTTTCATTCCATACTCAATATCAATCCAAGCCTCCAGCAAACATTCATAAATGATGCCTAGTGTTTTTGGTTTTAATAAATGCTATAGCTACACATGAACAGAGGAATCCTTTATCCCCCCCACCCCAAGCTCTTTTAAATTTCTCCACTCTGTTTCTCAACACAGTTCCTAAACAATTCCTTTAGACTGTGTTGTTTTATATTGACTCCTCTTAATATTAATGTTTGCATAATCTAACATGCAATCATGAATGATGTTTTGTCTCTATTTCTGAAAAAGGTGATATCCTACACTGAATAAGATGCATCAAGTACTTTTATTGCCAAAAAATTATTATCATCTTTGAGGAAATCCTAGCTAAATCATGTTTAATCTTTGCCAAATGGCAAAACCTGTATTTTTACACAGACTGATATATTAATGTCAATGTAAAATTGATCAAACAATTGATTTAAAATGGAACATTGAGATGATGATGTCTAAAATATTCATTTTTTACAATATTTGACCCCACCCTGCCTTTATGGAAGGGATATGATATTAACCTTTGGCCAATTAAGGTAGTCATCTATCACATTATGCCATGTCCAACGTAATAATTATCAAGTAATCGATAGCAAATGAAATGTCATACATGATGCAGTCAAAATGTTCAGTATTTGACAAAATGTCACTTTCGACCCTTCGTAGAAGAGGGTTGCTATATCAATTAATCCTAATAGTGGGACCCCGCTATGACACGCTCCGTTATAACACGAATTCGGATATAACACGGTCGTGGCATGGCTCCCGAAATTTCAGGTAATTTATTATATATTTTTCCCAAAGACCAAAAAAAAAAATCTTTTAAGTATGAAAAATAAAATACGTCAAGAGTTTAATTATCATTCTCATAATCGTCTAAAATGTGCGAAAAAAAAGTGTAGAGAATGTATTATCATTTTGGGGAGGAAATCACACACAAAATCGATTAAAATAATCATTGTATTGCTCCTAAAATTTCAAAAATTAACAAATTTCTTCTAGTTTTGTGCCAGAATAATGATCGGAAATACGAACCAATTCCTGGGCCTACTGAGAACTTTGATCTTTGTTTATTGTTGACAAATGACAGCTCATAATTGTCAATATTATTATTACTAATCCCTGAGCAATGAAGCCATCGTGTCTACTTTGTGTTTGTCTTGAATGCATTCCGAATACAATTGTTGCTCTAATAATCTCCGATATACATGTATGTTCTCTTAATTTCCTACACAACTAAGCAACAGCCAATGCGGGACTTGATAAAAGATTCTCACCAGAATGTATAAATCAATTAATTTAAGTATATTGTTTATCATCAAAGTGAACTGCCAAGCTAAACTTGTTCAAATCAGGGGGAAACGATTTATACAGCAGCAAAGAAACAAAAGCCGCCAACATGTGTGCATGGCTTTGCGGTGTTGTTTTATGCAATCTGTTGACTAGTAAATTCGATTTGTGCAACTGAGAACTATAATTGACTTTGCCAAGAGCAAACATGACATTAGCAGAAAGCAGCTAAAAATCAGAGTTTTTCAAACAATAATAACTATTGACAGATGAGAAATGTAACAGTATAAAATGTAGATGACACAGAGGTATCGGAAACGCTTAATTACGTGTATATGAATGCAAATATTTGATCTGGGACACATAAATCACTCCATGCAGGAGTCCTCCGTATGCATGCAAATAGCTGGGAGACAAAGTTAGTGTTGATTACTCTATCATTTTAGCTATGCTGATATTTACAGTGACAGAATTCCAGTTCTGCCTGCTGTATTTATTAGAGTACATCAAAAGAACATGACGCAATAGCTGGGCGGCAAATTCAAAGGACTTTGACTAGCAGCTTGGGTGGGAAAACGTGCTGAAATTTACAATGACTGAATTCAGAGACAGAAAGATCCTGAGATGGAAATGTAGTTATTATAAGAATACACTTTAGCTCCCATTATTTAATCTACGGACATGTACTATTTCATCATTCATTACGTACACCCGTTACATAATTTTTTAAATTTTTTTTTCATTGATTCAGTCACATAATGATCTGTGACAAAATTATTGAATATTTTACATCCTTGTGTAGATATTTTCGATGGAAATATTTGTATTATGGATTCAATGTATGTTACAAGATTCGCTGGCGAGTACACTGTGTTGATACTCTTTTCATGCAATAGATTATACATGTATATATAAATTAGACACGTGTATGTACCAATGCATGGTTCTCTGAATAAAGCAATATATTATGTCTGCAATTTCTGTTACTACAGCAAATGTTTTTCTCATTTAACATATGTTGATCAAAAATGGTAATTGTGCCATGCATTTTCGCACCCGTCTTTATGTACCTTCCCCCCCCCCCACATTGTACATGATTGCTTATAACACAGTTCGGTTCATAACACGGTCGGAGTCTATGGCTCCCAACTACCATGTTATAGCGGGGTCCCACGGTATTTTACAAAATTTGGGATGTCATGGAAAACAATATATATATCTTTATATGAATTTAGTCAAAGAATCAGGAATGACGAGGGTAAGCTCTGCCTGGACGAGGAATCTAGAGAAAATGCTTAGAAACAGCACTATGATAGGCGGCTGAATGTTGAATTGCCATGGAACCCGAATGACCTCACGGATGAGCCTCCTGTTGAGGGCCCAAGTATTCCAATCACTATTGTGATGATTGAAAAAGCAATCAGCAAGATGGCAACGGGTGAAGCTGCATGCCCATCTGCCATAGTAGAAGAGATGTTGAAGCCTACTGGCATGAGTGGTGTAGCACTCATACGTGATCTCTTTGAAGCTATTATTCGTGATGGACATATTCCAACACAGCGGGAGGAAAGCTACATAGTCAGTCTATACAAGGGCAAAGGCGACGCACTGGACAGGAGCAGCTACAGAGGCCTAAAGATGATGGACCAGATAATGAAAGTTCTTGAGAGAGTTATAGAGTAATTGATCAGACATCAAGCACACATCGGTGACATGCAGTTCGGGTTCATGCCAGGAAGAGGAACTATTGATGCCATATACATCTTGCGACAGACGCAAGAAAAACACATCGCAATTAACAAGCCCTTATACATGGCCTTCATTGATCTTTAGAAGGCGTTCGACCGAGTTCCAAGGAATGTCATATAGTGGGCGATGCGTAAATTAGGTGTTGAAGAATGGCTTGTTAAAACTGTACAGTCCATGTACTCTAATTCTAGAAGCAGTGTTCATGTTGGTGATGGCTACAGTGACGAGTTCAATGTCAATGTTGGTGTTCAACAAAGATCGGTACTGAGCCCGTTATTGTTTATCGTTGTTCTAGAAGCGCTGTCAATTTCACTTTCGAACAAGCTGCCCACACGAGCTCCTGTATGCTGATGATCTAGCGGTCGTTGACCCCACACTCGAGGCTCTGGTTGAACGTGTGACAGAATGGAAGAAGGGCATGGAAGAAAAAGGTCTGAGGGTCAACATGGGTAAATCAAAGGTATTGATTTCTGGCCTGAATAGGGAAACACTGAAAAGCACAGGAAAGTATTCATGTGCCGTCTGCCTAAAAGGTGCAGGTAGAAACTCAATCTTTTGCATCAGTTGTTCACATTGGGTTCACAAGAAATGTAGTGGAATCAATGGACCTCTCAAACCTGATCCAAGCCACAAGTGTCTCAGATGTAGTGGACTCGCTCGACCTATTGATGGAAGGCCTGTGACAGAAGTAACTGTAGGTGAAGAAAAGCTTGATGTCATAGCCGACTTCTGTTATCTAGGAGACACCATATCGGCCGGAGGAGGATGTGAACTGGCATCAACAACGCGTTGCAAGTCTGCTTGGAATAAGTTTAGAGAGCTTCTCCCAATCCTGACGAATAGGCATTTGACGCACATTACAAGGGTCATCTTTACTTAACTTATATCAGACCTGTGCTGTTATACGGCTCTGAAACCTGGACTGTCACTGCTACAAATCTCAGGAAGATACATCGCAATGATAAAGCCATGATACGATGGATCTGCCATGTAAATCCCGAGGCGAATGTCCCATTTGAGTCTTTACTCACCCAGCTCAACATCCGAAACATTTCTGACATTATCCAATCAAATAGGATGCGATGGCTGGGCCATGTTGAGCGTAGTAAAGGGAGGATATCCAAGGTCCGTTCCTTCAAAGTTACTAGAAGTCGAGCTCCAGGCAGACCTAAGCTAACATGGGAAGAGTTGACAAAAAGAGACAGAAAGACATTGGGGCTGAGCAGAATAAATACACAGGACCATAAAGCCTGGAAGAAAGCAGTGAATACTCTCACGATGAAACAGACAGGCCTACCCTCGTTAGAAGATTAATAAAAGGCCTGGATAATCAAAATGGATGATGATGATGATGATGATGATGATGATGATAATGATGATGAATTCATTACAACTATAATATGTTAGATCATGTAGTGTAAAATGTGCAATATTTGCAAAACAATCGTTACCCTCACCCCTGGTAAAATGGAGAAGATATTTCCTTCTCAATCTTGGTAGCAACAGGGGACGCTGCTGGAGGGCACTGGCGATCAAGATTAACGTTTTCTCAAAATGTCAACCTCATTATACCTGGTACTTTCTCCGCTTTAATATGTAAAAAGCCAACATTATTACTTCCGAATCTATTCACGGTTGAATGGTCAAATGTATATAATTAGCGTATATGACATTGGGCCATTTCTACAACTTATTCAGTGGAAAAAAACGAAAACCAAATTTTTCAAAATGCTGAAAAACTAAATAAACGAGCATACACGCTCACCTACGCTTTCTTTTTAAATACTTTGGGGTTCTTTTTACGAGAATATTGGTAAAAGTTGTACGAATATATGCGGAAAACCCACAAATTACGTCTTTTTCAAAGGTCACCCATGCCAGCAAGAACAATAACTCTGTCATACAAAATGTCAACAATTACAACAATACAATTTGGATTAAAAAACACACGAAAACTTGATTATATGAAAAGGCAGACGTTTATAGCAAGGAATCTGATTATAGAGACGTACTGTTATTCATGATACCAAACTTATTACAAAATATTTGTACGATGTTTGTTGTGTAATACATTTTTGATGTTAGAGACTCGACGGGAGCATCACCCACTGATTCAGTGATACTTTTGATAATATGTATGTGATTGTGATCACTAGGATATTATCAGAGACACTGGTATTAAAATGAAAATGTTCATATTTAGTAGAGACAGAAAAGAAGTAATAAAACAAAGTTAAATCATTTTTCAGAATTTTGAAGAATGAAAACAAATGCATTTAAAATTTAATGCCATTTTTTGTGAATATCAATTAGAATGTTGTCATCATAAGCCAATTAATTGAGAATCGATCTGTATTATTTCTCCATTTAAACAAATAATCATAAATATCTCTTGAGAACCAATTCGGTGTCAGTTTCTTCTCTATCTCTGATACCACTTTTTTTTTCTTTTGTCATTGATTTTATTTCATAGATATGAAAACTGACCAAATATACCTTATATTAATTAAATTCTAAAATAGCAATTGTTATGTATTAAATTGTGATTTCAGATCAATGTATATATTTATAAGAACACTAATTAATATGCACTATTGGTTGTAAGAGTAACATTCAATTTCAACTTGGTATGACTCATGATTATTTTATTTCATGCAAAAATGTTAGGGTTTGTGTGTGATAACAAGGCACAGAAAGTCTTCAAAAGTACCTAGAACATAAAAAAGTGAATTTGTTCTTGAAGCTGAATGTTCACAACACATTTATATATAAATTATAACTATATGTAAAAACTATGCAACTTTCAGCATGAAATAACATGAGGTCAAGAATTTTCAAAAAGTTACTAAATACCAATATTAAAAAATGGTGGATAAAAGTACATGTGTTTGAGTGCTTCCTGTCAATTTATTTTAAAAGATATCATACAGATTGGTTCATTTTTTAAATCTGCACACTCAAATTAAGCAGAAAACATTCCATTTTAAAAGCAAGATATAATTTCAACTTGTGTATGACTCAAAAATATAGTATTTACTGCAGAAATGTTGGGCAGGGTGATAACAAGGCACGGGTGGGGGGGGGGGGCTTCTGAAGTTCCTGGTACATAGAAAAAGTAAATTTATTCTTAAAGCTGAATGTTCACAAAATATTCATGTGAATTTATTTTTAAAGATATCATACAAATGGGTTTATTTTTTAAATCTGCACACTCAAATTAAGCAGAAAACATTATATTTTTATATATTCTATAATTATGAAAAAAATCATCCCCTCTTGCTAATCTAGGGCAAAATTAAAGCTGCCGTACATAACTTCATATCAATTTCGACATAAAATTTATCTAGGAATCGACTGAAAATATACTTTTTGAGATAACGCTATGGGAAACGTGCAATATTTAAAACAAAATTGTTATGTGTATCCTTATTAAATATATGACTGTCAGGGGGCATAACCGTTAATATCCGGATACATGTTTATGGTATCACAGGAGTCTGACATTTTATCAATAAATAACGGCGAAATTTCTGACATTACGGATTACCCTTATCGGTAATAAAACGTCAGACTCCCGTGATAGTACTAAGCGATCCGTGGAAGTATTCGTTAATATTGTTGCGAAGTTTTCTTTCCATACATTAAGAGGAAGTAATAATCATAAACATCGTTCTTAAGATGCCAACAATTTTGAATATATCCATGTATGTTTCAAATTTCTGAGTAACCTCTATTTACCGTACGAACCCTCGATTCACAAGTCCTATCAGATCGTTTCAGCCATATAGCCATACATCACAATTAATTTTACTATATGTTCTCTACATATATTTCTCAGCACTGACCTTTCCACAGTGTGACAATCAATACAAATCATATGAAAATCTAAAATACCCCCAAAGATGACTTCACGGTGAAATTCTTGTCAAGGGTTGACCGGCATTTTTTTGAGTGGCTGCCCTGTAAACAGAGCAGCATGTACACAGAACACTGATTTCACTTCCGGATCATCACTAAGGCCTACTTACACAGTGTGCACTGTCGCCAAAATACATACAGACAGCCACTCTCAGAGCTCCTATTCTCAAGAATAAACAATTAACTTTAAATCCTTACCAAAGATGCATCAATATAACTCTTCTATCACCACCAAAAGGAGAGAGGAAAAAATGTTCTAAAAATAGACTAGAACTACATTCGTGGGTACTGAACTGGAAGTATTAACTGTGATGCGAGTCCTGTCAGGCCCAACTATTTGGGGCAAATTTTAGTAAAACTTTTATATTTGAATGCCACACCTATTTGAACTTTATACATGAAGTCTTTTTGAATTTCCTTGCATACAAGACATGTGACACCTGCTGGAAAGTGTGTAGTGCAGGTGTTCCACAGGGTGCAAGTGTTGATTCATGTGCTTTTGAGAAACCAAAACTAAATTTGCTATATCTTCCTTAATTATAGGACTTTTTCAATGCTGTAAAAACCTAATTGTACTACAAGATAAGGCCTGTCTGAAACTATGTTTAAAGTTTATACATTTTAATCAATTAAAATTTTAATGGAAATTTAAATAAACATTTAAATTTATAAACTAAATTTTATTGAAAAATTAAATTTTCATAAAAGTTTGAAAACAGATTTTGTTTAAGTTTAGGCAGAAAAGTTGATCAATCAATGGTCTTTAAAATAAATGGTGGTTTGGGTCTGTGTAACTGAGAACATTTTTCCCAGGGGTAGTGAAGTAGCATGACTCATAGTGATTTTGGCAACAAACCGCAATATGCCTGTCAAGGTGCATATAGGTGTACACACTAAAGAAGCAACAACAGGTGCTATGTTCCATATTTATTGTGTCAGGTATTTAGGCAGTTATTTGTATAATTAATAGTGCACTCAGATTTAAACATCTGATGGGACCACTTCCATGTTTTATAGGAAAATTGCATTACATTTTAGTGTCGATAACTACAAAAAGCGACAATAAGATAGGAAAATACAGTTTTTAGGCAGGCTTTACCTTACTGAACAATGGTGCTAATCTCTCTCATGAAGATCTAAGCCATGTCCTTGAGGTGATTTATATTAGTGTGATGATATCATGATCACTTATGGCAGTACACTGCATATGTCCTTATGAAACCTTGCTATCACCACCAAACATCTGGAGAGCTTCCAAGCTGATCCACCACTAAACACTTTGTTCCAGATACCAGCCTAGACCTGAAAAGATATACAATGTTTCACTTATATCTAGAAAAGAGTAAGATGTATGCAAATGAAGTTAAAATGTGTTAGATATAGTGATTTCCAAATAACATTCAGGCTGCAAGCATAGGAAATAAATATTAAACTTGACAGAGTGACACTCAGAAATGTGAAGTAATAGTCATGTATTAAAGTAATAAATTCATCCTAAAAGTGTATGAAGTTTCTATAAGCATATCTGGTCATTTACAGGTTAAATAACTAATCAGGTAGACTATGCATCACAAACTTTAAGGAATGCGGGGACGGTGAGGTTTGATCATTGCTGGAAACATTAGTACATGCCAGTATACAGGAAAGTCAAGCGACAATGTAGTAAAAAAGAATATATTACTATAAGCAATCTTATTCATGAAGGAAATAATAATTCTGGATATTGCAAGAGAATACAGCCAAATGTGGCCACACATATCAACTACAGGTACCAATACATCCTATATCATAAACTAAATGAGAAATTCTGATCCCCAAAACTTGTAAACAAGAATGAAAATTTGCATATGTGGGACATATACAATGCAATTGCTATGATCAAATGTGCAAAAATAATTCCAATGATCTGTTTGAACATTTAAAGTGTATTTTTAAGGGTGTTTGATACCAATTATTAACCTCAATGGTTCAATAGAATCAGATATCAGCTGATATTACAATACCGCACTCTATCCAAGTACTGAATTGAAATATGTTACCATACATGGGCATATTAATGAGGAAAATAACATTTTGGGATACATTTAGTGCACACAGCCAGAAATGTGTCTTACAGATTCACTGTAGGTACAATGTCAGCCTATATGATATACTGAATGTGAACTTTGGATCCCCAACATTCTAAAATATGTGAATATTTGTTCATGTGGGATATGTAACCATGCTAAGATCAGTTGTACACAGTTAAACTCAAAATATCTGTTTGAATATATCTTATGCAATCTTTAGAGTGTCAGTTAACAAATATTATTAGTAATTAACAATGCATAAATTAAGATGGATCATTAGAATTCACATAACATCATACAGGCCACAATGCCGCACTTCACTAATCAATATCATAACCAAATTGAACAATAAAATTGAATGCATTTTGTGTTCAACTTACATCATTTTGCTGTTTTCTTACATCCAAGGGTAAATATACATGTGGGAAGTATATTTTATCCCTTCAGCCTGCATTTCATTCTCAGAAAGTTTAAACTGATTTAGTAGAGAACTTGAGTAGGTTCTAGTATAAAGTTTTCATCACTGTCCTCTCACTAAACACCCTGTAACTATATTTGTTAACAATTACTAAAGGCTATATAAGCAGATATGTGTTACTCAGGAAGTCACCCCATCATAAACACATAAATTAACTGATTGGACCCCTAATAAATAGTTTGAATGATCAATACAAGAAAGAATCTGTCTTTCATACATTTTAAATGTATGTCTCATTTTGACTTACAAAGATATTTTCTCTGAGAACATTTGACAAATATCCATCATTGTAGCTTGTATATGGTGTAGGAGTATAAACATGCTGACATCACTTGACATAATTTCCAAAAATATTATCTATGTGCATTTTAGGGGCAAATTTTAATTTTTTAATTTTTTAAAAAAGATTTATTAAAATTTTAAAAAATAAAATTAATTTTTAAATTCTAATGACATTTTTCTATTTTAAATGTTAATATATATAACACCTTCAAATTTCATGTGTTGATCATTAATAATAAAAATTTTACAGCAATTTAAAGTTTAATAATAACTGCCTGTACAGGCCATACATCACAATTAATTTTACTATATGTTCTCTACATATATTTCTCAGCACTGACCTTTCCACAGTGTGACAATCAATACAAATCATATGAAAATCTAAAATACCCCCAAAGATGACTTCACGGTGAAATTCTTGTCAAGGGTTGACCGGCATTTTTTTGAGTGGCTGCCCTGTAAACAGAGCAGCATGTACACAGAACACTGATTTCACTTCCGGATCATCACTAAGGCCTACTTACACAGTGTGCACTGTCGCCAAAATACATACAGACAGCCACTCTCAGAGCTCCTATTCTCAAGAATAAACAATTAACTTTAAATCCATACCAAAGATGCATCAATATAACTCTTCTATCACCACCAAAAGGAGAGAGGAAAAAATGTTCTATATGGACTCGCATCACAATTAATACTTCCAGTTCAGTACCCACGAATGTAGTTCTGGTCTATTTTTAGAACTGTGTAAGTAGGCCTTAGTGATGATAAACACATGAAATTTGAAGGTGTTATAGGTGTTAGGGGTCCAATCAGTTAGTTTATGTGTTTATGATGGGGTGACTTCCTGAGTAACACATATCTGCTTATATAGCCTTTAGTAATTGTTAACAAATATAGTTACAGGGTGTTTAGTGAGAGGACAGTGATGAAAACTTTATACTTGAACCTACTCAAGTTCTCTACTAAATCAGTTTAAACTTTTTGAGAATGAAATGCAGGCTGAAGGGATAGAATATACTTTCCACATGTATATTTACCCTTGGATGTAAGAAAACAGCAAAATGATGTAAGTTGAACACAAAATGTATTCAGTTTTATTGTTCAATTTGGTTAAGATATTGATTAGTGAAGTGCGGCATTGTGGCCTGTATGATGTTATGTGAATTCTAATGATCCATCTTAATTTTTGCATTGTTATTTACTAATAATATTTGTTAACTGACACTCTAAAGATTTCATAAGATATATTCAAACAGATATTTTGAGTTTAACTGTGTACAACTGATCTTAGCATGGTTACATATCCCACATGAACAAATATTCACATATTTTAGAATGTTGGGGATCCAAAGTTCACATTCAGTATATCATATAGGCTGACATTGTACCTACAGTGAATCTGTAAGACACATTTCTGTTTGTGTGCACTAAATGTATCCCAAAATGTTATTTTCCTCATTAATATGCCCATGTATGGTAACATATTTCAATTCAGTACTTGGATAGAGTGCGGTATTGTAATATCAGCTGATATCTGATTCTATTGAACCATTGAGGTTAATAATTGGTATCAAACACCCTTAAAAATACACTTTAAATGTTCAAACAGATCATTGGAATTATTTTTGCACATTTGATCATAACAATTGCATTGTATATGTCCCACATATGCAAATTTCCATTCTTGTTTACAAGTTTTGGGGATCAGAATTTCTCATTTAGTTTATGATATAGGATGTATTGGTACCTGTAGTTGATATGTGTGGCCACATTTGGCTGTATTCTCTTGCAATATCTATAATTATTATTTCCTTCATGAATAATATTGCTTATAGTAATATATTCTTTTTTACTACATTGTCGCTTGACTTTCCTGTATACTGGCATGTACTAATGTTTCCACCAATTATCAAACCTCACCGTCCCCGCATTCCTTAAAGTTTGTGATGCATAGTCTACCTGATTAGTTATTTAACCTGCAAATGACCAGATATGCTTATAAAAACTTCATACACTTTTAGGATGAATTTATTACTTTAATACATGACTATTGCTTCACATTTCTGAGTGTCACTCTGTCAAGTTTAATATTTATTTCCTATGCTTGCAGTCTGAATGTTATTTGGAAATCACTATATCTAACACATTTTAACTTCATTTGCATACATCTTACTCTTTTCTAGATATAAGTGAAACATTTTATATCTTTTCAGGTCTAGGCTGGTATCTGGAACAAAGTGTTTAGTGGTGGATCAGCTTGGAAGCTCTCCAGATGTTTGGTGGTGATAGCAAGGTTTCATAAGGACATATGCAGTGTACTGCCATAAGTGATCATGATATCATCACACTAATATAAATCACCTCAAGGACATGGCTTAGATCTTCATGAGAGAGATTAGCACCATTGTTCAGTAAGGTAAAGCCTGCCTAAAAACTGTATTTTCCTATCTTATTGTCGCTTTTTGTAGTTATCGACACTAAAATGTAATGCAATTTTCCTATAAAACATGGAAGTGGTCCCATCAGATGTTTAAATCTGAGTGCACTATTAATTATACAAATAACTGCCTAAATACCTGACACAATAAATATGGAACATAGCACCTGTTGTTGCTTCTTTAGTGTGTACACCTATATGCACCTTGACAGGCATATTGCGGTTTGTTGCCAAAATCACTATGAGTCATGCTACTTCACTACCCCTGGGAAAAATGTTCTCAGTTACACAGACCCAAACCACCATTTATTTTAAAGACCAATGATTGATCAACTTTTCTGCCTAAACTTAGACAAAATCTGTTTTCAAACTTTTATGAAAATTTAATTTTTCAATAAAATTTAGTTATAAATTTAAATGTTTATTTAAATTTCCATTAAAATTTTAATTGATTAAAATGTATAAACTTTAAACATAGTTTCATACAGGCCTTATCTTGTAGTACAATTAGGTTTTTACAGCATTGAAAAAGTCCTATAATTAAGGAAGATATAGCAAATTTAGTTTTGGTTTCTCAAAAGCACATGAATCAACACTTGCACCCTGTGGAACACCTGCACTACACACTTTCCAGCAGGTGTCACATGTCTTGTATGCAAGGAAATTCAAAAAGACTTCATGTATAAAGTTCAAATAGGTGTGGCATTCAAATATAAAAGTTTTACTAAAATTTGTCCCAAATAGTTGGGCCTGACAGAACTCGCATCACAATTAATACTTCCAGTTCAGTACCCACGAATGTAGTTCTAGTCTATTTTTAGAACATTTTTTCCTCTCTCCTTTTGGTGGTGATAGAAGAGTTATATTGATGCATCTTTGGTATGGATTTAAAGTTAATTGTTTATTCTTGAGAATAGGAGCTCTGAGAGTGGCTGTCTGTATGTATTTTGGCGACAGTGCACACTGTGTAAGTAGGCCTTAGTGATGATCCGGAAGTGAAATCAGTGTTCTGTGTACATGCTGCTCTGTTTACAGTGCAGCCACTCAAAAAAATGCCGGTCAACCTTTGACAAGAACTTCACCGTGAAGTCATCTTTGGGGGTATTTTAGATTTTCATATGATTTGTATTGATTGTCACACTGTGGAAATGTCAGTGCTGAGAAATATATGTAGATAACATATAGTAAAATTAATTGTGGTGTATGGCCATATCTGCAATGACCGGTGCATAGGCAAAGTTATCCCTCAACAAATTAACACATTCACCCCATTGTCGCTCGGTAGTGTGCAAAACTTTATTTAATTCATACAGGTTATTTCACAAAATATATCTTGATTTTATTCAGATAAACAAAATTTTCTTTGTGTTTCTTCTCTTTAAATTGGTCTGTACAATTTATTTAAATGAACGGTGTATTGGCAAGAGTATACCTTTATGAATTTAGACCTAGAAAGCTCTATTCAAAATGGATATACATATCAATTTTACTATATGTTCTCTACATATATTTCTTAGTACTGACCCTTCAACTGTGACAATCATTAGAAATCATATGTTAATCTGAAATACTTCAAAGAAGACATCACAGTGAAGTTCTTGTGAACTTGTAATCATGTAAACAGACCACATATTTCACTTCCAGATCACCACGGCCTTATTACTCAATTTGCATTCTCACCAAACTACACACAGACAACTATTCTGAGATCATATTCTCAAAAATAAACAAATACCTTTAAATCCCGACCAAAAATTCATAAATATAACTCATCTGTCACTACCAAAATGAGCGGAGAAAATGTTTCTAAAATGGGTACTGAAATGGAAATACTAATTATGATGATGCCAGTCCAAATGTTGGTCATAGGAAATAGTCCACTGAGTTTTCTCCTCCTTATTATGTCCCCTTTACTGAAGTTTAGTTCATGTCACGCCAATCTGCATCATAAAGACATTTAGACTTAATTTTTTTCTTTCTTGGATGCATCTCAATTTTAAAAAATAGCTTGATTTACTTACTGGTATTTCCATTTTCATGACCTATATCTATCCTTATAGTTATACTTCGTCTTCGCCTACTTGTAGAAATATTTGTAAAAATACCTAAGTATCCGATTTGCTGGTTAAGCTTGAACACAAGATAGCGCCTGCTATATTTCAAATCGATAGTATTAGTAAAATTCGCATTGTGTCACTAACAAGAAGAATATTAAAGCAATAAATGCGCTACGGTTAGTTATACCGATAGCTCGCCATGTGAGTCCATTTGTTTTGATCACGTGACAATATGGCGTCGGCGTTCGCCTGACTTAGGTCTCACCTTAGTAAAACAGTTAAAACATTGAACTGTGCAATAGTACCTTTAAAGTCTCTTTTATTATGTTTTCAACAAAAAAATATTTGATATAAATTAGTACATACAAAATTGGATAGTATTGGGTTCGTCACACTGGATAGTTTCGTATTTGTACACCTAATATTTAAGGTGGAAGGCATGAACCTAATTATCACAATCCTAGCATTTTTTCAGTTCACACATCAGCTAAATATATAAAATGGTTTATATTTACTTTGAGTTAGGCTTCGAAACTGGTTGACTTGTTGGTAACTGTCTGTCACAGTTAGACTAGCACTGGAGATCAAACGAGTAAATTATGGTTCAAATGATCCGCCAATTTGGCTTGCGTATTCATGTGTCTGCTATAGAGCTAAATATCTAAAAAGAAAAAAAAAAAGAAAGAAATAAAAAAGCCAATTTGTTACAGTACTAGTGAACTTTATTCATAAGGCATGTATTGATTCTTTAGCTGTCTTGTCACAGGAAAAGATTCAAAATAGCTCTTTCCTGTAAAAATATGAATGTAAAAGAGAGGGGATGGTGGCAGTGTTTGTTCAGTATAAAAGCCACTAATTGCATAATGAATTAACTTTAATACCTCAGTCAGAATCCTACAAGCATCATTTCAACAAAAGTCATTAGTTAATTTGTAATTATATATTTAATGTCATATTATTATCTTTTTTATGCCCTAGGTTATTGTCGGACAACAATTTGCCAGAAAACTGCCCAGTGAGACCTTAGGAATGCAAACCCAAGGAGTATTCTAAGCAGGAAACCAGACTAAGGTATTAACATTGTTTCCACATTTGGCACGTTTGAATTACTAAATAAATATAGGGATAGTATAGAACTGTGGGAAAATGATACAAAAACGACATCCAGACTTATACAGACAACACAATAAATAGGACAAAATACAAAGTTGAACAAGAACAAATACATATCAATTGGGACAAGACCTGGGGAAAGTGGGTCAAACTAGGATCTTTAACAATACAAAGCCTCTGTTTCAAATATATGCATGATGCATGGTTGACGGTAGTGGTTGCAGTGAGACGGCATAGTAGTATCGCCAAAATTTCCACTGTGTAAAATTCACACATTCACAAAAGAAGCACGCCATGGTGGAGTGTAAGAGAAATAAGATAAAAAGTGTAGATTTAATTGTAAAAATTAGTACAACGCAACCTTAAAAGCAAATACAAATATTATATCTAGATGGAGAATTTAATATACAAAACTACTATACAACATAACTGAATTTATTATAGAAATGATGAAGGCGTTTGGTCAAATTTAATGTATTAGGAAAACATAAATAGTTTAGATTTAAAAGGGGGACGGGGAACCTCAAAGGGAAAAGTACAGACAAGGAGGTCACGGAGCTAAATAACCTGGCACTACGTGAAGTGGGCAGGCCCGTGAAACAGTCCGAATAAAAACACCCATTTAGAGGAACATAATGCACCCAACTCACGAATACAAACACAAATACAGCAACTTTATTGTAGTACAGGAAAAATGACCAAAAAGCATGCCCGAAGGATAAAGAAAGGTAAAGACACTTGTGAAAGCCTTTTTCAGCCACGCAACCTTGCATTCTCTCGCTTTGTGTAGCTCCCGTACTACACAGAGAGCCCTGTTTAAAGGGCAAATACACGTTTTTGGCAATGTGGATAAGTGATTAAATAACGATAAATAAATAGAAACGACCTCACCCGAGAAAGGGAATGTACAATTAAAATTATTATTTTTTTTTTAAAATGTACAAAACTTATCTCGATAACAGTTGGTTTCAAAGGAAATAAATAAAGGAAGGATAAAGAACGACACGGAAAAAGACAGACGCTCTAAAAAATACAAAAAACAATAAGGTGGTTAGGCTGCAGGCATAAAGAACCCAACCATAATAAATGAAAACACCGTCTTCGCTAAAAATTTAAAATTATGACAAAAAGTATTTAAACAAAAATAAAAATAATAAATAATTCTTAATAGGAAAGTGTGAAGTAGTAGGACAGGTTTTCCCACCATTTTACCAAAGCCTCCATTTGTTAAAAAACAGCCTTATTTTTTACATGTAAAAATATCTCCGTGTGTATGTTGTGTGTGTGAAAAAAAGTCATTAAGTGATAACACGCAGGTTGGTCAGCCCACCCTTTACCAAAGCTTTCATTTGGTAAACGAAAACCTATATTGCATGTAAAAGAAATATGTCCGCGTGTACGCCATGTGTGTAAAAACCCTTATATTTTACATGTTCGTGTGTAGGCGTATGTGTGTGGCGGTTGCTAATAATTAAAAGGTGTGTGAGAATGGCAAATATCGGAGAATCATATTCTACTAGATTAGCTCGAGAGCGATTAGCCGCGATTAAAAATTGGTACCAGTTGAGATAGACTTAAAAAAAAAAAACTTCAACAGCACCAGGAATCTCATGCTGGTTTTGTAACTAGTACAGAACAATTATTTATACCTGTTACTACAGAAACTGAAAAAGCTGCAATATCTTCTGAGCGAGCTATATTTTGAGATATTACGGATGACGAAGAGAAAAAAAAGGTATCCTTCCACTGTTAAAAACAGATCGCTACATCTCAGTCACAGCCTCAAGTTGTTGATGATCCTGTCGAGGAACAGGGAGGTGCTGTTGGTGGAACTACAAGATGAAATTCTTTTATGGATAAATTTACCGAAGAAGTATAAAAGTGATGTAAAAAAAGTAGCGTCAATAACCCTTAAAGATTTATATGTTTTGATGATTTTATCTGCTAATAACTATCATTCAAGAGCTATTTTTTTAATTTCCCGGATATAATAAAAATATATCACGTGATGAATGGGTTAATTGGTTGTTTGAAATAAATCGAGGTATTGGTCGTATAAATAAAAGAGAGGTATCTTATAAAGAATACAAATCTGGAGTGGATAATTATGATATAGTACAAGCAGAAAGTCAAAAACCAATACGGAGACCAACTCGAAGACCCAAAACAAACAAAAAATCCAAAGAAAAGATTCTCAACCATTTCAAGATTCTCTCGTTGATGTCCATCTCGTTAAATAAAAAAAAAGAACAGGAAAAGGATTTATTACAGGAAGTGGTCTAGGCGTTTGTCCTAGTAATATCATCAACGATGTATCCCAGTTGCAAGATCACATCGGAGGTAAACGAGCTGGACATAATTCCCGGGAAAAAGTTAACAAAGCTGCTGAAATCTGCCAGCGATTATTTCAAGGTGGTATTATAGATCTCGGTGTATATCAATCTCTTATCGATGAAATCATACCGGACTATTACAGTGATCAAATGTTTTATATGAACGGACATCATATAAGATGATTATACATAATCAACGACGGCAGCAAATCAGAGTTATAAATTCACGGTTGCCACTTTATAAAGTAATTTACGGAGATGGGATGGGAAATCTCGTTCGAGGGTTATTAACTAGAATTACTCCAAAGGTTTTACCACTTTCAAAACACTCGCAAAACGCGCAAAACAACTATCGATGAAAGGAATCGTCGATGTTATTCGTGATAAAACTACTGGTGATGTTGTTGATCTCGCCGTGAAACGTTTTTCTACAGACGAAGATAGATTAATGAGATTAATACGCAAATCTCAAATAATAATTGATGTAAAATGAAATAGAAATTATATCCGCGAGTATCAGTAAAGTTGTAAATCAAGCTACAGTTGGTTGGCGTTTCTGATAAGCAAAGAGAGATAAATATTACCACGATTACGATAGCAGGAAGTGGTCTTCGTTTTAGACGATAATCAATTATTATAAAATGTTTGAAGAGATATCCAATCCCGCATTTGATATAGATGAACCGGTACCAAGAGATACCTCTCTGCGTAATTTTCAATATTATCCATATAATGCGAAGATTCCTGATTCAAGGGGAGAATTGAACTTCAAGTTCACGACACCAGTGTATATTTTCTAGCATCTGAAGGGTTTATCAAATTTGTATGTATTATTCCTCTCTCTCATATATTCGGATTTTGCAGAGACGTTAAAAAGGCTATATTTGGTGCAAACCATACAGTTGCACTCAATAGAAAAAGTGATGATAATGACGCCATCTGGAGAGCGAATGGAGTTGATCCTGGTAGGGTAACATTGGCAAAACTCACTTTGTGGATGCTTACATTGATTCCGTACTTACTCAAAAAAAGCGATTAGTCTCATTTATGAAATCAGGTGGTAAATCACTGTTATCATGGCTGTCGATGACTACAAACAGTACTTCTGGTCATAATGCAGGAATATTCACATGGCAGATAGCATCAAAGTAGGGATTGTCAGCTCCGAGACAGGTTTTTATCGCGTTTCAAGATAATACGAGAATAGGCAACCAGGAGAGAAATCCTATGGCGTTTGGTACACTTTGAGTTTCACAAGTTTCCTTGAGAATAAATGGACATCAAGAGCCATCCGAGGATATAATAATGAGTTTTGAACATAATCACGTCATACGAGCATATAATCGTTTGATGTCCTTCGGAGAACACGATTTGAATATTCATACCGGGTTGTTAATATCTCAACGTGATTTTACAACATTATATCCAATATATTACTTTTCACTGGAACACTTGGATCTATATCGGAAACCTACCGTTGATTTAATCTTTCAAGCTCATGTAGGTAATTCTCCCGTTGATGGTTTTAGAGCAATTTGTGGCATTCGCAGTGATAAATCGATGTTGCTCGAAGGTGCTGCTGGAAGGATGAAAGTCATTGACACACCGGTAGAAAACATGTAAATGTTTTCCAAAAACATGTAGACAATTAGATCAATTTCGTATTAAAAAGGATCTCGTACAATCATTTTAAGGTCAGGCGATGAAATTACAATATAAAAACGCGAGTACGTATTGTGCAAAAATAATTTTAAAACGAGATCAGAATGCAAACGGTAGACCGAGTAAACTATCGTTGGCTAAAACTCAAATAAATCATTCTAATAAAACATTAGAAGCAAATAATGGTGTTAGATCCGCGGTTAAAAATATGGTTGCATCAGGAGGTATATTTCCTCTCCCCGTCGCGAATCCTGCGTTGATTTCTGCCGTGGCTCCCGCTGTCGCTAAAGCTGCTGCGTTAGCCGCTTTTGGTACCGCAGCTGGAGTGGCGTTAAAGAAAGCTACAGGAAACGGATACAAAAAAAAGGTCTGAGGCTACCAGGAACTTATCTAGAAAAAGGTCTAAGACTGTCAGGAACTTTAGGTTTTACCCCGCTGTTCAATTTTGATTTAATAGAAGCTGTCAAAACTCACAGCATAAAGAATTTTAGAGGTGTTTTTATGAGAGATCAATTACCAAATCAACCATCAACTACTGAAACAGGTATTTTTAATCTCGATAACAACACCGGACCTGGAACTCATTGTGTCGCATAAGCGATTGATCCCCGAGGAAATATTTATTCTTATTCCTATGGGTTAGCACCACCTAAAGAATTTCTAAAATATATATCGAAATTAACTTCCGAGATCCCGATTTGGTATTCAACGTTGCCAACACAGACAATGACCGGTCCTCCGATATGGGGGCGAGAGGTTATTAATGTTCTCGGTGCGATCTTAAAATAATCTAAACCACATCATAAAACCGTACATGAATATACCAGCGATAACTTTTAAAGCGATCTTAAATGTATAATAGTAGATATATGGGGAAGATCTCTCTCACGAACAAAGAAAACTGAAGGTGCTTTAATCGAGGTTGTAAAGAAGCTTATCAATGATGCGCTATCTGAAACATTAAACCTGGAAGATGTATCACTGGATGAAATCATTGTATATCAAAACGGACAGGGTAAATTAAAAACGAGTAATTTTTCTCTCAGGGATATTCTGGTTAAACGCAACGGAGGGGGGGGGGGTTGTAAAAGAAAGCTCTATCGCGTTGTTTCATTCAACAGGCAGGATTAAATCTGGTGTTCATTCTTCAACCACCATGGATAAATTAACATCATTAAGCAACGAGTATATATCATCGACAAATACATTAAAAGCGCTACGATCCGAGTATGATGCTCATATAAATATATTTACAGGCGTCAAAATTTTTGGGGAAATCATCGATGATAAACTAACAGAGTTGCGAGCGATCTGAATATAATGAAAATGTGAATAAACAGTTTACAAGTCTACGTAATAATTTTGGAAAGGTTGATGACGCTCTTGATAATTTCTTTGGAAAATCAGCAACAGTTCTAGTGAAACTCTGATATTAATAAAACCGTCGACGAGATTAAAAAAACTTGTGAGGATTAAAAAAGCTATTTTTTTATATGGCAGTTAAACTCGATAAAGTTAAAATCCCTCATGGGAAAAAATCTCAATAAAGTGTATTCGATACTTCATGGATCCTTGGCTTGGACACCTCAAAATAAAACAACTCCACAAGAATTACTACAACGGATAGTCGAGAATACAAACCCGGTGAGAAAAACCATGATATCAGTAAGAGCAAATAAACCTGATTTCAGTGTAGATTTTCTAAAACATATATGAGAAAAATCATCGCGTTGCATGGTATTAAAAGACCCCTCGAAGTTGCCAACGAGTACAAAATCTGATTATCTCGGTTGTATAAAATCAGGGCCAAGGAACCCATTCGCTCCATAACTCAAGGCAACGCTATAAAAGTCCGCGAGGATCAACTTGACTATAAAGCTACCAAGCTAAAACTCTGAGAAGATATCGCCGAAATAAACGATCTCGGATTCCAAAACCTTGCGAGCTTAACTTCAAATCACGGCAGAAAAAAATCATACTGAATACGAACAAAAAACAAAGAAACAAAGAAATTTCCACGTTGAGAAAATCCAAAGATGGGTATCACAAAACGGTGACGGAATTATAACAGGTAAATAGCGAATACGTCATTACAAAGGAACAATATAACAACAAAATGTTATCGGATCATTTTAAAAAGTTTACCGCGGAAAACAAAACCTTACAAACTAAAATAGACAAATGTAAAAACGATCAAAAACTTTTCAAAGTTTTAAATTCCCCTATTGAATTCCCCCCGATTCGTTAACCAAGAAACATATTTTCGAATTCAGAGTTTTCATCTATAAGAGCTTGCTCGTTGAAAACACAGGAGACCTTTTAAAGAATCTCTTTCATGATTCTCGAAACCTTGACGAAACGTTCTTCGTTTGATTTAGTTTTATAAATAATCTTATTTCGCTCCCTTGTGAAAATTTGCATTATCCGGTATTCAGAGGTATGTGTTGATAGCCCCGTTTCTCTCGCAGTGGTAATTTTTTCATATTTGTCGGCGATAAATTTTCTAGTAAACACATTACTCATTTAGAGGTTTTGTATTCGATTATGTTCATTCTTCAACTCAGCAATATTTTCGTCATTCATTATTTACAAAATAATGTTTTTCTAAATCGTATATATATATATATATATATATATATATATATATATATATATATATATATATATATTATATTATATTATATGTACCACATAGCGGTATAGACAAAAATAAAATTAGGTCTTGGGTTGAAAAATCTGGATGCATTATCATTCTATTGACATCATCGTAGCTTTGTATTTGTTTGGATAAGTTACATTCAAAATTGAACATGAGTGATTTCCACGACAGGATTTTATCGCCGTCGTACAGTGAGGACACCTCCATTGGGAAATCTTTCTAGGAGGTTTTTATACTCAACAACTCATTATTAGGCGTAAAATCATATTTATGAAATTTACTTTTGATTTCGTCGATCAAATTTCTAAAACGACATTCGATAATATACGCTTCGTCGTTGTTGCTATATGAAGTTCATATTAATTCAAACCCCTTTTATTAAACGAGATCAATTCGATCTGATATATAATTTTTAGTATCGTTGATTAAACACTCGACTGGATCAGTGTTCATTATTTATATGTTCATTATATATATGGGAAAATTATTTTATAATCACCGTGAACGAGTATTGACTTAAAAAAAAAAAGAAACTGGGATTGGCAGCACATATTACAATTGAGAATATCCGTTAACACACTGACTTACGGAATATACCGGATAAATCCACCAGATATTAAAAAAACTCCCCCGGATGAGGATTTCATCAAGGATAAATTGTGTAGCTGAACGAGGTTTCAAACATTTTATAAATATGAAACGAGGAAATGGTTTAACCGCGTTTAGACAGTCCAAGATAGATAAATGGGCGAAATCAGTTAAAGATACCAGAGCTTCAAGAAGAGATGTTTTGAAGTTCGAAAAAAAAAATCCGATAATCGTAAAAACTATCACTGGAGAGATATTACACGAGTCAAATCATTATATAAAATGTGGAGCTCCGATTGAAATCATCGATCATAATTCCCACGCGTTGAGTAATTCCACAAGGGTATTTCCACGAGATTGAGTAGTAAAATATTATTCCGGAGACATGATTGATTATATTTTCCAGTTCAGTAAAACTGATCCTGTATCTGTATGGTTAGTTAAAAGTGTTGAAGATAATGAATATGATTAATTTATCAAACCCAACGGAAAATTATATCGTAAGGAAGAACTCGTTACCGAGATGAATAAAGTCGCGATGAGAAACTCAAGTGACACATATAAATTATTTAGTAATTGTTTTATAGTTCCATGTGTCGCAGTTCACTATGCATAGAATTCGTGGAAACCAACCAGACTCGAAATTCTCTATGATGTGCGAGCGCGCTGTGTTAAATACGGTCATGGTTGTTTGTGGAATACTAAATACGATCACAGCAAAATATTTCGGTTGATCTGATCGCGTGTATCCCGGGACGTTTTTTTGGCCGTGGTGAATGTAGTAAATATTTTGCATGGTTCTGTCATCCCACTCATGAAATGACAAGAGTCGCCATAAACTGACCTTTACCTAAATCTGCCTTGACTGGATTCGCTCGTGTGACATCGTTTAGTATCGCTGAAAATAAATCTTCATCCGATCTGTTCTGTTTGGTTCGGGAGATATTTTTCAACATCAAGATGGGCTCCAATAGTACTACTATGCTCGATAGTGAGATGCTGACATCGCTGACTGTCAACGTAGCGAGTATATCATATCGAAAACAAACTTCAGTTTGGTTACCGACTCCTGTAGTTTGTGAAGATTAGGATCCCAATCGGGATTTTATAATCGCAGATACATCCCAAGATGACAAATTTGTATTAAGGAAAAACACTTGTTTGTCAACGCGAGAGAACATCGGAACTATCGTTGAATAATTTTACATAGAATCTTCGCAGTACACACATTTTAGATCCTCAATGCTCGCCTATGTTTCGATAAATATAATATCGATGATAAATATAATGTCTAACATCGCGGTTAGAGTCGCCACAGATTCATTTTATTTTAACATCGAACATTAGAAAATCATCAAGGAGTTTACTACAATCTTGAATGAATGGGGATCGCGGAGAATAAAACGTGAAACACTATATGAATACTGCGAACCAGCGAATGTTCCCATCGAGTATAATTACTGCGGGGCTACAATATCAGAACTAGCATCGGAGCCGTGTGTTTACGAACCAATAACCAGATATAAAACTGTGTATTTGAACGGACTGGGAGGATACAGTAAGACAACTCGAGTAATTGATTTATTCAGGACGAATTCTGAAATGATAGTGTTAACACCTACGCATCGACTCGCAAGAAAGATGATAAACAGAGGAGTAAACGCTTGTACGTATCACAGTTTTTTTTTCGATTTAAAGGTGACGCTTGGACTTCTGATCGAATGGGAACAAAATATATTCCCCGGGTTATTATTTGGAATGAAATATGTAACGTATCATCAGATACATTAACATATTTTTGGAATGGTTAACAAAAAACACAGCTGTGATACAAATGTTGATTATTTCGAGGGAATTAACACCGATTACAAATCACTTAATCCATTATTAAACGAGTTGACATAATTAACCAGATTACAACCAGATCACACACAGGGTATAATAACACCAATAGTAATTCATGAAACATCGATCGGTGATTTTTGGGATGCGTGGAAACCAACCGATTTATTAATCGCGAGTAGAAAGAAAATCAGGGACGCGCTTCAAGCAAAATTATTTCAAACGCATCAAGATAAATGTTTGATGGATCCAGTTCCGTTGTGTTATAGACCTACAGATACACGACGACAAAATGTAGATGTTGACATCCCGGGGAAATCCGAGATACAAAATCTAGTATTAAACGATACTGTGCTAGTTGATATTAACGATGTGGAAGATGCGTTGAGCGCTAAATAATCTCCATTGAGTTTAGGATGTCAAAACATTCATCTCAAGGATTGACTATTTCCGATACGATTGTTTGGATTCATAGACAATTTCATCGAATGGTCAAATTTAGTTTACTTAGCAGTATTTCGAGTCAGAAAACTAAATCAAATTCGAAGAGTTATTATACAATTTCATGTTTCACGTGCGATTTTCCGGAATATTTCATCTTGGGGCGAGTGCAAGCTCATGTGCCAACCAATGAAAAGAGCTAGATACATTTCACCCATAGTAAATGAAAATAAATGAGAGATATACCTACCTTCTCTCCATTGTGCAAATTGACCAGACAAGTATCACACTCTCAAAAGTTATATCATATGTAGACCGCAAGTTTATATTATCAGTGGAGCGTATCCATTTGATCAAAACAATTCTTTAATTGTCGCAGATATTACTCTGAACTGAAGTCCAAATCTATATCAACAAACGGTTGAGCTCTTACGAAGTCTGATTTGTCCCTTTTCATAAGAAATCCGATATTAAGCACGTGAGAACGAAGGGATGTGATGTCTTGCTTCAAGATACAGCTCACATGTGCTTTGCACATTTTTGTTAAAGCAGACGACGATGTTGCAGCCATGGAGTGGATCCTAGAATGGGCCGTTTTCCATAGTTAGTCATGGCTTATCCTGTCTAGCTCGGCAGATAATGATTTGAGCCTTCTCCAACCAGTATATATGATGCAGAATAGGCGGGCTCTCGAGAATAGAAACACCATGCTAACGATCGCATTGTTTTATACCTCTCGTTCACTTTTGTTCCGGTAAAAAAAAAATTTCGACGGCTATCAATTCGGAAGGACTGGTTCCATATAACTAGTCTCCTAGGGTTGTCTCTTCGATTTCTTATTAATCACCTTGCAAATCCCTCTGCTGTAGCTGTGACCGTCTAAAGAATCTCGAAGGAAGAGAGCACTTCAATTCGTTCCGTCAGTTGTAAGGTCATAGCTGCTATTCCGGCATTGGTCAGTGTATGATGGAATTTCTGTTAAAGAGGTGGTTCAATATGGTAACATACTCCTATGCATTACCTGTACGACTGCTCACTTACATGGATTCATATAGAGCATTCTGGTAACATACTCCTATGCATTACCTGTACGACTGCTCACTTACATGGATTCATATAGAGCACTCTGGTAACATACTCCTATGCATTACCTGTACGACTGCTCACTTACATGGATTCATATAGAGCACTCTGGTAACATACTCCTATGCATTACCTGTACGACTGCTCACTTACATGGATTCATATAGAGCACTTTGAGAATGTAGAAAAAAAAACACAGATTAAGTCAATTTGTTTCAAACATGACACAATTATAATCGATAAAAAGTCCTAGTGTGATCTTAAGTTTTGTGTAATTGCCCTGGTCAAGTTTGGGAAAGGTCATGGTATGTTTGTTAATCCAGTCCGTAAATTTCCATCTTTCATCACATTGTTTTGTGTCATCATTTGATCCAAGTATCCATTCAAGTATATCCTGCTACACACCTGTGTTAATAAAAACATAAGTGATCTTGATTCTTAGCATTTCATGACATCTTGTGTCAGAAAGTTCATTGCCATTTCTTTTAATGAGTGAAGTGAGGATGCTCAGTAAAACAATATTTAGTGCACAAACAAAAAATGACCCTCATAAATGTATCAAATTCACTATGCATTACTTCCCTTGGTTTATCTGTAAAGGGTTATATTCCTAGTTTCATTTTTCTCTATATTGTAATGTTTATTTATTTATTATCATTTGCTTTGAATAACACAAATGCAGACACTATCGTGTTCATGTGCCATTAAACACTTAATATGTACATATAAAATAACCTTATTTATATTTACTATTATCCTCAATTGTCTCAACATAATTTAGTATTCAGTGCTAAAACGAAAACTGGATTGTTAAATGTTTAATAAATGTCTTCTGGTTGGAATTGGAACATGTTTATGTTTATAATGAGATCAAACTAAGAAAAATCCACTTTGTCTCAGCTAAAATCAATTATTATTAGGCATCTCCTTAATTTGGGAAAAGAGTACTAAGTCTATCATGACTATTACGAAACAGCCTGTAGCTTGCCTACTATTCTAAGTCAATTTATCTGGTGTCAGCATTTGGTAAAGTTATTGATGTGTTTAATTTTTTCCTGTGTGCATCTGTGGTGTATCATCAATGCATTAGGGATAAGGGGTACTCTTTGAGATTAAAGGTCAAAGTGATGAAGGTCATTTAATTTTTTTTCATACCTCCTATGGGTCATTGGTTCATACCTTGTTTTTTTTGTTGTTTCTATCTGCACCAGTTATAGTGACTGCCATGAATAGCCTATTGTGTGCTAAGAAAAGTAGGAACAATTCACATGTTAGAAGACCAGAGAAACTTGTGGTACAGCCATGCATCCCCTGTCCATTAAAATAAAATTCTTGTTGCCACCTTGCAAGTCATTTTCATGCTCCACTTTTGATTAAATTATGGATATAAGGTATCATTCATAACCATTTATATGTTGTATGCTTTATCAGGCATTGGAGTATCATGCCGCAGACATGTAGCAGGATGGCCCACCCAGTCACATTATCCTTACACCAGTCCGACCAGTCCTAACACTGACCTCTTAATGGCGAGTGCCAAGCAAGGCAGCTGTTAGTTCCATTTTTGTAAGTCTTTAGTATGACTTGGCCGAGGATCGAACCCACGACCTTCCGCTTCTGAAGTGGATGCTCTAACCATAAACCACCAGAACGGTTTAGTTTCTTTGCTGTCTGTACTCAGACATGTTTAGATAGACTGAATCGATCTTTTATAAATCTTTATTCGATTTGAACTGCATTTAAACAGCTATATTTAGGCAGAATATACAGGGGATTATTAACAATTAATAAATAAAACCAAATTCATGTTTTGTTCCAAGTCAGGGAAAGCTCTTATGATGTGACCTATGAATACAGCTTAAATATCCCTAAACCATGCATTTTTGTATGTGAAAATATGTGTATATTCATAATATTTTCTCTCTGAACCATCATATATTTTGATTGTATAATGACATTTATATGCAATATGATGGTGAATAATTATTACATAAGTATGGTTATGTGAGCTTATGAAAAGTGGCAAATGTGTTATCTCCCCTGATGTGTTATCTCCCTTATAGTTCTGACCCAAAAGAACATTAGTTGCCATCTCGGGTGAGTGTATTCATGCCGTAGTCATGCATATAATTGGTTATAATTACTGCAAATCAATTGTCTGCATGTCTGATTTCTTTTGAAACTTGGAATTAAACTATTCATCATATGAATGGATAAGCTTACCAACACTTTTGTGACTTGTCATTATACTCAGATATGGGGTAAATGGCTTTCTTCAGACCCAATCATTTACTTTATTCGGAGAGGGGGTAAATGGATATTTTCAGACCCGATCATTTACTTTATTCAGATAGGGGATCAATTGGTTTCAAATAAAACAAGCTAAATTAACATTAGCTGTGACATTGGTTGCATTAATCCAATACAAATAGGTCCCTGGATGGCTCAATTGTCTGAAGCATTCACATTTCGCATCACTATTTGACTTGTATCTGCATGGCTTCTAGTCATCGACTCAGCCACAGCCAATGTGGACATTTGACTAAGCATGCCAGCACCTTCTAGTGGCTTCGTGGATCTCACCAAGGATTTTCCAGGCTTTTCCTACACCAGTTATACTGGGTGTCATATACAGTTAGCCTATCATGCGCTGAAACAATATGTTAAACCAAAACAACCACTAATACAAATACTCTATAGCTGGGAATATTTTTTTTTAAAGTATCTACTATTATGTACAAATTTAATTTTGACCATATTTCCAGACAGAATCACAAACTGAATTATTTTGGTAGTGTGTTACATGTCTCCACTTAACATTTAGATGTATCTAAGAGTCAGCAAGTAATCTAAATTGTGTTGGCAATCACATCAGGTCTCTTTTGTACAAAGGACAATGCAAGACAGGAAAAATGAAGCAAAGTTTATTATAAAGGTTAGCAACTATCTGTCAGTAGCTCATTAATATTTGGACCGTACTGGTAGTGGAATATTCAATTGAATATATATCACATGTAAATAGGTATTGATGAAATATGATCATAATGGTATAAAAAAAAATCAAATTGTATTAATCACATGTACATTGGTACTAAATAGATGTGATAATGGAAAAATCAATTGTATTTATATAATATACTTATACTCTACTAAATGGATATGATACAATAATAGAAAAATCAGTTGTGTCTATATAATGTACATATACTGTATACTAAATGGATAATGGATATATGATAATAGAAAAATCAATTGTATTTATATAATGTACATATACAATATACAGTATCTTTGTCATGTAAATAGATACTGAAGGGTTACATCTCTACTGGTAATGGAAATATTCAAATTGTTACAATATCTGTCATGTAAATAGGTAATGAAGGATTACATCTCTACTGGTAATGGAAATATTCAAATAGTTACAGTATCTTAGTCATGTAAATAGTTACTGAAGGGTAAAGTCTCTACTGGTAATGGAAATATTCAAATCTTTACAGTATCTTTATCATGTAAATAGGTAATGAAGGGTTACATCTCTACTGGTAATGGGAATATTCAAATTGTTACAATATCTGTCATGTAAATAGGTAATGAAGGGTTACATCTCTACTGGTAATGGAAATATTCAAATTGTTACAATATGTCATGTAAATAGGTAATGAAGGGTTAAGTCTGTACTGGAAAAATAAATATTCAATTGTACCTGTATCATTGATATATGCATTAAAGTTCTTTTACTGTACTGGTAATGCAAAAATCTGAAATATGAATACATGTACTGATAATGTGTGACTGTACATGTAAGGACAAATCCAATTTGTATCTATACCATTTATATAGGAAATAGTTTGATGACTATAATGCTAAAATCTAACTGTATCATGTTTATAGGTAATGTGATTTGACTACTTGTAATGAAAACATCCATTTGAATCATTTTATAGGTAACAAGGTAATTTGACTGTACTTGTAATGAAAACATCCATTTTAATCATTTTATAGGTAATAAGGTGATTTGACTGTACTTGTAATGAAAACATTCACTTATATCATGTATATAGGTAATAAGGTGATTTGACTGTACTTGTAATGAAAACATTCACTTGTATCATGTATATTGTAATGGTAATATCCATATGTATCATGTATATTGTAATGGTAAAATCCATATGACTATCATTTATATAGGTGTCAAAAACACAATGACCATTTCAGATTAAGGCAAAATCTGCCTAAGTTACAAGGATGGTTTTATTCCCATTAAACATATAGTCACTAACACACACACACACACACTCTCTCTCTCGTCCATAAACCAATATCAAAATTTTGGTAATTCCCATTCTACGAAACCATTATAATAGTGGCAATATAAAACTGTCCATTCTTACAATATCAATAATTTGGTGACAATATAAAACTGTCCATTCTTACAATATCAATAATTTGGTGACAAAACAAAGATATGCTCATTTCATACAATAACATTATAATGGTGACAATATCAAAGATGTGCTAATTGTTTACAATAACATTATAATGCTGACAATATAAAATATGTGCAGATCAAATAGTTATTTGACCAAAAATAGCCACAAATCTAAATGGTTATGGTTTATTGATTTAATTATACAAATATTACATTATGGGGATTACTATTAAGTCAAATCAATAACACATTTTCAGATTTGCAAATTTTAAAAGTGAAACAAAAGTTATTTTGATAATTCTTTCTCTAAACTTGTTTACATTGGTGTTGAAACTTCTGCTGATTATTTCACAAGGCCAAAAGTGTAGAATATTCAATATGATTTGAATGTGCTGTTGTAGCAACAGTTTTGAACGAGCCTATGTGTCAATAGTCTTGTAGTGTCCCAATGATAGAATCCAAAATGAAAGAATAATAATCCCAAAGTATCATTATCCTCCAAAATATCAATTAGCACCTTGAACTTCCCAAAAAATATTTTGAATAAATGATTCCTCTCAAATTTCATTTGAATAAAAGAGTACATTATTCCACAGTGAACTTAAAACCGATGAATAATTTATTTTAGCACCACAGTATATAATAAAGTAGGACTCAATAAACTGTTATCTTCCAAAACATTCTTAATTTTGTAAACGGGATAGAACTTGACCTCAAATAGCAGTAAAGAATATTTACAACATAAAAACATGTAAAACTTAGGTACACACAAAAGCTCTGTATTCAATCATAGAAAAGAATGAATCACACAAAAGAAATTAAAATTATATAACAATATGGTTATAGGTAGTGCAGCTTTTGCAGTCTTGCTTGTTAGTATAGTGGTTACAGAAGCCTTGAGTGTGGGTGCTGCAATTTCTTGTTGGTGATTTGATTTAATCTATGCTCGTTATGTAATTATGTGTTATGATTTATGACATTTCAACATTGTAATGGCTATATGGTTCTAATTTAAATACAAGTTCTATAAATGTAAATATTAGAACTGAAGAAAAAATGTCTGATGATAATCACTTTCAAATAAACTTATTCGACATACAGCAAGGTAAATCATATAACTGTTGCAATTCTGTACAATTTATATACAGTAAAAAGTATTAATCTTGAACAGAAAAATAGCCTTTAAATGAATTCTTATATAAACTGCATTCCTTCAATAAAACAAAGGATATTTTCTGATGGTATATAATCACAATTTATTGTATAAACTGCATTCCTTCAAGAAGTCAAAGGATATTGTCCAATGGTATAGAATTACAATTTATTGCTGCAATCCTTCAAGAATTCAACAGATATTGTCCAATGGCATAGAATTAAAATGTCTTGTATAAGCTGCATTCCTTCAAGAAGTCAAAGGATATTGTCCAATGGTATAGTATCATGATTTATTGTATAAGCTGCATTCCTTCAAAATGTCAAAGAATTCTGTCTGATGGTATTTTGGAAACAATTCCTCGAGTTCACATCAAAAGACAAATATTGGATTTCTTTGTTGCATATGTCTCTGCTTTTCTCTTTTGTTCGGGAGGTACTGGATCTATAAAAAAAAATGGTAGATTCTGGCACAAAACATAATCGCTGAAAAGATTATTGTAAAATCAAATGGTGCAATACCTTAAAAGTAAATCAACTTTAGCTTCTGATAGAAACTATTGAACTATTGTTGTATTCAAATATTCTTGAAATGTGTGCTTAATGATCTTTACTGAATAATAAATGGATGCCTTTGGTCAATACAGACAACAGATGGATTCATGTGGTCAATACTAAGCACATATGGATGACTGTGGTCAATAATGATAAATAAATGGATACTTGATCAATACTAATTACATATGGAAGTCTTTAGTCGATACTGAGTAGATATGGATATCTGTGATCAACACTGAATATACAAGGATACATGTGGTCAATTTGGAGAACATATGGATGCATGTGGTCTATATTTAGGACATATGGATGGATGCATGTAGTTAATACTGAGTGCACATGGAAGTACATAATCAATATTAAGTACATACATGCGGTCAACACTGAACACAAATGAATGCATGAACAATTATAGCATTTTTACAATAAACATGCTTTAGTGAGAATTAGTGTGATGTGAAATCTTAGAAAATAAATTAAAAAGAAACATTGATAGAACTCCAAGACTCTTCTTTCTAAATGGATTAAACTGTTTGACATGTATATTACTGATATTTTCATTATTAATTCTGATAGCAACTGTAATGAATCAATCATGGTAGTTTGATCACAACAGATTGAAAATGACTATGATTGTCTTAATATGCTAAAGATTTTAAAACTAAAAATACCACTTCAAGAATGGTACATTATATAAAGATGCAATGTATTTAATTGTACTGCATGTGAAATTGAGTGTACATAAATGGTATATTATACATATGCCATGTGCCTAATTGTCCTGTGTGTCAGCGGAATTACATGAAGGGTGATTTATATACCTGTACCGCGTTTAATTGTCTTTGATATCAGCAAGATTACTTTAATGGTAATTCATACACCTGAAGGGTGTTTAAATTCCTTGGATGTCAGTGGAAATAGATGGTTGGTGATTTAAATATCATATCAGCACACATACTTTAAGGGCGATTCATACACCTGTAGTGTGTTTAATTTGATTGGATGTCAGCAGAAATACATGGATGGTGATTTAAATACCTGTATTATGTTTAACTGTATTACGTGTCAGGTCAGTTCAGGTACATTAATGGTAATTATTCAGCTTTACTGAGGTTAGTTGTGTAGCATTTCACTGTATTAATGATGATTTACACATCTGTATTTAGTTTAATTGCCTTGTATGACAGAATGACTACATGACTAGTGATTAATAAAATGGTACAGCATTTTATTTTCCTGTATGATAATGCAAGTAATAATGATTGTAACACCTTCATTGTGCTTAATTGTCTTACATATCAATATGAATACATGAACGGTGATTGCAACGCCAGCATTATTTTTAACTAACCTCTGTCAGTGCAGGTAATGTTGATTTATACACCTGTCTATTGTATAATTGTCTTGCATGTCAGCATTAGTACATGAATGGTGATTTATACACCTTTCTTGAGATTTATACACCTGTATTGTGCTTAATTGTCATATATGGTGGCATTACAAGAGCAAAGTTGAATCTGGATGGTTTCAACCAACAAGTTCCAATAACTCTGACCTTGACCTAATATAAATGGGTTCCATTCTTGCCTGAAGGACATGGTTCCCAATGCTTTTATAAATATTAATTTCCAGGTCTTTTCCAGGATGAAATTAACATTTTTAAGGTTCCCATATCACCATTACTGAATGGAACTAAAGACCATTTTGAATTATAATACATGGTTTTTCCAAATCTAAAGACGTTTCCTTTCAAGAAACTTCAAAATATATGTCAGAAAAGATGATCATGTACAAAACCACAAAATGAGTCACATAAAATAAATTTGATTATATTCCTATATATTAGCATTAAAAGCCATTTCAATGCATAGAATATAAATTCTAACTTTAATGTGCATGTTATATACAAAATAAACATTTCCCATCACAGCATAAAAAAAGCAATAAATGCAAAGTATTGGAATCTTATTTTGTAACGAAACAAGTTTAACTCTGAATTTATGTGTGCCAATCAAGTCTCAAACCACATTTTTCAACAAACCTAAACATTTTAAGACGATTTGGTTAAAAATTCCATATTTAAAGACATTTACAAAAGGGTTGATTTAAATTTTGATAAAATACTTTCAAAATAATATATGGATGTATAAACAAGGACCGAATTTTCAATAAAATCAACTCGTCTTCTTACAGCTCAATAAACCAGTCCCCAAACCTGTATTGATACATGGGCTCTTATCAATTCTTAATATATAATAAAAAGAACGACAATTTCTAATTACTTCTGCATTTTATTTAAGATCTGACATGAATGCTTCAAACAATATGTCACTGTGTAGACAGATAGTTTAAATTATAGTGAAGCCGGCCATAAAAGGTCATATGTTCACTGGTTTTCATAAATATAACATTGATGATTTAGTTTTCCCGTGGGGAAGAAATAGTGCCACATCCCCACGAGCATTTATGCACACAAAGTGTGCTAATTAATTTGGGCGTCATGTCAAACCACTAAATAGTGGTTATTGACATGGATGTAAGTCCCTGGGTGGGTGGGAATGGACCCAACACACACCCACCCTATCAACCAATCAGTGAGCTTTTTACAAAGTGGGGGTGCAATGGCACCAAATAATAGCGAGAGAAAAAGTCTTCTCATATCGCTATGTTGATGGGCTCTGGACGAGGTAAAGGTCCCAGAGGTCAGCCAGCCAGGGTCGTAGATAGATGTCGTTTACGCCCTGGAATGCCCTAGCCATACTTATTTCAAATTCAGTCCAGTTTTACTAATGGACAAAAATAATACCAATAACGTGTCAGCTACCAGTGTAATTGAGTCAAATTCTATAAGTTGTAAAATTTTGCTAACACTTAACTTCGAATACTACTAGTACATAGTGTACATAATGGAAGTCCCTAGTAATTTTTAGGCTAAAAATGCCGATGCGACATATATAGTTGTGTCACTGTTAGGCTGGAATAGCTTGTAAATTTTGATGCGGTGTTTAAAAAAAAATCGTATTAGTGTTTTCTAAAAAACTTGTTCAAAGAGAGTACTCTTACCAAATGAGAGCTCTATTAAAAAATTAAATGGCAGTAATTGAAGCCCTTATAAGGGCTGTTATGCAACTGGGTAGAAGGTGCCCCTTCTGTCCTCTATCTCTGCGATGAAGGCAGCTGTTCTTTCTTCCTCCCTCGTTACTCTAGGGAAGTAGAGCCCGTGATGGGAGGCAATGTGCTGCGCAGCATCAAAGAGGTCGTGGAGTGGTCTGTCTCCAAAAATTTTGTAGTAATAGCTCATCATTAGTTTGAGGGCATAGTTCCATTGGTTTGTCCTGGGCAGCGATGTTTGCAATGACCTGAATCCTATATAGGTTATGGCATTCAGGAAATTGGCTGCTTTCTTTTTGTCCTCAAGTAGTTTAGAAAGCCCCAGGCCATTGCACAATTTTCCCAAGATTTGGTCTTTAGCCCCTTTTTTCATTCTGACGGCCTTTACTGGTGACTTGAATGACTCCTCCTCCTGTGGCGAGTGAGAGGCAGCCTCCAACTTCTTATCCAAGTTTACTGCCAAACTTGGTGACTGCGTGGGGATAGGTGTAGTAGGGGTACTAGTCTTAATTACTTTCCCTTTAGTTGCCTTCCCCTTCTTTGGTGGTGGGGGCGAGGTGGTGGTGGTGTTGGTTGGAGCTCAGGGATCGGTGAAGTGGCCAAATCCACAACCCCCGTCATAAAGTGAGCGTCCAATTGTTGAGATAGCGCTGCTATCTGGTCTCGTAGTAATTGCACTGCATCCTCCTGTACAGGTGCCTCCTTTACTGGTGCTTGGAGGGCAGGTTCCACGTTGACCGTAGGTGGTGGGGGTGGGGGGTGCTGCTGGCAGGTCGCCGCTGCTTTTTCCCTCGATTTCTCCTGTACTTCGAATTCCCCGTTTTCCTCATTATCTTCTTTGTCCCAGACAAGAAGAAGTGTTGTCCTCTTGTCGGCCGCTCTGAGGCTCCAATTAGAAGCCTATGTAAGCCCTACGTCAAAAATGGCGCGAAGGGCTTGTGCTGGTATGACTTCCACCGCTAGCGTAATCAGTAATGACATGTTTCTTGTTGCTCGTTCACTGCAGACTCTACTGTGCAATTCTTTCGCATCAATGTTCAGCTCAGAGAATCAAAAATTCTCTTCTAATATTCCAACACAATTTTTCAAATTTGGACATTTTGGATGTTGTGTGGGTTCAGAGTGATTACAAATGAAAAATCTTGATTTTGCTGCAACTGTAATTACCAGCAGATCGAGCAAATTTAAACTGTTATTTTGACTTGTACCTGCATGAAATTGATAGAAAAATTGATTTGTTTTCTCAAAGATGGCAAATAGTATTAATCATTATGTCTTTAATCCGCTTTCAGACTAGATGAAACTCGTATTAAATGAAACCTGACCCAATACTTGCCATTTGTTTTAATAGCAACATGACTTCACAAATCTTAAACAATGACATTGAAAATCCAATAGTTATGTGATATCAACAACAAACTCCTTTTTAATGTTATTGTACAAACTTTCAATTATATTAAATGAATGTCTGATACCTTTTGTAAAACCAGAAAGAACATAATTCTCAACATATTTATTTCGAGAACAACTTCAAGAAACGTGGCCATTCTGATTCATCAATCATAGTAGTCTGGTTCCCTACTTTTTATACTCCCTGCATGCGAAAGCACAAGTCCAAAAGGTAGTAAGAAGATTGTTTGGGAATCAATATATAGAATTTTCTGTTATTTCATTTTTGTATTTTTATTACATTCATTACATATTTTTCTTCTCAATATTTCAAAATGGCGGTTGTGAGATTTTGTGTGCTCGTGCGACTGGCAATCAAAATCGCTAGTACCAGCTCAAATTGTATCAATGCATTAGTTTAATCATCTTTGTGACAATTAAAGACATAACGAATTTAATACTCATAATTTCTGAGAAAAAAGTAGTTTTCATATCAACTACATGCAGGTATAAGATGATTTAACAATGTTTAAGTTTGTTAGCCAATCTGAAGAAAAAAAAGATAAGGATATTGAGCTGCCTGTTTCTCCTAACGTTCTTTAATAGTTGCAAAATTCAAGGACTTTTCAAAGTCAGGAAACAAATTATCATTTCTCCCACCTTTTTCACGAAACCATGGGAACCCTAGAAGGAAACCCCATTTGGGATGTCTCTTAAAGCGAATGTATCATAACAAATATTTATTATATTTATATCAGACTGGTATATAATGCATGAAGGATGATGGATGCAGGGACATAGCATAACACTGCTTGGCCACTCAGCCAGATTCATAATGCAAGATGGTCAATGGATGCAGAGGTATAGTACAAAATCATTTGGCCACACGGCCATGTACATATAGCAAGAAGGACAATGGATACAGAGACATAGCATACAATTACTTAGCCACACAGCCAGGTAGATAATGCGAAATGGACAATGGATGCAGAAACATAGCATAAGATTACTTGGCCACACAGTCATGTACATATAGCAAGAAGGACAATTGATAAAGAGAGATAACATACGATTACTTGGCCACACATCTAGATAGATAATGCAAAAAGGGCAATACAGATACACAGCACATGACAATTTGGCCACATAGCCATTGTACATAATGTTAAAAGGACAATGGATACCGAGACAAAACAATGGATTACTTAGCCACACAGCCTTGGTACTAGCTAAAATAATTCTCAACATATATATTTTGAGGACAAGAAACTTGGCCAATCTGATAAAGAGATATAGCAGAAGATTAAATGGCCACACAGACAGATTCATAATGCAAGAAGGACAAAGGCTGCAGGAACATAGCAAAGGAGTACTTGGCCACAGAACCACATATATAATGGAAGAAGGACAATGGATGCAGAGACAGCATAAGATTACTTGGTCACACAGCCAGATATATAATGCAAGAAGGACAATGGCCAGGTGAACTAACAAAGAGGCACAAGTATGCACAATATTACTCACTCGGATAACTGACATATCACTTTGTGCATGTAAAATCACACAGACATATTGAAGCTGTACATCTAAAGTTAAGGCTTGGATCATTATAGTTGGTAGATCAAATATATGATATGACCTTCTCTGCATAAGCACAGCCAGCATTCTTGCTGTATCTATCCCTAGCCATGGAATGTTGGCCATATTCACTATAAAGAAACTGTTCATAGCCAATCCATAAAGTATATAAACACATTCAAATTACAAGGTGAATTATTCATGTACAAAATAAGTCATCTATACATGGATGCTTTCTCAAATTTTGGTCAAATGTCTGTTCCGCAGTTTCTGAAGCAATGATGACATTACGTTTAGGTGAATTAGCATCAGTTAAACAAATCTGACAGACCTTCTTGCCAGTTTGCTTTCTGTCAATTTAATTACATCCTGTCAAGTGTGGCTTCTTTGCATTATATCATGTCATGTGATGATTTTCTGTTCAGTAACAAAGCACATGGTTTAAAGCTGATCTGCATTACAAATCTGAAACAGCTTCATACCAGGATGTCTTGAATAAAATTGAGTCGAATTCATCTGAGTGGTTTCTGAGAAGGTGTTTAATGGTTTTCTATTATTAGTAATGTTTACTGTGTATTGGAATCCTTTGGATAAGTCTTTAAAAATGTCATACCTGGATTATATTTTTTAAATCTAATCAAATTTGTTAACGGCATTTTGAGGAAGTTATAAATAGCAATTGTGAATTAGTGATGCATGAAAGACGATACCATAAGCGCACTTGACATTACTATTAGATAAGCTAGAAAGTAACCTGTACCCTGGTGTTTTTCTTTCATTTCTGCAGCAACGTTTTCCTCCTCTTCTTCCAACATTATTTTAAGATCTGCTCGCTTGGCCTGGATCAGACATTCTTTAAACCTTTCATAGGTATCTTGATCTCTTTGCTTAATCTGGTCTATGAGGAGTGATATTTTGGCAGTTGTCGTTGTCTGTTCCTGTAATATCAAATTAAGGAAACTGTTAAATGATGTGGTCTGATGTTCTCTGCTCCTGTAACGTTATCCAAAGAAAATAGTGCTAAATGATATTATGTTAAATGTTCTATGCTCTTGTAACATCACACAAAGCAAATAGTGTTATGAGTTCTTGGATATGATGTCAGGTATCATTCTCTGCTCCTATAACATCAAACAAATGAAATCTTTTTTAAAAGTGTTTCAAACAGAAGTTTCTGTGTCCAAAGACATAGGCATGTAAAAAAATAACTTTCTGTAACCTGACAGTTATTAAACTGTTATAAAGTATAGAGATTTGAGACCTAAATTCAGAAGGTTATGGCCAAATTGCACACTAGCACAAGATTTGTCTTAAATTAACAAGAAGAAAAGCCAGTAATAAAATGTTAATCCTTGTCCTTGCAACTATTGTGCAAAAACAACTGGCCTCCTATCATAATTCAAAGGAACCATGTTCTACACTATTGTTTGTTATACAAGCACCAACACAGCAAAATCCAATAATAATGGATAACAGGATGTCTCAATGAAGAAACAAAGAAAAAATCCACAACTGCTAAACAGCCAACCACCTAATAATAAACCCCCTAAACCCAACAACCCCTCTCTATATAGACAGCTCCAGAAGACAAATAACCCCTCTCTATATAGACAACTCCAGAAGACAAATAACCTATTTAGGTAAAGGAAACCATCCGATGGAAAAAACCACTACCACTCCAACCCAAACTGGGAAACATGATACAAGTACTAACAAATCCTCTCCCTCAGGCAACAAAATCAAGATTTCATTCACTGCAACATTCTTTATACATAAGCAGTAGGGACAAGCAACTACTCAAGCTAGATCCATAGTGATCATTCTTGGGATTGAAATTAATTGTGGATGTTTTATTTTTGTAGGTTTTGTTTTTGTTCTGGTTTATTGTTTTATTTGTTTATTGTTGTAGGAGAAGATGGCATCAATTTACATGAATTTTGTTTTAACTTAACATATTATTTAATCAAGAAGCGAATTAAGTAATTATTTCATCTCAACAATTCATAGGTGATATAACAGAACATGAAGGTCTTTTCTTGTTGGGAAGAAATTCAAATCAAAGACATAATGTAATAATCAGGAGTTCTCTGCAAACATTGAAGTATATTATGAAATCGGGAGGTAAGAGTGGAATGACCCCAAAAATCGGTAGTTTTTTTCCCCTTTGGTGTGAAATTTGACAAGTATGGTGTAAGGTTGTTTACATCAAAGCAAATTACTACTCATATTTTACAATAATAGCATAATTTTCAAAGCATTTTATCTGAAATTTCATTACTGTATTTTGGAGATATTAAGTTTAGTGCCCATGAATCGATTCCAAGGGATGTACTTAATTCAGTGCATAATCAAACCTACAGTATACATGCAGTGAAGCCATTATGTAAATACATTAAGTAGCCTCATTGCGAGCATTGAATCAAACCTAATTGTTGTTGATTCTGTTGTCATACTAATTTAAATAGGTTTATTCCTGCACAACAGGATGCTAATTTTAATGAGTTTGGTATTTACGATTCAAGGCAAAGTAAAAATGTAATTACTGGTGCACTGATATAAAATATCCAATGCAATAATGCATAAACAAACAATAATCAAGTCAAAAGGTATAGGTAGTGTTACAGCAACTCGCGATTGCTAAATTCTTGTTATTGTTCAATCAAGTTATATAATCTAAATTAGGCAGAAACAATAAGAAAACACAAATTAAATAATTTACTTTTCAAACAAGTTTATACCTAATATTTTTAATAGTCATACACGCAAACCAACATGAGTATACATGCACTATATTTTAAAGATAAGTTTGCTAAATAAATGCATTTAGTACTTACCTTGTGCATCTTGAGACGTCTCTGAGTTGTGGGAAGGCTTATACGAGAGACATGCGTTAACTGTTCAGTTTGGGGTTCAGCTTTTACATGAATAGGCTAATATGTGAGTATATACAGTAATGGATGATCTCAAGACTCCTATTCATTATTTTAATATTAAACTGACTTGCATTGTAATGTTATAATGAGCTAAATTAATTGTTAATATTATACAGATGCCTACTAATTATTGTAATATTAGACTGACTCTTATTTGAATTTATTGAAACACTATACTGATTCTTATTATTTAATTATTGCAAATTGTGCCAAAGGTAAGAAATCACTGTTCTTGTAGCACTTAAAAAAGATAAGAATTAATTTGGTGGAAATTCTATATTTATACAACTATCAGCTCTTGAGGAGTGGTATAAGCGAGACTTTCAGGATAGACCCCATACTGAATGTCTAACTGACTTCAATTTCATTTCAGCTGGATGCAATAACACGTCTGGTGAAAATCTCAAGTTGATTTGACTTTCCATTCAGGAGGATTACAGCGACAACAATATTTTCAAGATATCATATGGTACCAATATTCGATATCAGATTTGCACTGTGTTCATTGTGTACAAACTAAATATTGTAACAAGTCTCCAATGTCCTCATGTTGATATAACCATCCATTCAGGAGGATTACTGTAATAACAATATTTTCAATATATCATATGGCACCAATATTGGATGTCAGATTTGCACTGTGTTCATTTTGTACAAACTAAACATTGTAACAAGTCTCCAATATCCACATGTTGATATAACCATCCACTTAGGAGAAGTAGAAACAGCAACAATAGCAAGAATTTCAAGATTGTCACTGTAGACATACTGGATATCAAAATGACAACAGTTACATTTAGGACCAATTAGAATTTGGCAAAATTGACTGTGTCATGATGGGCAGGGCAACTATACCCTGACATATGGGGCAGGGCAACTAGACTTTGGCATAGTGGCAGAAAAAATCAACTTTGGCATGAGGAACAGGGCAACTATACCCAGACATATGGGGCAGGGCAAATAGCCATTGGCATAGGGGTAGGGCAAGTAGACTTTGGCATGAGGGGCAGGGCAAGTAGACTTTGGAATAAGGTGCAGGGCAAATAGATTTTGCATGAGGGACAGGGCAACTAAACTGTGACATGAGGGGCAGGGAAACTAGACTGTGGCATAGGGGCAGGGCAACTAGACTGTGGCATGGGGACAGGGCAACTAAACTTTGGAATGAATGTGTATGTGAAGTTTCACCATAATCGATCAGTTGGTTTTGAATATAATGAGAATGCAAAGATGGACAACATATTTCAAGCCATTTGAGAAGTTCATTTGGTCTTGGCCAGTAGAACTAAAGAATATTAGAAGAAATAGTTAAATATTCAAATAAACTTGTAGTACCAAAACCATGAAGTCAAATGACCTGAGTTATTATGATGTGAATAGTTTTGAAGAATAATCAAACGTGCAGTATACAAACTTAGTGTTGAATGTAAGAAACAATTTTGCTTTGTTTCATCGGGGTGGAGAATACTGGACCTTACTTACATAAAATAATGCAATTTAATTCTTAGTACTTCAGAACTATGATTAACTTAAAAGAGGCATATGTAATATTTTGAGCTACCTCCCTTGGCCCTTCAGTGATGCCGGCTTGTGGGTCAAGTGCTATTTACTGCACACATGACAACTTCATAGATGATGAACTTGGGAAAACCCAAAGACTACCAAACCACAGGATGCCACTGGAAAGCTTTCTCACATACCCATGTTGGCTGAGCCAAGATTCAAACCCAAGAAACATATGAGATGTCTGTGATCTATACAGGTGAGTACATTAGATGACTCAATCACCTAAGGACCTTAGTTGATACAAAAAAGAAATCATCTCTGTCCATATGACATACAATTATATTCAACAGGATGTAATCTGTCCCACTAACAAGGTAAGTTGGATAATCTAGTTTCTAACCAAAATAATACTACTTGGATCATTGACCAAACCTATCTGTGTAGACAGAATAAATTAAAATGATTTCATTTTCTCCAATGATAAAGGAGAAAATGCCAGATATTTCTTGACTTTAAAAATTTCGAAGCAGCAAAGTATTTAGTATCTTGTTCTGACAGTGGTAGTTTCTAGAAGGATGAAAGGTCTTTACTGATCAATGAATACAGGAAGTGGTAAATGGCCAATGCTACTTTTAAGATAGAAAACCCAAGGCTTCAGCTAGAAAATGTCATCGCAATCTGCTACAGTTAATGTGGGATGAAAGAAAGAAGTTGGTTCATGTGATAGAGAACCTTCACATATGTTAGAATGGAGTGATATAATAGTGTTTTGCAATAGGCGTGATGAGCATGTCCATGATGAGATATGATTAATCTCTACGTAAACGAGTCTTCATATCACTGATGTAATTAAGATGTAAGTCTGGTGTGGCACTCAACACAAGCAGAATGAAAAATAAATAAACTCCACAGCTGTGGTGAAAGAGGGACATAATTCTTGAAGGTTGAATGCTTTCTAGTCATAGTGTTGCTATCAATCTGAACCATAATGTTGAATTCCGACTCTGTGAAGAATATGAGAAATTGTACAGAAAAGTGGTAATGCACAGTTGTATAGTAACCTCCATTGTAGACTGAATGTGTCCACAACCAATGCAGAGTTTTAGTAAACTCCATTCGGTTTGAAGAAAAAAAACCTTTTTTTCAGCTGATGTCCAATGTAGTACTTTTACATGATACTGGGTTACATGTCATTTGCATAATAAGGGAGATAACTCATGAAATCCAAGAGATATCACAAGGACAAACAAAATATCTGATTGATCTGCCAAAGGGTAGATCAGATCAACATATTGGAATCTTGGCAAATAAAGATGGTTTCCCATAGGTTGGTGACTTTTCTAGAAATTTTTCCAACTCTACTCTGATTTAACATCGAAAACATTTTTTTAAAAGCTTAATCTTTGTGTGTGTGATTTGGATTTTTAACATAACTTTAACAATTTTCCAGTCATATTGCTGTCATGTCTGCAGTGTGGCAGTTTATAGTGAAATCTATCACTGAGGCATCAGGCCACACATGTAATATCATGTCCCACCCAGTCACATTACCCCGACACCAGCAGACCAGTCCTAACACTAATCTCTTAATGCTGAGCACTAAGCAATGCAGGTGTTAGTACCATTTTAATAAGTATCTGATATAACTTGGCCAGGGATTAAACCTGTGACCACTCATATCTGAGAGGGACAATCTAACCAATTAGGTCACCAGAGTAGTGTGGTTAAAATTATGTGTGTATGCACACAGACCAACATGGTGTGTGATGCTATTTAACATTTGACAATGCTAAGAATCTAAAAACTTATTTGCTAGAGTCTATTTTAAATGATGCAAACTGTAAATATATTTTAATTTATTTTATTCTAATTTGAATTAATAATTTTTCTTGAAATTTATATGAGTATATAATTTATTTTCAACTGCTTTATGTTTCTTTCCTTGCACCCTGCACTCTGAACCCATCAGATATATCAGTACATCTCTGATTGTCATCCCACTGTATCATGAAGGTTGGCAGTTAGGAACTCTGTACAAAATAATGTGTTATATAATTTATGTATTTGCATGCAATAGTTAAGTATCACTCTCCTTACATTGATATTACGAATTGTCACATCATCCAAAAGTTCTGTTTGCTGGACGTACATCATTACAACCTCAACATTAAGGTTCTTCATCAGATTCGGCAGACATCGATTCAGAACAGTCTGATGCAGCTTTTCTGAAACAGTCAAAACACAGTACAGAATTACACTTGTGTCACTACTGCTTGTATAATTATATATGATCAATGGGAGGGCTACACTTATATCATTCTACTTGGGGTCCCGAGTGCTCAAAAGCACTTGTTGTTACAGATCACTAACATCTCACCTTTGTCTTCATGGATTTGTGTATCAGATTCGGTCAATATGGTATGTGAGAAAGTTTGCCAGTAGCTTCTCGTTGGTCGGTGGTTCTTTCCGTGGGTTTTCCCAGGTTCGTCCTCCACCATTAATATTGACTGCCATGTATAGCCTATGGTGTGCTGAAGAATGGCATTAAACCCTACAACAGCATTCCTTCTAGTACAATTATTAATGCCCAATGGAAGAGCTATCCAATTTTAGTTGCAGATGAGGATCTAGTTGTCTGACGAGCAGTATGATAAAAGATACAGCATGGGTGATTTTAACCTTGGGCTGTACACCTAGTTGTCTTTACACAGTTAAAGGAACCGCTCCGGTGGCCTAGTGGTTTGAGCGTCCACCCCGGAAGCGGGAGGTCGTCGGTTCGATCCCCGGCCGAGTCATACCAAAGACTTACAAAAATGGTACTAACAGCTGCCTTGCTTGACGCTCAGCATTAAGAGGTTAGTGTTAGGACTGGTCGGCCTGGTGTCAGGATAATGTGACTGGGTGAGACATCATGCTACATGTCTGCGGCATGATGTCTCAGTGCTAGACATCACTATAAACTGCCTCACTGCAGACATCGTAGCGATATGACTGAAAAATTGTTAAAGCTACGTTAAAAATCCTAATCAAACAAACAAACAACACAGTTAAAGGTGAACTTAGCCATAATAGTTTGTGAAATTAGTTTGACATTTTGGCCATGTAATATATGTCAGGGGATAGCTTCTTTTCCACTTCAATATGGACGTGGCTACCATGAATTTCCAGGTCTTAAGAAAGTGTATTCCTTTTTCCTGCTTCTCTCTTCGAATTTCCAGCTTTTTGGACCCAGTTTTCCTTCTGTTTGCTCATCTTCCATTTTAAAACCCAACAAGGAGGAAATATTATTCTTATTTGCTCTGTTTCACATGTCTGGGCTACACAGCAAAATACCAGATCTTCAGCAACAAGACACTACTTAATATACACCTACCATCACTATGCAGAGACTATGTCTTTGTAATGCTTAAAGAAAACTACTACTAAATTGCTCCAATTAATTGTGCAGCCTCTGAAATAGCTTGATTAGTTAAATGATGAGACCAGATATTTCTGACCATTTGTGTTGCTAAAGTTGAAGCCAAAGTTGGGTTCTGATCTGGGTTAGCAGCTGTTGGCATTTTGTCTGCTCAACTACCAGGATTTTCTCTCATGACATGGGCTGCAAACCAAATAAAATGAGTTGCCTCCCTTGAGTTGCCTCTTGCAACATGCAGCTGGACACTTTTGATTAGTTATTTTGATAATTTGATTAATGACAACATCACATCATCAATATGGCTTTCAATTCAGGTAGTTTGAAAAAAACTCTCCATAGATCAGAAATATGGCTTTTAGACTTTCGCAAAATCTCAGGTAATATGGTGCTAGATGGTTAATGAGTTGTGTTTAGAAAACAGTCATTATCAAACTTGTCCATGATCTTTTTGAGATTTGCATCAGACATATTGTCTAGAAGAGTGGTAGCCAATTGTAAGGTCACTTAATTAATCTACAGTATTCTCTCTTATGTCAAACTCATCTGAGATGTCATCTGGTGTTGCCACAAACCTCTATTTGAAGTTTACTGAAACTGGATACAAATATGGATATAAGATTGGAAACAAGTAAGTGCTGATGGTTGGGCAGTCAATAATGCATGATGTGTGGTGCACACCTCATAAGAGGGACATACTGTAAGTTCATTAGGCCTAATGGTCAGGGGAGTTAAAAAGGCAAGAGTCGTTGTCTTCACAAATTTTAGTTACCACCACATCCTTAAGAAAGTCCAAAAAGGAATTTACTCTTAGAATTAGAATAGATGTAATATTACTTATCTGTCTAACATCTAATTAATAGTTAAATGCTAATATCTAATTAACAGTTAATTGCTAACATCTAATTAACAGTTAAATACTAACATCTAATTAACAGTTAATTGCTAACATCTATTAACAGTTAAATACTAACATCAAATTAACAGTTAAATACATGAGCAGTTGGCCATGAAATCTGGGTCAGCAGGTTCCTCTTTGTGGAGTTTATCCAGTACTTCTTGTAATTGTTATAGGATTAAACAAGTATATCATATTAGGCTGTACATGGCAGCTAGTATAACTGCTGGAGGAAGAAAACAAAGGATGTGTCACCAAACCATAGGAATGTACAGGCAACCTTTTCATGTACCCATATTGTCTACGCGCGAGACTTGTGGATGAGATTTGAATCCACATGGACAGAGGTGAGATAGCATTGGCCAGCAAAGGTATGCACAATAGACATCTCACCAACCAGAGGAACCTTTTTCCAAGATAAGTACCCTATAGAGTTTGGACAACTTTTTAAATTCCCCATATAACTTAATGTTGTCATATTAAAAGCTGAAAATAACTTCTGCTCTAGATTGGCATACACACTAAGCATGTTTTCATTCAATCGAGTTAGATATATATTTCACTTATTCTGCAACATACCTTGAGCCTAACACTGTTAACAAAGCATCTGCTTTCATACTTAATAACATAGTCAAGTATATGCTGCCTTAGTTGTACAAAATTCTATAATGGCTATCAAACAATTAAATATTTTGTTGCAACTAAAGTACATATATTTGAGTTATGAAAATAATAAAGTACCATTCAAACCATTTACTAGTCAATGGATACATCTCAATTTAGACATAATGCTCTCACCAGTAGACTTGTTCTCTGCCTGTAATAAGAACTAATCAATGAATACATCTCAGTTAGACTTAATTCTCTCACCAGTACACTGGTTCTCTGCCTGTAATAAGAACTAGTGCTCTGATACCTATACATTTGATTAAGTTATACAACAAGGGCAATAACTCAAACACAAATGTACAGGAGCTAGATGATTTGTTACTGTACATATATTAAGTTGATGACCAGTGTATATTGTGTTCAGATGTAAAATAAAACAAATATTAACTCCCGCAGAAATTGAAGTAACTACTTGATTATTCACATGCACAGTTTTAGTTAATGACTGATACTAACTTGCATAGCCATCCATCAAATCCAAGACAAGTTGTGCTAACACTATTGCATGACAGACAGGTAGACTGAAAAGAAAATATGTTATATCTCTCCTCAGCAAAATCGTTTAGAGCTACCTTTATTTCTGGAAGTAGTCGGCACCTTTTGTGACAATTTTCTTCTTTTGTCAGCTTTGAACCATTTTCCTCCCCCCTTTTCTTCAATAGCAGTCTGTTCCTGATCAAAAAGGTCAAATATGTGTAATGTATAAAGTAGTCATTAAGGTCAGCTTCATTCAATACATTTTTAATAGTTATAATTTTAATTTCCATACAGTTTTGGGTAATAGGAAACAAAAAACATGAATTGATTGGCTTTCAGGTAGCACCAATGCTAACCACACTCTGTATTACATAACCTGTAGCTAAATGCAATACGGCATTTAATATTGATGGCTCATATTTTGTACCAGATAACATCAAGGATATAAGATCGTGATATTTATAAATAAATTGAAGCAAGGTTTTTTCAGCTACTAACAGATGGCAATCAAACACCAAAAAAATGTGTCACTCTAAGTTCCAAATTATTGATTTGTTGGTCTTTACTTTAATTGTGGTATCCTATGGTTGAATCACAGTACCTTCAGAAGTAAACAGTTAACAATGGTACAAACATTTTCATGGTACCCAACTCTACTTCTAATACTCACCCCATCCTCAAACCAAAATTTTAGTAGTTGTCGGGACTCAAGCGTATGACTCTTGACATGTGAATTACAGACTACTTTTTCCCTTTGGAGTCGTGTCACAGCAATCATGCCCTCAAGACTGTCTGCATCACAATCAGGGCATTGTATATGTGGCTCAAACTCTAGGCTCTGACCCAGATTTCCAATAATCTTTAACAGGTTCTCAAAGATGAACTTTCTTGCTTCACTGCAGAGTTTTGAAGAGTGACTGATATCTGTGACTGCCGTTATTGTCACATTAGCAAATATGACATGACCAAGAAAGTGCAGGGACAATCTGTGATATTCATCAATATCAAACGCACAGCAACCACAGTATATCAGATTCTCATTGTTTTGCTTAGCAATTGGCCAATGCATTAAGCATGCACCTACAAGTCTATGGAAAATAGGTGGTGGTAGAAACTTCCCTTTACACACAAAGCATAAAGCTGATGTCCTTTCTTTCTCAGGATCTGATTCAGGGCAGATCATTTCTTTGGGCGTTTTCTGACGAAGAATACATGGGGCAAGGTAGTAATCCTCTTCCTGAAATACAAGAATGGTTGAGATTTACAATGAATCAAATGTAATAATATAAAATAACGTATATCACAAACAAAAAGGAATTGTTCTTATGGGATATGATTACTTACATGAAACACCTGGTAATGAATACTGCCTGAAAATTGTCTTGTAGCAAACATAATCTGAGTGTAGTGAAACTGACCTTACCAAACTGGCATTGCATCATATTTTCTAAACATTAATTTAGATGAAAGTTATCCATGATCTCTTAATCTTCAATGTACATATCTAGTAACAGGAACAAAATAATCTGAAAAGATGATGCAAAATATCAAAAAGTCGATAGGCGTTTTACTGATATCAGTTCTGGACTATTAAGAGATGATGCTGATTATTTAACACTGCATAAAAAGTATGTAGTACATTTGTGTTTAAATTATTCAACATAGTCTTTCTGGTATTGTTTTTATTCTTGGTATATGAAAAAGGGCCTAGAAAATGTACTCTAAACACGATGTCTTATTCTAAAAGTATCAAAGGCAGGCCATTTCTCTTCATCCTTGGTAACGTTAGTGGTAGAGTTGGTACAGATCACGAGACACAGCAAGGTGTCCTTGTCAAAACTAACTGTGGCAAGCAACACATACCTCATACTGAGGAAATGCATCAACATGATCTACAAATCATCAACACAGTCTAACACTAGCCACACTGCAACAAGATGTCTTGGATACACCCAAACTCCATGCATTGGCATCTTACTGACCACGTCATCAACAGTAGAGATAGAAAGGATGCCCAAATGATGATGGTCATTAGAAGTGCAGAATACTAGACTGACCACAACTTCCTCAATAAAAAGTCATCTACCAGTAAAGAGGCAAATGGGATCCATAAATATCAATCACAATGCAAATGAAGGTGCAAGTTACCAAGGGACCTTGAAGAAAGCTAATTCAAGGTTTATTGGTTTTATCACAATGACCAATATTAAAATCCTTTCCACACAGCCTGCAAGAGGCATGAATCTGCCCTAGAATGGAATGCTGTTGTGTGTAATGCCCTAGAATGGAATGATGTTGTGTGTAATGCCCTAGAATGGAAAGATGTTGTGTGTAATGCAATAGAATGGAATGATGTTGTGTGTAATGCCATAGAATGGAATTATGTTCTGTGTAATGCCATATAATGGAATGATGTGTGTAATTCATATATTTATACTTGGATCAGTGTTTCATTATTATCCTACTCTGTGAAATTATTTTAAAAACATATTTGCTTTATTTAATACATGCATGAACTAGAATAAATCTGACCAGACATTTAGGGCCAAATACCCAGACTGGTTGTGTACCAGAGATGAAATAGAACAATGAATCTGTGAGCAAATATTAAAAGTTAGAAAACAGTCTGTTCTCTCCTAACTAAGCCATACAGCTACTATAAATAGAAACTGAAGTCAAATGTTTGAAAGTAGAACCCAGCATGTTTCTTGAAAATTGGGCAGCTGCTATAAATAGAACATTATACCCTTAGGAAAGTACATACGAGTCTACAACAAGCATATTATTATGTTGTAGTTACATAGGAGCCACATATTCTAGAATACAATCTCTGGGTTTAATGGCATGTTAATAAAAATGATAAAACAAATTATTAATTTTTTTGGGAGGGCGATATACCAAAAATACGTAAACCGAATACTTTATGCATAGGCATAATTTTGAGAAAAAAGCATAATGATTACAACAAAAGTATAAAGGTAACCTCTAAAAAAGAAATGGACGCCATGAAAAACAGACATTAATAATGTGTGTGTGTGTGTGTGTGTTGAAAGAGGGGGTAGTACATCATCACTGTCTGATGGCTGAATACTCATTTAAGAATCGCCTTGGGGATAGGTGTTACAAGATCTTTTTTCTAATTCAAATTGTTTACCTTTTAGTATAAATATCAAGATATCCAATCCCTGTAATATCATGGAAAATATAACTTCAGGAAGTTTCATTATGTCCCTGCAAAGCATTGTCTATTACATGTACATCTATCCATTTTGTACATCTAATCAAGGTTCTTTTTGTGGTATAGATTCTAGTACTACAAATCAACATCTTTCTTTCCCAGTTTGAGAACAAAAGGAGGAAGTGAATACATTTTCAAGATATTGTTCTTCATCATGACTTCCAGAAAGATATGTAAAATTGAAAATAAAATAGGACAGGTGATTATCCTCCAAAAAGAGCTGAGTGGTAATCCTCCAAAAAGAGCTGGGTGATAATCCTCCATAAAGGGCATGGTAATTATCCACCAAAAAGGGCAAGGTAATTATCTTTCAAAAAGGGCATTGTAATTATCATCCGAAAAAAGGCATGGTAGTTAACATCTGAAAAAGTCATGGCAATTATCATTCGAAAAAGGCATGGTAATTTTCCTCCAAAAAGGGCATGACAATTATCCTCCAAAAAAAGAGCACAGTAATTGACCTCCAAACAGTATGGTAATTATCATCCAAAAAACAAAGACCTCTGCATGGTTGTTATTCAACAGTCTAGTAAACAAAGACCTCCACATGGGGATAGTCAACAGTCCAATAATCAAAGACCTCTACATGGTTTAAGTTAAAAGTGAAATGCTGGAGGTGATACTTTAGTAACAAACTAAAACTATTATTTAAGATCAAAAGAAATGTTGAATTAAATCAATAATATAAGTAATGGTTTATGTACACAAGGAATGAAAAGTGGCATTTTGCAACCAATAAGAAAGTATATATACCTGACACACAGAAAAGAAACAACCCTGGCACAAGGATAAAGATACAACCATACACACGAATAAAGAAACAATCTGGAAAAGAAATAATGAAATAACTTGGCTCAATAACAAAGATGCAAAAGGGACAGGACAGCATCATGTAGTACCATCATATAATGACCTGATGTTAACAAAGAGAGTCCTCATTTTTTAAAAAGGATATTTATGACATAATGAAAGATGAATCATAGACAAAACAGAATGCACTATCAATACTATATGCTTGTGTCAAAGAGTATTTCAGGTGTAAATGAAACAAGGTAGAAATACATCAGACGTGCTTTAAAACAAACCTTGACTGGCTTTCCATCCATGGTATATGACGTTGGTCTGGCGATAATATGCAGCTTTTCCATCACAAGTATTAAATACTCCTTATTGTCATGGAAATCTGGCTTGTCTTTCTTGGTCCAGATGGCATCTAGAAATCAATAGCAAGAGGTCATTAAAAGGTATTAATTTCACTATCAAAGCATCTATAAACCAACAGTATGAGGTCATTAAAAAAAGCATTGATTTCATTGTCAAGGCATCTAGAAATCAACAGCATAAAATATATAAATGTCAAAGCCTATAGAAAATGAACAGCATGTGGTCATTAAAAAGGCATTAATATCACTATCAAGGTATCTATAAATCAACAGAATGAGGTTATTAAAAGGCATTAATATCACTGTCAAGACATCTAGAAATCATAAGCAAGAGGTCATTAAAAGGCATTAATTTTCCTGTCAAGGCATCTATAAACCAACAGAATGAGGCCATTAAAAGGCATTAATATCAGTCAAGACATTTAGAAATCAACAGCAAAAAATATATAAATGTCAAAGCCTCTAGAAAATAACAGCGCGAGGTCATAAAAAAAGGCATTAATTTCAACGTCAAGCAGGCATCTAGAAATCAGCAGCATACAGTCAATAAAAGGCATTAATTTCACTTTCAAGGCATTTGGAAACCAACAGCAGGACATCATTAAAAGGTCATTAGATGTAATATCAATGTCAAGGCATCTAGAAACCAACAGCATGAGGTCAATAAAGGCATTAATTTCACTGTCAAGGCATCAAGAAATGAACAACATGAGGTCATTAAAAAGGCATTAGTTTCACTGTCAAGGCATCAAAAAATCAACAGCATGAGGTAATTAAAAAGGCATTAGTTTCACTGTCAAAGCATTTAGATCTAACACCATAAGGTCATTAAAAAGCAGTAATACCAAAGTCAAGTAGGTTTAATATTCTTCATGTAAGTTTAAACTGAAGTTTTCAAGAGTCAAATGTAAAATCTCTCAAGTCGATTCAATTGGACAGTTATTATTGTTGGAAACAAATGATTTGTTCGTGCTGAAAGAGACATACTTGTACAGCATTTTGTAAGAAACATACAATTTAATTATTGTAAAGGTATCTCTCTGTGACTATGTTATTGTGTGTATATTTTGTACATGAAACAGACGGAGGATTGTTTTATACATTATTATATTTTCAACTTCTCAACATATTCTATTATCAACTGCCTAAATCATTTTATATGCAAAATTAGACCCACACAACTATGAAGGTTATATATTATCAAAATATCAAAGATGTACATCACAGAATTTTCAGTTCATTTCCCACTCGTCCTTAAATATTCAAACAAGTTTTGGAGATGGATTCCTGTCCTTAGAACTGACACTACCTTTCTGTTATTTTTTTAGAATCTGAGATTCATAAAATTCATCAGCAGTAGGTTGCTACCGAGACAGAAAAGAAAATATACTGCTTTGCATCATTATTTCAAAGTTGAGATGTATGCACTGAATGGTATTTATATTTGAAGTTTTAAATACTTTGCCAATTGAAGCAAATTAATCAACAATCAAACAAAATCCCATGCTGAAAATTGGCTTTGCAAGAATCTATATATTCACTATTTGTGTAACTGCTTTGAAAGTGCAATCAAACAAATGCTGATATTTCATCAGCAATGAATCAAGTGAAGTCATAAATGATTCATGATTTATATACATACACCAAATGAAAATATTACCAAAAAACAATTACAGTTGTCAACTTGATCCCGTTACTCTGACAACCAGCGTCACAAGCAAATGATATGCATGATGTGTTTAAAGCAATTGCACCAAAATGTTTGTATACTGACAATAATAGATAGTTTGGACTAATTCGTTAATTTAGCATATTTAATTTGTTTATACTTGATCCTTTTACTAAAATGATTTTAAAATTAGTATAAATGGGTTTTTAAAAAAAATTTGCACGTTTTTAATCATATGTTATATATTTTGAAGAAAACAGCTCTTCTTCTTCCACAGAAGAATTAGATAAAAATACATGTAAATAAAAGAGATTCAAAGTACAAACCTATTAGTTCATGTGTAAGTTTCCCTTTATCGTTGAAGGCATACCACTCTTTAGTAACGGTAGGGTTTAGCTCAATGAACCTGTGATCTGTAATAAGGGACTTGAGGGCATCAATCATCCACTGTGGGTCAAGCACAATCTTCTCCCTCAGTCCCTCAGCACTGAAAATAAAAAACATAAATATTGCTTTACTGAGACATTACACATTACTTACTATAATAAATGTTCTTGCAGACTCAATTAAGAAATACTGACTGTGGTATCTCAAGTACCTTATTATCAACCATCTCCATCTCTGGTAAATAATACAGTTAAAATGTACTAACTACGGTATTTGAGGTACTTTATTATCAACATCCTCATACAGTTAAAATATACTAACTGCTGTATTTGTAGTTCCTTATAATCAGCATCCTCATACAGTTAAAATGTACTAACTACGGTATTTGTAGTACCTTATTATCAGCATCCTCATAGAGTTAAAATGTACTAACTACATAATTTGTAGTACCTTATTATCAACATCCTCATACTGTTTAAATGTACAAACTATGGTATTTGTAGTACTGTATCTTATTATCAACATCCTCATACTGTTTAAATGTACTAACTACGGTATTTGTTGTACCTTATTATCAATTTCCGATACCATTATTAGGTACTAAGGTATCTGTGTACCTTATTATTTACAATCACAATCTTAGGTAAGCATTTCAGTTAATAGGTTATGACTGGTATTTGTAGTACATGTAACCTATTATCAATCATCTCAGACAATACAGACTGAAGAAAAACATTGAACTTTAAGCACCAGAAGTTTAAAGAATTGATGTTGCGATCAATGACTGTAATTTTGATTTAGTCTGAAATGCTTTTGTATACAGACCAGGCTTTAATTAATTAGTAAATGATCAAACTCATATAGGGTACTACATATATTTATGTGAAGAAAATTCCGGAACAATTCAAGTACAATTCCAGAAGAGAATCCAGATTGTCAAGGCATCACACAGAATCATGATATAAGCTAAAATGCCTATAAAATAGCTGAAGTAGAAAAGAATAAGACAAAATAACTGTACTTGAAGGCAGGCTGTAATTGCCATTACTTTAGTGTTATTATCCAAACTGGCATGGTCTATAAATATCAGCACATAAAAGAAAAAAAAAAAACAAACAAATAACAAACAAAAAAATCCATAAAGTCCTCGCAGTAAAATCAGAAATGATGGGGGGGGGGGTGACATCTTACATGGGCAGTAGTATGCTTTTCTTTCAGCTTTTATTGCTTTTGTCAAGGCCAATCTCAATTCCTGGACCTTTTTGATACAACTAGTTAACACGTAATACAACCTTTATGAGGTTAAACAGAACAGCTCCCAGAATTCATACATGTTGTAAACTGAAGACCTCTCACACACAACTAACAGATGAGTCATTCATTCACTGTCCACTAAATCTCGGCACTGTTTTCTTTCTTCAAACGATATACAATAAATCAAATAAACATATAACCATACAGACCTGCCAACCCTAACATGATTGTTTCAGGAAGGCATTGGATTGTTTTCTGTACGTTTGAACAGATTTCAGTAAGGTGTAACAAAATATCATTTACTGCTATTATCAAGTTGGAAAATGGGAATGTAAACAGTTTGGTATTCCACACGGATACATTTTGTGAATCTGAAAAGTTTGTAAAGTGCTAATACACACTATTTACTACTAGTACAATTGTACAAGCTTCCTTTTATTCAGACCAATCTGAATATTTCCTTTTATTCTTCTGTACTGATTATTAAAACTATTATACGATGCTTATTTTTTCCTTTTAGTCTTTAACATGCATTGGTAGCTGGATGCCATATTTAACAAATTCTATAATCAGGGTTCCTGTTATAAAATTTGACAAAGTGTTCAGACCTCTTCCAGACCAAAATATAATAAATTTCTAGTCCTAACCATGTCACAATATTATTTTTGAAAAATCTTACCCTTGTGGTTATTTCAAGCTGAAATCTGCATATTTCCTACATATGGTAATATATAAATGTTGTGAATATTCAGCTTTAATAATAAATTTACTTTTTTGCTAATAATAAACTGTTTTTAATTGAATAAGCCTACCAATGCCTCTATATAATCCCCTGTCATTTGTAAATAAAAGTCTGAATCAAACCTCAAAAATACATTACACACAAAAAACTGTAGCAAACATTTTTAAAACATTTAGTACATGTATAAAAAATGAAAACATGTTGGTAGCATTTGATTCCTTGATATAGATGTTAGCTTTTTCATAAAATATTATTTTGTGTTTCTGAACACAGTTTATGCTGTATTGTTGCCATTATTGTCATTTAAATATCATTAACGTACATTGTGATGAATTTAAAGTTTGGGTCAAAATCAAATATTGATTTTGGTAAATTTGGTGTTGATTGCTGGTTACTCTGTTTTATAGTGCAATGATAACTCCTGAAACATACTAATTTTTTGAAAGAAAAGACAATTCACTACTTATTGTAATCACTTAAATAGTCATAAATTTTGGGGTTTTATTGTTGCCCATAGATCAACTTCAAAGAAAATGGATAAGCAGCAGTTGTTAATTACAAAGATGGCAGAATAAAATATATATTTCCTTCCCACTGTCTACTTGTATTTAGTGCTGGACTACATACTCAAGGGTGTTTGGATCTTACATTTTGGTCAGTGATGAGATTCAAAACTATCTGAATGCAAACGGCAATGCCTGGGACAGTACCTGTCCACATGACAAAATCGGTTAACAATTATTGCAATGCCATGGAGTGGTGGAAACATAATGAGAAACTGTTTCCAAAAACAGCCAATATTGCCAGGAAAATTATGTTTATTTAAATCTCTAAGTAGAAAATATATTAATCGGCACTGACACTGTGTTGCGTCAACTTGTGCGTATGTACGTTAATGCACAGTAACTTGCATTATAAGATTATATTTTTATGAAAACCAATAAAAACCGATAATCGGTTTAAAATCGGATTGCTACAATCGATAATTGGTTTGCCAGAAAAACCGATATTAACAACCCTAATTTGGATATAATTCAAGCATATTCAAGGACATGAAAAGCTTAATTTTGAAGGCTTTTGACCCATTTTACATAAAACAGATTTAAATTAGAACCAATTACAAATATTTGGAACATGATTTACATACCATATCTGACATGATTAATAATAATAAGAAGAAAAATAATAAGAACTTTGCCTCAGTACAGCATCTAATCTTTATGTATTTTATTTCCAGCTGTTGTGTTGAAACATCCGTGTTGGACTCCATCTAATTCAGCACAATTTTCAGCTCAACACAGATTTGTATGATAAAAGCATCTAATTCACAGGTCACTGTGTAGTAAATTATTATCTCACTCAGTATAAACTAGGGTTAGTCTAAAATATTGTTAAGTGCATTTAAAAAAATCAAAGAATGGATTAAAAGACATTTCTGGATCAATGGGGGAAAGAAAACTTTGTCTTACTTGAAGTAAAGAATCGTGCCAACGTCATGCTGGAAATTAAGGAACACTTCCAGTTCATCTCTGTCTTCAATATTAATAGATGAGGACCTATTTATATCTTCTATGAGACTGATTGGTGCAACCTGATGAAAAGAATGCATACCATTACTGTAATAAAGTCTGGGGCCTAAGGTGATAGATACATGTGTATCAGTAACATGAACATTGTTAGAACTTACTATCAGCGCATTCAATTTACATAAGTAAAGCAATATTTGCAGACTTAACAAATGTTGGTGGTAAATATCATATGATGTGTTGGATATACATTTTCCAACTAATTTCCATCTTTGCTGTTATGCTGTAGGACATTTCAGAACAGAAATAATAAAAGAATATGAAAGAAATTTATTTTAAAACATTTAATTGTCAGGAAAACATTTCTTGTGATTTAATGTAAAATTTGTCTTCCTATTGGTACCTTGACCCCAGAAGCTTTTATTTTCATGATCGCTTGTTCCAGGGGGAGCCATCGGGCAGGTTTTTCCTCCCCCCAATGGGGCTGTTGTGATGCCAGCTCAAAAATTCTTCTTTTCAAGTACTCCAGCTTGGGGTCACACTGGGTGTTATCAATGGCAATATTATCCATCAGGTGGAATACAATTGGCTTGTTTTTTAACATTTGGCGTATTTTCATGAAGTACTTATCGATGACCTTTTGTCGATTTTTCTGTGAAGAAAGTAAAACAATTCTTAGTGGAATTTTCCTTAGAAAAAATTCCATTTAAGATAATAATAATTATGCACTTTTGAAACACAAGACAATGAAAACACATGTTTAAATCAGTCACACATTTAACATAATGGAAAATGTACTTTTGAAGATACCAATACAATGAAAACACATGTACAGCGGACACACATTAAACATAATGAATCAGATATTTTCATACATTTTGATACAATGAAAACACATGCATACAGCAGTCACATAATTAACATAATGAAATCAGACATTTTCAGACATTTTAACAAAATGGGAACACATGAATACAACAGTAACATAATTAACATAATGAAAGCATGCATTTCAGGAATACACCGCAACATAAAATAATTCATACTGCAACCACATATCAATTAAGTATGTGCTACAGTTTTCATCTGATGGTCTGAATGTTAATACAGCAACAATCCATTCAAAGTGACCAGTGACCAGACTTTGATTCCTTTCCATGTTAATATGGTAAAAATCAATTCAAAGTGACCAGCCTCCAGTATCTGATTCCTTTCCATGTTAATATGGCAAAAATCAATTCAAAGTAACCAGTGACCAGAGTTTGATTCTTTTGCATGTTAAAATGGGAACACTTCATTTAAAGTGACCAATGGCCAGGTTGGTACCTGTGCATTTTAGTATTTGTATAGTGCATTAAAACTGGCCAGTGACAAGAGTTTCGTTTCTTTAAATCATGGAATTGTGTCTCTACCTAGTCACCAGGTCTTTAAACCTGACATGTAAAGAGAATGTACTGCACATAACTGAACAACTTATTATTAAGTCTTTATCTATCTATAAGCCAGAAAATGAAATGACTTAAGTATATATCAATATACAGGCCAGCAATCAACACAACTTAAGTATATATCAATCTATAGTCCAGTAATCAACACAACTTAAGTATATATCAATCTACAGGCCAGTAATCAACACAACTTAAGTATATATCAATCTGCAGGCCAGTAATCAATACAACTTAAGTATATATAAATCTACAAGCCAGTAATCAATACAACTTAAGTATATATCAATCTACAGGCCAGTAATCAACACAACTTAAGTATATATATCCATCTATAGGCCAGTAATCAACACAACTTGAGTATATATCAATCTACAGGCCAGTAATCAATACAACTTAAGTATATATCAATCTACAGGCCAGTAATCAATACAACTTAAGTATATATCAATCTACAGGCCAGTAATCAACACAACTTAGGTATATATCAATCTACAGGCCAGTAATCAACACAACTTAAGTATATATCAATCTACAGGCCAGTAATCAACACAACTTAAGTATATATCCATCTATAGGCCTGTAATCAATACAACTTACGTATATATCAATCTATTGGCCAGTAATCAACACAACTTAAGTATATATCTATCTATAGGCCAGTAATCAACACAACTTAAGTATATATCAATCTACAGGCCAGTAATCAACACAACTTAAGTATATATCCATCTATAGGTCAGTAATCAATACAACTTAAGTATATATCAATGTATTGGCCAGTAATCAACATGACCTAAGTATATATTCATCTATAAGCTAGAATCAACATGACTCAAGTATATATCCATCTATAGGCCAGTAATCAACATGACTTCAGTATTTATCCATCTAAAGGCCCTAATCAACATGACTTAAGTATATATCCATCTATAGGCCAGTAAGCAACACAATTTAAGCATGTATCAATCTACAGGCCAGTAATCAAGATGACTTAAGTACCAGTATATATTCATATATATGCCAGTAATCAACATGACTTAAGTATATATCCATCTATAGGCCAGTAATCAACATGACTTAAGTATATATTCATATATAGGCCAGTAATCAATACAACTTAAGTATATATCAATCTACAGGCCAGTAATCAACACAACTTAAGTATATATCCATCTATAGGCCAGTAATCAACACAACTTAAGTATATATCAATCTACAGGCCAGTAATAAATACAACATAAGTATATATCAATCTACAGGCCAGTAATCAATACAACTTAAGTATATATCAATCTACAGGCCAGTAATCAACACAACTTAAGTACATATCAATCTACAGGCCAGTAATCAACACAACTTAAGTATATATCCATCTATAGGCCAGCAATCAATACAACTTAAGTATATATCAATCTATTGGCCAGTAATCAACACAACTTAAGTATATATCCATCTATAGGCCAGTAATCAACACAACTTAAGTATATATCAATCTACAGGCCAGTAATCAACACAAATTAAGTATATATCAATGTATTGGCCAGTAATCAACATGACCTAAGTATATATTCATCTATAGGCCAGAATCAACACGACTAAAGTATATATCCATCTATAGGCCAGTAATCAACATGACTTCAGTATTTATCCATCTAAAGGCCCTAATCAACATGACTTAAGTATATATCCATCTATAGGCCAGTAAGCAACACAATTTAAGCATGTATCAATCTACAGGCCAGTAATCAAGATGACTTAAGTACCAGTATATATTCATATATAGGCCAGTAATCAAAATGACTTAAGTATATATCCATCTATAGGCCAGTAAGCAACATGACTTAAGTATATATCCATCTATAGGCCAGTAGTCAACACGACTTAAGTATATATCCATCTATAGGCCAGTAATCAACATGAATTAAGTATATATCCATCTATAGGCCAGTAGTCAACACGACTTAATTATATATCCATCTATAGGCCAGTAATCAACATGAATTAAGTATATATTCATCTATAGGTCAGAACCAACATGACTTAAATATATATTGTATTGAAACTGTAAAAAAAAAACTTTAACACTAAGTTGCTACGATATAAATTTGTGGCAATATTTCTATGTAGAAATCTAAAACTAAGGCTAATCAATTTTGTGTCTTTCATCCAAACTTTAGCCAAAACAAAAGTGTTGGACCATTCATTTACATTAACCGCACATCCTAGCTGCCTGGACCAAGTTTAATATTTGCCATTTGGCTTCTGTATCCTGGTTTTTATTATTTCTTTATAAATAAATGTATTCTTTGCTCTTACCCTAATAAGCAACGTTATGTTGAGTTTTACATTAAAAGTGTTTCCAATTTCAAAAACTTTTAATTTTTTCCCCACTTTACTGAAATCTTTGAGATAAGAGCAAAGTACAGTATAACATTATTAATTTGTGTTTCATCAAAACTTAATAGCAACCCTTGTGCATTAAAAAAGATTTTTAATAAGTATAACACCATTTGTTCAACACCATATCTATGATTTAAAATAATATATACTTACTAACTTAACAATATCTTGAGACAAGTATTTCTTAACAGACGATGGCTCATTTTCATAGTTTTAATTTTCCAAATACTTGTTCGTAAACAAGTTTTTGACATAAGCTATCTTCATTTAGGATAAGGTGCCTAAACCATGAAAGCTTTATATAACACATCAATGATTGCAAGTGAATCATGTTTAATATCCCTTTCCTTAAAGAAAGCTATAAGAGTATATCTTTTTACCCTCTTGCTTTTGCCATCCCAAATAAACCTCACAAATGTAATTCAGTTCATTTTCTATATGGGGTGGAAGACTTGGTTGAGTTGAGAAGCAAAAATATGAATACATTTTGGCAAAATTATTTTTTCAAAGTAATTTTTCCAGTAAATGACAAATTCCTTCTACTCCACAAGCCAAGCATCTTCAATACTTCCTTGAACTTCATCAAATAATTAAATTCAACCATATTCTCTAAATTGAAAGAGAAATCTACCCTCAGTAATCTAAAATTGGCAACTGCTGAGTTAATACCAATTTCAAGGCATATCTTTTCAATTGAATTTTTTAAATTTCCAATCCAAACTGATTATGACTTAAAAACATTGCTGTGCAGACCTGATGCAGAGGCAAAGTCATAAAAATCTGCTTGGTTGCCTTGGTTACCTTCAATGACAAAAAATAACCGTCTAATAATATAAAACAAATTAACAGTGTACTGCCTTAATTTGAACTTAATTTAGAAAATCCCTGTAATATTTTTGTACTATTTTAGTTATACTGTAATAAGTTCAATTTCTATTATAAATAAATATGGGGCTAAGGGTCTCACTCTTGGTGACAAACCCCATTCCAATTTGAAAATGTGGGTAACTGTCTATTATTAATTATAAAACTTTTAGACTTATTGCAGAGTACTCTAAACCACTGATAAAAATATTCTCTAAAGTTAAACAATTGTAGGGCATTCTCCAGAAAATCAAATTCAAAAGAGTCGAAAGCCTTTTCAAAGTCTATTAGTAAGAGACTACTAGATTCATTTTTGTCTTCGCATGATACTGCATAAGATCATATAAAATTCTTGTGTTTTCACCAATGAATCTCCTTTTCATAAAACCCTTTTGACTGTCATTAACAATAAGAGGAAAAATTCTCGTGATCCTAGAAGCAATAGATGCTGAATCGTGTAACCTATTAATTGGAAAATTGGTTTCCAATTTTAAAACAAATTCTGTTTTTTATCTAATCTTTTAAAAACAATTAGTTATTCCAGGAGACTGATATTCACACAATAATATCCATCATTTAGAGACCTAAAAGTAAAGGCACCTAAATCATTCCAAAAGAACTTGTATACTTCTACAGTAAAGCCATCTGAATTGGGGCTAGTTTCAGTTTTCAAACTTTTCATTGCTATAAATTGAATTTCTAGTACCAATGACCTCTGGGTAATGTGGATATGAATAATTTTAGTGTTACTGCTGAATGGTCTGTTTTATAACCTGGAATAATTGATGCATCAAGACAATCTAAAAACATATCCTTAGATTAAAAATAATTCAATCTATTTTGTTTCACAGGATTTGCCTGTCACCAGGTAAACATTCTACTCTCAGGATTGACACAGTTCTCCTTGGATCTACTAATTCAAGTTGATTCTTGATGTCCATAGAGTGTTTATTATGCAGGATGATACAAGAGTCAAGCTCCATGTTATGAACAACATTCCAGTCATCACAAATAATAACGTAAGAATTGTCAAACTTTATGATAAATCCTCTTTTAAATTCCTCCATGTCCTAAACAATATTCCAGTCATCAAAAATAATAACATAAGAATTGTCAAACTTTATGATAAATCCTCTTTTAAATTCCTCCATGTCCTAAACAATAATCCAGACATCGCTAATAATAACATGAGAATTGTCAAAATGTATGATAAATCTTCTTTCAAATTCCTAAAAAAACTCAGCATTATCGACATTATGTCCACATAAATATCCTTTAATTAATATATCAAGAAAAATGTATCTGCCCTGACTATCACATCTTTTCTATTATTGCAAAATTCACAATTATTTCTAAACTGGGTGGCAACACATACATACATACATACATACATACATACATACATACATACATACATACATACATACATATGCATTCAAAAATAGACATATGCATACATGTGGTACATAATTACAGTTACTTAAATACATACATATGTATTTATGCTTTCATATATAGATATATACATACACACACAAACATATATACATATGACCAATGTATGAAAATCACAAATGTTCAATACTCATTTTTTTCATAGAAAGCATAAGTAAAAATTAAACTGCAAAGTCGTTTGAAATTCTGTACCCTTTAAAAGATTTGTCCTGTTATTAAAGTCAATTTTCCTAACTCAGAATACAGAAAGGCCAGACAATTTTTTTAACCTCTTTTGGTACAAAGTTTTATACCTTCAGTTGTAAGCAGAATCACTATCAACAATTATTTCACATCTGGACTGACATTCATTGTTGTATTAATGTTGTCCAAAAGGTCAAATTTGTACATTTTACCAGCCTTTGTTTGGCATACACCAGGAAGATTCAATTTGTGGATGCACGGTCATCATATTTAAGAGTCCCATAGTTTGCACTCAAGGACATCTTCCACCAATGCTACATTTTATGTGTTCTTAAAACCTCTTTTCTTCCTCATAATATTGACTTTGCATTCTGCATTCCAAAATTTCACAAAAACTGGCTTTGGGGCATCAATTTTCCCAGGGATCCACTGTATTGCAAGATTTTCAAAGGTGAATTCATTGGACCCATGACTAGAAAGCTGAAGGTTCAGATTTACACGATGAAATCATCCTGGATCAATTACTGAATTTGTCAAAATCCTTTTTAAAGACAAGCATCATTTTGATTCTGGTAATAAAATATGGAATGTTGCAGTAAAAAAAAAAGGTTGGTTTTCTTTTAATTACTTGAGAAAACTGCAATATCAATTTAAATAATTGTGTGTACAGAGTGTTCACATTTGGAAAAACTTTTGAGCTTTTCCCCTAATCTGAAAACATTTGATGCCTGTGCCTGCCATATTTCTTTACCTGTACACACTGGCGATGAATGATGATATATGAAAGCTGACAATAAAGGATTCAAACTGATATGGAATGATACATGTGGCTACCATGGGACTGTGGTTCTGTTGACACTCATATGGAATGATACATGTGGCTACCATGGGACTGTGGTTCTGTTGACACTCAGTAGAGATACAATAGAGAGTGACAAGTTGAGTTGTGAAAGAAAGAAATTCACCTTCTCAAAGTTGATCAGTACAGCTATGGGCATCTGGATCCAATACATCCCAAAAACTATTGATTGTGCTCAGTCTTACAGGCCTGAAGGTCTTATGCCGACATCAAATGATTTCCGTCTCTTTGATTGCAAGGGACCAAAAGAGCCTGGGACTGCCCATGGGTTTGAAAAGTTGATGTTATTGCTATCAATGAATCATTACTAAGTGATTCGGACAAAATAAAAGCAATAATTTGTTTGGTTTACAATATTATATCCCATAGATGCATCCATTAAAAAGTGCTGTTACACAATTAGTTGATATTCACCTAGCAAATGTGCATTAAATTCAGTAAAAATATATAAAGCAATTAGAGGGGGCCTTCTGACCTTCCCTGTCCAGTTTATGGTTGGTTGGTTGGGGGTGATGGTGTACTGGAATTCACATTGAATTCAACAATGTCACAACTAAACAATACACTGTATACCATGTCATCAAAAAGTAATTATTGTTTGCACATTATTTAACACTGACACTACTGCTGACAATAGTGCATTGCACAAATGAGCAAGATAGAAACAATCTGTCCTCTAATCATGTTAGAATTAGCACTGTTAATAATTTAAATAATATACATTGGAAGTTTGAGCTCTGTGTACGAGTCATTTATTATATATACAATCTACACATACCTCTGGAATCTTGTCAACATGGGTTCCAACGAGAATCACAGGAGGGATTTCAGGATGAGAGGAAGATGCACAAGAATGTATTGAATTGAGCCAGATCTCAGTCACCTCTGAAGACAGAATAGATTGAAACTTTAAAACTGTATTTGTATAATAATAATAATAATAATAATAATAATAATAATAATAATAATAATAATAATAATATTGATAATAATAATAATAATAATTAAAACAAAATCAACATTAATATAAATACTAATCATAATAATATAATAATAACAACAACAATAATAATGATAATGCTAATCATCAAAATCATGATAATAATATGTGCATACTAATAAGAATAAAAATAACAAAGCTAATAACAATAATATTATTATGTGTATAATAATAATAATAATAATAATAATAATCAATACAGTATCAATTCAAGTAAAAAAGAATACTTAAAACAACAATACAAGGTTCTCAACAGATTTCCAAACTAAAGAGTCACTTGACCCTTAACCCCAAAATCACAACAGTCAAAATGAAAATGTCAGGAGTCAAAAGTAAAATCTCCATAGTCAATTCAGCTGTAATTTCTTGTTCTTTGTGGAAACGATTGATGTCCAAGATGTATGGTCTCATTTTTAATAATGAGATATAACTATCCAGTATTTTGTAACAAATATACAATCTCATTCAGGTAAGTGCTTTTCAATCTAACCTTATGTTATTTTGTTTATATTTTGTATATCACAGCCAAGTACTTTCCAAGACCAAGACAGAACAAAAATATTCTTCTTTCCACCATTGTGATTTGTTTATTCAATTTTTTCTGAATGATCTATTAATAAAAACATTCAAGGTTTTAAATGTTTTTCCCATTTAAATTAAATTAATTGACAATAAAACACAATCACATTTTGAAAACTGGTTCAGTGAGGCACCATATATTTATGTTTTGCCTGATTATATTTTAAATTGCAATCAAATAAATGTCAATATTTTATCAGAAATTAATCCAGTGGAGTCATAAATGATTCTGGATTTTAAAACATGAAGCAGCTTGGCAGTTTTTTCTCTCTCATTTCACACTTTGAAGTTTAACACTATGACAGTAAATGTATAATACTACTCAAAATTGGTCAGAATAATTAACAAAATATCTCAAATTTGAGATACCCAAAAATTCATGTTGCAACATTCATAATTTACACCATAGAAATATGGATTTATTGTAATGAACATTTATCTGAGAACCGGTACAATTGATAAGCTTAATAAGGAATATATCTATCTTTTGCAATAATTTAATCCTAAAATGACACTTGTGGTTTACAAAATTGTGAATTCAAATCAATATATATATATATATATATATATATATATATATATATATATATATAAATATATATATATATATGATTCAAGACCGATGCGTAGTAAACACTGGATTCAACTCACAACTTGCATATAAAATCTGCATGAAACTTAATTACGTCTCCAGTTCAGTTTCACAAGCTGCAATTCCTTTTTCCCGCCATGTGACACACACCAATCAATGCATGATATTAAACATAATTGTTGCCTGTCCTGACTTTTCTTGAAGAATCTGAATATTGCCTTTAATTCTTCTATACTACTGAAATGCTTTAAGAGGTTTATTGTCCCTTTTGTACTGACATGGCATTGTCAGAAGCCATTTTAACAAGAAATAAGCAACAGCTTGACCATGAAGATGTTTAGCATTGCAAAATACACATGTACATACAGCTGAAAAGCATCTGAGGTACTCAGAGAAAGTTAGTCTGGTTCCATGATCAATTCTAGTGAATCTAATATGAATCCCAGATCTGAATGAAACACAGTTAAGACAGCATCCCAATGTTATTGCAAACAATTATATTTCCATAATTTGTCCTTTTATTCTATGAGTCTGTAATGTAGGGTCATTTCCGTGTGTGTGATTTGGATTTTTAATGCAGACATGTAGCATGATCTCCCATCCAGTCTTATTATCCTGACACCAGCATAACCAGTCCTAACACTAATCTCTAAATGCTGAGCGTTAAGGCATATGTTAGTACCATTTTTAAAAGTCTTTGGTATGTTTTGCCCAGGGATCGATCCTATGACATCCCTCATCCATGCCGAGGTTCTAACTACTAGGCCATCGAAACAGCATTTCCGTAAAACTTGGGGTCAAATTGCAAGGGTTGGCAGGTCTGCATATTTCTGATTTTTAAAGAAAGTTCAGTAGCAGTCCATGACAGTTGCATCGATGTGCCAACTTTAATTCCATTGTGCATTTTCCCAATGCAAAAAAACTACACCTGATAAATGTTCCTCTCTCTGAAGTACATAATAAATCTATCACAGATCCTTTGCTTTAAAGACGCAATTAGGCAACAGAAACAAAAGTAGCTGCAATGTTTCGTATGGTTTTAATTACTATTTTTAAATATGAACAGTATGAAATTTAAAGATTAATTTACTTGATTTGTCTAAATATCCAACTGGTCAGATGGACTGGCTTTCAATTTTTGCAGCTGTCTGCCTAACAATTAGCTTGCAACAGGTTCAATAGACTAGTAGCAGTTTTACATGCTGCATGTCTTGCGGTTTTAAAATACACTTTAAACTCTTCAAGTCTATCTTTCAACTTGTCCTCCTTAAAAATACAGTATATGCTACCATGATGAGATTGTCTTTTTGTACTATTAGCAGTAGTAGTTGTTACCATGATGAGATTGTCTTTCTGTACTATTAGCAGTAGTAGTTGTTACCATGATGAGATTGTCTTTCTGTACTAGAATAATTAGTAGTTGTTACCATGATTGGTTGTATTTCAATACTAGCAGTAGTAGTAGTTATCATTATGAGATTGTCTTTCTGTACAAGCAGTAGTAGTTGTTAATGTGGTGAGGTTGTCTTTCTGTACTAGAAGTAGTAGTAGTTGTTACCTTGACGAGGTTGTCTTTCTGTGAGAGAAGTAGTTGTTCAGCTTGCAATATCATAAGTGGGTAGAAGAGCCCCTCACTAGTAATGGTTCATTATTGTCTGCAAATGAACTTCAAACTATTTTCACTGACATTTTAGGTACCTGATACTTTGTCTGACATCAACACCCACCCCCTTTTCATCTAAACATGCTTTACTTACCATGAACTTTACACGGTTTTATCCCCTCGGCATCAAGGAAACACTCATCATCTATGGTATCTGTGACTTGTTGACTGAGATCTATGACTAAGAGATATATAGCACGCCTGGTCAAGAATGTTTGGTGAGTTGTGTAGAACACATACTGCCCTGCAAAATCCCACAATGCCAGGGCAGCATATTCTATGGTATCCTTCTCTAGATTGCCTGAATGTTCATTGACTAACTGAAGGATTTCCATCACTGTATCCTTCTGATTTTCTTTGGAGTTTATGCCACTGGTTGCATCTGGACTAAGTCTGACAATAGGTGATTCTAGTGGCTGGGGTAAAAGTGGTTTGACTTTTTGATTGGTGCCTGTCTCTGCACTGACAGGCTGGTCATGTTGGGGATGTCCATCATCACGTTCTTTACTGACAAGCTGATTATGCTGTGTATGTCCATTATCGTGTTCTACACTGGTGACTTGGTCATCCAACTCACTTTGTCTCTCTTGTTCTCTTTTGGATTCCTGCTTATGAGAATGCTCATTTAAAAGTCTTACAAGGCGCTTAAGTCTAGTGTATTGCTCTGCATCTGAAAGGAGGAAAATAAACTACATAAATCCCCCAAAAGTCCATTATAAGGGCTGACTACACACTAACTAAAAGGGAGTTCAAACAATTCATATTTGTCTAAGCAAACTAGATGTAAAAGTCTGGCTGTTATGTACATGCAACTGAATACATCTAGTCATTATTTATGCGTAGCTGTAATTTATATGGCCACTGAAGTACAACATGCAAGCAGCATCTTTTGACTTCACAAGAAGGTTTCGGTTTATAAACTCATTCACAAAATGGTGCGTATGTTCTAACAACAAATGTACTACTTTCAATAAAAACTAATTAAATGGTGGAAGAAGTGTTTTATTGAAAACCTCATGTCAGTGCCACAGTTAAGCAAAATAATTGGCAACACAATTTGAGAGATGGTCACTGGGACCATACTGCGGGTCAGCTTGGGTCTCAAGAGATGCTGGACTTTTTTCCATGTTAGAGCAGCAAGTACACTGGGCAATATGCCTTTATGGAAAATTACTTGAGCTAGCTATGCTTAGATCACATAAGGAACTATAGCGACCTGTAACAAGAACTGCATATTAAAATGATATTTTAAAATACAACGACTTCATAAGGATAGATGGACTCATTTCTGAGTGGTGTTCTTGGTGTATAGTCACACTACATATATTGCGGCAGTGTGGACTTTTTTTGAGAGTTTATGAGCATACCTTAGGATTGAAAACTAAAGCTTGAGCTCTGCAAATTATTGCAGCTTATAAATACTGACATGCCAATTTTCTGAAGTTAATCAACTGAGATTTACAGATAGCACATGCACTGCCAACAGGTGACTCTTACTGTGTTTACTTCGCTTGAGGCAATGAAGCTGGAAGCAGATTCTAGAGGCAGAAATTTGATCCACTCCACTTTATATAAAAAAGTAATGTTGGGTTTGAAAAGATAGTGCAATGATGGGCAATGATGTGGCAAGAATTGAAACATTGTCTACACTGTCAACAGTCATTACAGCCTACACTGTGGCTGGAATTTGTATAGACTACTAATGAAAACTAAAAAGCTAAATGAAATCCATCATAGCCAAACAAAGCTCAACACAATCTCATATGATATGTAACAATGCCATCTTCATGGAATACAAGCCTATCCTAGATATCATAAATACACAACAATGATAAATTAAATATATGGGCTGCATCACGATAGGAATAAAATGGTAAAAATTAAACTAATGGCCCATGGAGGGTCCAAAGCCCACAATGACATCATAATAAATCTCAGTGAAAATTTGATGTCAGCTGTAATTGTCTCCAACTAACAATAAAAGAGCAAACAATCAAGTTTCTGCCAAAATTATGATTTTTGCTTCTTTTTATTGCTTTACGTCAGATATACAAGAATGAGAAATGCTTCATATTCTATCACCCAATTCCATATGACCTGCAGATCCACATTAGAAAGTAGTGAACTACCAATGCCACTGTCAATGTATGTTGGAACAACTACCTGCTTTGACGTGTAAAATCCAAAACCAACTATAAACATGGCTGCAATGGTCAAAGTCACCAACTAAATAAGGCATTAACACATTAACCCCTGGAGGTTTTTGCTCTTTTCGCATGAAATGCTAGTAGGAAACACATTTTGGAGATTGGAGAAGACTCTTTATTCACAATGTCCACCTTATCCTACTTGTTGCACATGTTCACCTGTCTGTGGGTGCTTCAGACCAGTTTGCCTTAGATCTAAGGTCATAAAGTCTAAAATCTGGATATAGATTCTGATTCTGACCATATGCAAAGTTTAGGTGGAAAAAAAAAACTGGTCCAAAAACTTAGGTTTCTCCCTCTGTATTTTATAGTGCAACTAAAATGTCCATATTATTTGCATTCATTGAAGAGCTACATATGTCTACCTTTCTATAATACCACTCACTTTAGTGTATCATGCATGACCATGACACTACAAACCCTGGAAGTAGGCTATAGGCCAGTTCGCTAAGGGTTGTTATGTCCCTTGAATTATTAAGTCCCCCTAATTTACCTATGATGCAATGCTCTTCCAGCGAGCAAATCTATATGCTGAGATGGAAGCCAACAAAGATGTCAACAAAACCGGAGAGAGAGAGAGAGAGAGAGAGAGAGAGAGAGAGAGAGAGAGAGAGAGTAATAAGTAATAGTGTAACAAGTGTGTTTGTAACTGTCACAACAATTTAAATATGTTTATCTTGTGATATGTTAACTCTGAATTTAATTTAACTTCAGTTTCTATATATAGTAGAAACATAAAGTTGTTTGATCATGTGTGCATTCAATAAAAAAAAGGATAGAAACTGATTTTTGTGCTTGTTTTCATTTAATTGTTGTCTCAATACACAAACGATACACAGCAATGATAACTGACAACATGCTGACTTGATCATGCATTTTACATATAAAGGTTTAATGTTGCTGTGATACTTATAGGACCACTGATTGTACACTTACATCTTATGACTAGAATATGTAATTTATTTGCATTCTTTAAAGGAAGATTATACATGGGCCACTGTGGCTTATATATTCCAAGTCTTTATTTGAAGTAAACATCATGCTAAAAAGCATGCAAGAAAAATATAATACATTTTGACAATATAGATTTTGATTATTATGGATGTTCAGATTTATTCATGATATATACATGTAGGTAAACAAAATCAAAATGGTTACCGTGGTGTTATTTACACTCAAATATAAAGAAAATGTGTTAAACCAAGTATCAAACTGTGACCTCTTGCTCACTTATAAGTCAAAAATTAATCTTAAAGAAATAGAATGTCCAAGTCATTGTAAGTGTTATCCTCACTGATTTGACATTATCAAACCAATTTAGTCATTACTTAATGTAACATTTAATTCCTACATTATCATAAGAAGTTCAAATGTCCAAGTCATTGTAAGTATTATCCTCACTGATCTGACATTATCAAACCAATTTAGTCATTACTTAATGTAACTCTAAATTGTGTTTGTTCAATCTTATTCAATAAATAATATATGAATATAAAAAGATAGAGTGTACTATGTCAGAATGGGTCATGGGGATAATCTTGAGTATTTTTGTCACCCTGTATGATTTGTTTCCTTTAGATTATTGTTTTTGTTTTCACATCAAGCTCGTGTCAAGCAACTGTGATCAGGCCAAGCTGTCATACCTTTTCATTTATGTACACAGGAAGGATTGTGTAAAGGATTATGGTAATATTCATCTCCATTCTCATACCAGAACCAATTTCGTTTTTTAAAAATACATTAATAGCTTTGTGCTATATGCACTTTTTAATGTTGCAGTATGCTATTCTGTTGTAGTAGGGACTTTTATATGATATAACTGTTTTCCAGTTTCCTAGTCTGGTACATAGTCATGTTGAATAGAATCCACATCTTCCAAAACAATACAAGCAGAATCTTTACAGTACACTCACCCCATGACCTTAACACATTAACCCCTGAGCCAAACAGCTAAGTAGTCCCCGACAGCATACTTGCAGAGATCGCCTAGAGAAGTGGTAGCCTTACCAGTGGCTGTATCCCTGAGACTTGCTGACAATATTTGGCTTGCAGATTTTTTTCACAGAGCTACGAGTAATAAATGTTATTTTTTTAGATTTACGTTTCTTTAATTAAGCTAAAATTTGGCACAGCAGTTCTTGATAAAATTACGTACAAAGTGGTATACAAATTTCGAACTACATGCAAAAATAAACTGACACATAAAGATAAAATGAATTTCGTACCAATTTGTTTCTCTTGCCATGAATAATCCATAAAAATCCACGATGAATTCACTGAATAATTAACACTATCAACTCGTGAAATTCATTCTATTTGATGTAAATACAAATTCCACTTGTCATCTCTATTGCAAACTAAACCTCGTGTAAATACTTCTTCAGTCTGTGAAGTAAAAGTCTAGTTCCAGCGGCTGATTCTCGTAATTTATCTTCATTTTCTAATCTAAATTTCCACTAATTTTGCCGCTAACGAAGTCAATTTATTTTCTCCCCTTTCTTCAGCAATGTACACTCTATCTACATAAGCTAACATTTGATTGGTTAAACTGCCGGCATAACTAGGAAATGGCTTCCAATCAACCAATGGTTTGCGCCGATTCAAGTCGTCATTTCTTCATTTTCTAATCTAAATTTCCACTAATTTTGCCGCTAACGAAGTCAATTTATTTTCTCCCCTTTCTTCAGCAATGTACACTCTATCTACATAAGCTAACATTTGATTGGTTAAACTGCCGGCATAACTAGGAAATGGCTTCCAATCAACCAATGGTTTGCGCCGATTCAAGTCGTCGCTCGAGATACAGGCATAGTAAAATAGTGCCACTCAAACTCGGCGCTCGGGATACAAGCTATGCAAACTCAGGGGGCAGGGTCCAGTTTTTATGTACAAATTTAATGTCGCATGCACCTGCCTAATATAAAAATTCATTAAAAATATAATACGCGAGTGAGGTCAAAAAGGTACATATTTCTGGATAGGTATTATGTAGTGCAACATAATCATATCACACACAGGACCTGACAAGTCTACTGAAGTTCTTAGAATAAAATATTTATGTACCCCAACCCCTATTTTATGCATGCATTTTTCACATCCGAAGGCCATTTTTGACAGCATGTAGTGCTCACAGTGCAAACGCAAGGCCTTTTCCTAGATGAAAATTTTGAAAAACATTGTCTACTAAATAGCTTGATGCAATTCATAATAGTTGTCATCCATGCCGTTTTTGAGATATTCTACTTGCCTTGAACCCACGTGTCTACTGCTATGGGAGGATAGCTCTTCTTCCTAGCCGACTATTGGTATTTCACAATCAACATACTGCAGAGTAACTATGGAAAGTGTACATGTCTGACATCAATTTCAAGAACAATACAAGCCTGAAACACCTAGTTCACAAATTTATCCATATCTTTAATTATTACACAATAGTAGCTCAAAAACTCGCACCATACCCTTCAGTTAAGAAATTTGCCAGGGGCCAATTTACGAAACTGGACCCTGCCACCTCAGCAGCCCCCCCCCCCCCCCCGTTGTCGAGGCACTCGGGAGATGAGGGAGGTAAAGTGCGACAAGTTATTGAGGCGGCAGGGGTTAATTTGCTAAGGACATTAATCATTTGGTTTAACAAGTCTAGTGAGAACAGGCAGTTGTGTTTTTGCAAATTAATTAAATGATTATTTACAGGACTTACAATTAGTTTTAGATTTTGGAAAATGCTGATGATCTTAGAGACAAGATATTAGATTATGTTTCTCTAATTAGCAAGAGTATCTCCTATATAGATTTTAAAGAAATATATATGTTATAATTGAACTCTGACAATCTTTGTCAAACTTTACACTTAAACCACATTTATTTAACATTTGTATTTTGAGGAAGAGGTTGAAAGTGAGTGTGAGTCTGATCAGATATATTATAATCATTTATATGTTTTCAAATCAACTTTTAGACAATTCATTAGTGACATATCAAATGTTTAGTTTAATGTAGGAAACACAGATCTATGTACCAGAAACAATTCAAGCCAGTTACAGAAATATGATATCAGATGTCTCCTGTGAAATCCGCTCTAGGCTGATATATTTATCAGAGGCAGAATACTCAACAGAACTAAAATCATTAAAGAAATGGAAGCAACTTCAGGACCAGAAGGGTAATCGCTGCCTCTTAAGAGGGCCCAACTACACTACACTGGGTATTGTGGACACAAGACGGTACCTGAACAACCAAACCAAAAATGACATTAACCCCAATAACAGATAATTGAAAAATAAAATCACCCTCAACTATGATACTAGGGTCAATAGTTAAAACAAATACAAAAACACAAAAGTAAACAGGGATAATAAATTAAACAACTACAAAAATCATTTAAGTATTTCTCAATAACATCAAATATAGCCAAAAACACAAGATAACAAACAAAAATAAAATATAGGTGTCTAAGAACTAACACTCTTCTCTATCTGTTCTTGAACTTTTCTCTATATACAGCCTCACTGACAGCATTAGTAGACAACTAATCTAGGACATCCTTTACAAATGCAGGTCCCTAAATTTAATGTCGCCACTATGGCCCAAATGCTGACCACATAAATGTATAACCCGTGTTAAGGCCCCAAATAGATACTATAAGGTAGTCTCAAATACCAAAGACTATCAGGCCCAGAGACACAATGTCGCAACACAAATCTAGATATTTCAAAACAAATCCTCAAATTAATACTAATAAGGTAGTCAAAATCCAGACTATCAGGCCCTGCAGCACAAGGCTGCACCTCAAACTAGGATATTAGAACTAAGGCCCAAAATAATGAATATAGGTGGTAGAAGCCAAGACCATCAGACCCAGTGGCACAATGCTGCAACTAATTACTAATAAACTGAATTTGTATTAATTTATAAACCGTATGTTGAACCATCATCAACGAGAAACAAGAAGGCTGTAATATGGGGCTGTATACACTCTTGTAATAACAACAGCACAGAGTATTACCAAATTGTTAGCGAAAGCTTCGGAGACAGTTACAGTGAGAAGAGGAGGACACTGGTGCTTATGATCAAAATGGAGGAGGAACTAGAAGCAAGAGACCAAAGAAGGACCCAAGGGATCACCAGCCAGAACGAGGGAAGACTGGTTACTACCCTGTAGGGCGTGCAAGACAGATGACATCAATGTGCTGGCCCATTGGACCTTTTCCTCCTTTCCTGCTAACAGACACCTCAACATGACTAGAAGTGAAAAACAGTTTTCACTAGTCACTATTTGGTGCCATTGAACCTCTAGCTCACATCTACTGATTGGTTGATAGGGCTGAGTGCATGGTTGTACTATTCCCACTCACGTAATTCTTTCATTCAGGTTGAATCCCCTCAACAGGGGCGCAATATGATGACCAAATTAAATAGCACACTATGTGTGCATAAACGCCCATGAGGATGTGGCACCATTCCTAACCCCATGGGGAAAAATTAAATAACTGTCTCTGACAACTAAACTAGTGAACAAATGACCTTTCGTGGCTGGTTTTACTATAATTTAAATTAATTAAGTAAGTAAGACACTGGCAAGTGAGAGAGAGTTTGAATCTGAATTGAAGGAAATATGTAACCTAGATGTTTGTTTGTTGGCTCTACCAGCTAATTCCCCAATGTAGATGCCAACCCCACATCAGCTACAACACTGTGATGAATCATACACACAAAACATGTAACATTTCAAATTTATTGAATGAAGATTGAACAAACACAACCAAGTCTTTCTCTTATTTTATTTGGTTATACACAAACAACAATGTTAGCAGTGATATTTCAGTCTATTTCAACATTTCTCCTGTTATCATAATACAGAAACATATTAACCCTATCACTCACTACTGATACATTGCATATTTTATGCTATCTGGACATGAAAATACTACCGGTATTCAACATGTACATTCACATGATCAATCAAATGTGTTGAGAAAATCACATTTTGAGTTTTGATACATGTATCGATATGTATCATAAATCAGGCGGTGAATCATATCGATACATGGCACAGACATATCATTTCACCCCATGACAATACACAGTGGACAAAATTTCATACCAAATAATGATATTTTATTTATATCGCTGAAAATTGTGTGTCCTGTGTGAAGTAAATGTTATTTAATTAATATGCATTAAATTTCCTTCAAAAATTACATTTATCAGTGGCATGGAATGGGGATCATCCAAGTTTACTCTGCTCTTCCCACCCCCTTCTGATATTTTGATATCCCCCCTCCCCACTCCAATATAAATGTCAAAATATTGCAAAAGTGACAGGAAGGGTGAAATGCTGTTGAAGTATCAAAACTATACTTGTGGGTCAACTACCCTTGAAAAGCTAAGATATGCTGACCATATTTTGTGGGGGGAAGGTTTTAACCAATATATTTTACATACTATGGACTGCTTGTTCCTGCTTTCTACTCATTCCAATCTTTAAAAGTCCTATCTATTATTGGGATCTGCTGCTATTTCAAAATATCTCCATGACTGTAAATAACAGCTAATCAGACATGGTGCAAAAATGAAGCAATTTATGAAGGTCTATATAATGCTTGTAAATTCACATTTTCTTTGCTTACAGAGGTCTAAGTTTGGATGCAAGAGTAACTTGTGATGAGTAGTGGAACTTTCATGGAAGATGTCACAGTATACTATATATGGCAGGCCCTCTACAGATTTGCAACATCTACGATTGAAAATGTTAGCACACTTCTATGCTACTTATTTGTACTGTGGCTGTAACTTCCTTGGATATTGTACTTGTGGAAACAGAACATGATCTAAGCACAAAGCAAACAAAAATTATTGCTCCCATGTGCTATAAAATTAGCCTAAATTAGTCTAAAGTACACTATCTTTAACAGTTACCAAAAATAGGCAAAATTAACTTTGTCAGATTAGACAATACCAGCTTCAGAAAAGTGAAACAAACAAATTATCAAATATATAAAATGTAAAAAGAAGTTATTGGCTCATTTTTTAATTGTTATTCTTTTACAATTATACTTGGAAGTAAACAAAAATGAGCAAGATAATCTAAAATATTTCTTTTATAGAGGTGCACATCTGAAGTAAAGGCAAGTTGTGTACTCTATAACCAGCTTAGTGCATCAATCTTACACCAAAATAAAAAAAGGAATTAAAAGTTCCTAAAAATACCAAACATATGCATAGTCTTTGTTAAATAACCAGTATAACTAGTGGTAGAAACCTGTAAATTCATTTTCATAAGAAATCTAACCCTATGCAAAATATAAAACTGTAGAACATCACCTTATAACAAATATGAAAATTTATGCTGTTATTGTTTGTTGTTAATCTAGTAACATCAAATGTGATGTTTCCAACAAAATGGCACATTAACAAGATACATTAACATTGATTATATGCTTGACAATAAGCTAATTATGCTGCATTAAGTGAAAGAAATATATGTATAGTAAAAATGTTCACTTTCTTTCACTTGTAATGAAAAAAAACAATAATTGACAACTAGCCTTGGCTTTCTTCATTATTCTAGTTTTAGAAGAATAAGCAAGCATTGTACCCTTGACCTCTGACCTCCATGACGCTCATCCTTTCTATCCCTATGCTGCATTAAGTGAAAGAAATATATATATATACGAGATGTATAAATTTTTATTAAAAGGAAACGAGGCTTGCTCGAGTTTCCTTTTAATGAAAAATTGATACAACGAGTGGTATATCATTGATACAGCGTACATACCGGTACTATAAATATATTTTATTTATACCACATCAAAGTTTTCATTTTATATGGGAGATAAAACTGACGGCCGCAAACAGCGCACTTTAGGGGAGTGAACTCTTCACAACCCCTCGCATGTATGTACGCTCAAAAAAGAAGTTCTGTAGTTATTCATAATTTCCTGTACATTTCATTCATATTAATTTAGATATGTTTACTTTAGCAATATTAATGAAATGAAAACACAAGGTTGATAGTTCACATTCAAAATATTTTTTAATAATGTGCATGCAAACGTTTAATTTGCAGCGTTCGTTGCCATGAACAGTAACAGTGCGGACATTTTCATCGATAGCAACCGTACGATTCGAGCCGGAAATGTCAAAATAATGAAGGAACAATAGGTAATTAAATAATTTAACCTTAACCACATTTCATTGATATTGTTTATGTCCCTATTTCGCTATTTCTACTGACTGTCAGTGTCACTTTCAATAATTCTCCTAGTACGTTTCCGCTGTGTGGGCCCTGTTTGACAATTCGCCTGTTGAAAGCTGACCCAGTTAGGGATCTCGTTCATAACAAACATATTTTGTACGGTGATGTTTGATCCGTAGAATGGGTTGCTGATAATCTTATTCTGCTGAATATTACACGTTTGGTAACTTAATATACTGCAGTCTGCAGCTGTGCAGCTGGAAATTTCTTTGTTGTGGGGGTGGGGGTTAACATCATCATTACTTGGGTAGCCGGTGTTGCTCAGGTAATTGGAGTACGTCTGTTGCTGTTTCTCACTAATGTTTGAGTAGCTGTTTATAGACTGCACGTTTTTGTGTCCAGAAATTTGCATGATATCAGTTGGGGGAATGTTTTTGTCTCTTCTGAATTAAGTACTTGTGGCTACTTGTGTTTGTTAATTTCTTTCTTTCTGTAATATTTGCCTTCTCTTTCATTTTTTTCATGATGCTTCCA